>SMDT01002072.1:0-480057 GCA_005392925.1 Aquilaria sinensis | reverse complement strand
ATTAGATTAGATGCAGCAGATGACAGAAGCTCAGCCCTGAAAGACAAAATCAATGGCCGGAAACGTCAAAGTGTTGAAGACACGGTCAAGCCCTTTCGGCTTGAGGGTTGTCTGGGCATTAAAGCTCAAAGGCATCAAATATGATTACGTAGACGAAGATCTCAACAAGAAGAGCCCTTTGCTTCTCCAATACAACCCCGTGCACAAGAAGATCCCGGTGCTTGTTCACAATGGGAAAACCATCTCCGAGTCACTGGTGATTCTCGAGTACATTGACGAGACGTGGAAGCAAAACCCTCTACTGCCAAGATCCGTTCGAGAGAGCCCGTGCAAGATTCTGGGCCAGTTTCGGTGACGACAAGGTACGTACCAAATTACTTTATTCAATTCCTATAAGTTAAGTGGTAGTAAATGGTAATAACTTTTAGAGCTAGCTTATACAAGAACTTGCAAGCCTAAATGTAGAAGCCTTCCTCCAACTAGCTGCTGGGATTAACGTATTGTTATTTGATCCGTGTATGGTTGATAAATTAATTGTTAGGAGTTAATACAGGTCATGGAATCAGTATGGACAGCTTTTGCAAAAGATGGACAAGAGCACGAGGAAGCAATGAAGCAGATTCCAGATAACCTGAAATTCCTGGAAGAGGAGCTCAAGGGGAAAAACTACTTCTGTGGGGAGGCGATTGGATTTACGGATCTTGCATTTGGATGGCTTGTTTACTTAGTTCCAGTCTCTGAGGAGATAATCGGCTCCAATCTCATGGACAGGGATCAATTTCCTGCCTTGTCAGCATGGATGTGTCGATTTAAAAGTGCCCCCATTATTAGTGAAACTTTGCCACCTCATGAGGAACTCGTCGCCAACCTCCTGGCACTGCGGGCCAAAAACCACCCTAAACCACCGTGGAAATGCACCTGAGTTCGGAGAGATGATCTCAGATAAGTTTGAGCCTGAAAGCAAGGTTCCTGAGAAATCATCATCCAACGCAAACGTACTAGTAAGTAGTAACTGGAGTAGTATTAAAGGATCGCAATGAAATATTGTACGTTAACAATCCGAGCTTCTTAGAGAGCTGGCGTGTGTTCAGTTCATTTCCTCTTGGTTTTTGTTTTCTGCTTTCAGCTCTGTATATTCTTGCTGCTCATCAATTCCTGACACAGTTCCACCCACAATTCCAGAGAATTGGATGCTTGAGCAAAGCTTGGAATTCTGTGGATTAAATTCAATTACTTTCCTTCCTACAAAACTAGCTATATATTGGGTCAACTTTACATACGGCTCCAATAATTACACGGGGAAAAAGAAAAGAAGAAGAATGCTGCTACATCCGTCAAGGCAATTAAAACCGAATCCAAAATCACTTTGCCAATGCTGCTACATCCGTCAAGGCTGTCTATTTCTGTCTCACTTTGCTGCTTTATCAGCATGACCATGTATCAAACTCACGTGGACTGAGTCGTCAAAGCAAAAGCTATCTAAATTGGTCAATAAAAAGATGTACATCCTTGTGGCCCTAAATGAAATAGAAGAGAATTTGATCGAGTTAATTAAAACCTTCTCAATAAACTAGAATAATTCTATAAATATAACTCATAAGTAACTAGAAAAAAATCAAATAAAAAACAAGACAAATAAAAGAAACAATGTATATACAATTATCTCGATTTATTATTCATAAACGTCGCGTTATCTAAATCTAAGTCACTTTTTGTACTCCACTTTATCACAATTCTTCTCATAGCCACTAATTTTGAAAATGCGCTACCCAAATTCACTTGTCTTAAAGCATCAGATGAACCAGATGGTGCTCCTATCAATGGCAGTGAAAGAATTATATGGAAGAGGAAAAGAAACAATTAAAGTGATTGAGAATAATCAGATGAAGTAATGGTGTATCTTGCCCCATAATTGAGATGCAGCGACGGTGCCGAATAGGGATGTAAAAAATACCCTAACTAGCCCTGCCCTCGCCAACCCGACTACCCAAACGCGAACTCGAGCCTACATGCAAAGTTATGAGAAATGTATGAGTTTAACTTATCTTACCAGACTCTACCCGGATCCCTATTAAATTAGTATATTTATATTCAAAATATGATTTTATTTCAAAAATAAAATTATAATTTAACATAAATTTTTTTATATTACTTTAGTTTATGATTTTTTAAGTATTAATTAATTGTAAATATACAAAATTTTTTGAAAATATATATAAATATATAAAAATGAAGTCTAAAAATCTTAAATTGGGTTGGTGGGTAGTACCTGTCTACCTACCCTGCCCGAACTTGATTATTTGATGGGAGGGTTTAAGATTAGCTATATCCAGCACAAATCCTATCTGTTGACATCCCTAATGCTAAAAACCTCGATAGGGTGGGCTACCAGAAGCCATAAGCCATTTGATCTCTTCTTCTCTTCCTTCCCCTGCTTCATATTCTTGCCCGGGATGCAACGACGACGCCGAAAAACCTCTTTCCCCTAGTCAATTATTATAAAAAGTATGAAGTTGTACAAATGTTTAACAACTTTTTTGCCCTTACATTATAAGTTATTATATTCTTTTAATGAAACCCAATTTTGTCATTATCTATTTAATTGAAGTTATACTAGCACTAAAAAACTGAAATGTACCTTTAAATTGCCACTAAATTTTATTTTTTGCTACAAATTTGCCCACTTTTTATTCTATATTATAGAATCAAATATTATATATAAATTAATAAATATAATGCTACAGGCACTAGGAAAGCTGCATATAGACACAACCACACAAGGACATCCATTTTTAAATGAATTTGCATTACTATAAAAAATCTTTCCCACCACAATAACTCTTGGGTCTAGAATATTGCCAGAGTGTTGTTTGATAGCTAGAAAAAAGGTAAGGCTAAATCTTTTATTTGAATATAAAATTTAAATATAGGGTAAAACTCATGCTAAAGTCTGTACTACTATAAAAATTACCTTAACATTAAATTTTTGTCAGTTAACTTTTTACCACAATTTGGATGGGTATATAATAATATGGTATTGGTGAAACACATGCTAAATTTTTACATGAAAATCTATTAGCATTGTATATTAAAAATAATGTTAGGTATAAAAACTATGTATTGCAAATTTATGTAAGTGAACACTTTATAATAGTTTACCTAAAATTTTTCCTGCTTTACCCTGAAATTATTAGTTCTTTTACTCTTTTAATGATATGCAAATTTTATATTATCTAATTAATTAAAATTATGTTAGTATGAGGACCCTAAAAAGAGGGAAGGAAATATAATAAGATGGAGAAAAATGTAGAGTGAGATGTGTTTAGTCTTTAGTCTTTAAAAAATTTACTATTTTGACTACTATACTTACTTTAACCACTAAACTTAGTTAATTTTAACAAGTATGACTTAGTTTGTTCTATTAAAAAAAATGTCTTTATCATATAAAGTTTGTCAATTAAGTTTTTTTTTCCAACTTGGATGAATATATACTGCAAAAGCTTACATATCTGGTCCATCTTAGAGCAATCATATAATTCAAGCATGACTCAAGCATCTATTGTGAAAAAAAAAAAATAATCATTATAGAAAAGGGAAAAAATTCCTTGGCTCCTCAAATTAGTTACTTATATTATACTCTCTTTCTTCCAAATTTGTTGCATCATTTACTTTTTAGCAATTAATCTATAATTTTTTATTTTTAACATTTTAATATATAAATAAAAAATCTTTATATCTGAATGATAAATCAAGACCTATAGTTTCTAAATATATTTTTTTTAGTTTTTTTTCTAACAAATAATAATATAAATAATAAATTCAAGTCAAAATTAGTTAAAAAAGTCAAATGCAGAAAAGAATGTGGGATGAATGGAGTAATAAGGATTTCAAACTTCAGTAATATGATTATAATTTCTAAATTAATGTGTAAAAAAAGCATTAATTACCTAAAAAAAAAGGGCATTTTAAAAAAAACTAAGGGCTCAAGATACAAAACTTGACCTCGATATTTTAAACTATCAAATTACTTGACCATAAAATAAAGGGGGTAAGTGTAAATTTGAAACCATTGGGAAGCACGGTGACTAAGTGTATTTTTTATTAAAATTTCAAAATTTAGATAATAAGAAGTCTTTTTTAATAATGCTAGATAGTTACTTATACTTTGACATCATTTTTCCCATATTTGTATCATGTTTATTAAAAGAAAATTCTTTTTTCTTGAGCTTCTTATTGAATGTCTCACTTGTGGACTTAACATATATTTGTTTTCTATTTTAAAAAAAAATCTCAGAATATTATTAAAAACTTAGTTTATGTCTCTTTAAAAATTCTAAATTATGCTAATATCTTAATGGTAAATTTATTTAATTTTTTGAGCCAACTAATATAAGATCTTTATGTTCGTCATTAGCTTTTGGAATCTAAAATATAAAAATGAAGATAAAATTTACTAATTTAACTTTTAATAAAATTTCTAAATACATAATATTATTATGTCAATTAAATTAAGATCTTTTCTTGATAAATTGCATACTATTAAATTTAAATTCCACACTGAGAAGAGAAAATTTGAAATCTTTGTTAAGATATTAAAATTACAAAGAAGAATTTTTATAAGTACTCTTCCATCATAAATGGAAAAATTTTTCTATCATTTTCTTTTGTAACCAGTATTACCTATAGCATATTCTGCATTATATTATTATTATTATTATTATTATTATTATTATTATTATTATTGTTTATAATAAATACAAATCAAATATAATGAGCAATCTTGCAATGTTTGTATAATGGATGGGAAATGAGAACAGTTATGATGAAATATTATAATAAAAAATTATGTAAAAATATAAAAATGAAACTAATAAGAAATATATTATCTAAACTAAAAAAAGTAAAATCATTACTTGCTACTATTTATTTTAAAAAAATAATTAGAATTATAGTTATTTGAGTAAAAAATAATTTAGTATTCTTATTCATAGTTTTTAATCTCACACCATACCGGCTGATACAATTTCATTCCGGTCATACCAGTTAAAAAACAGTACAAGACAACAAAATACACTATTTTATTTTTAATTTTTTATATTTTTAAGTAAAATATATAATTATTATGTTTAATTGAATGCTTGTATAACAAAATTTTTTTTTTTTATATTTGAAAAAATTTCATATTTTTATTTCTTCTATTACCCTTAAAGTTATATTTTTATTTTATAAATATATATTTATGTTTAAAAAAATCTAAATACTATACAAATTAATGTGTAAGCATTAATTACCCATAAAAAGATTAAAAAAAAAACTATACAAGACTTGACTTGATATTTTAGAACTATCAAATTGGCTTGACCATAAAATAGAGGGTAAGTGTAAATTTGAAACCTTGGAGTGAGTGTATTTTTTTTATTAAAAGTCAAGAGTCAGGTAATTAAGTTTTTTTAGTAATGTATAGTTACTTATACTTTGACATCATGACCCATATTTGTGTCATGTCTTATTAAAAGAAAATTATTTTTTCTTGAGTTTCTTATTGAATGTCCCACTTGTGGACTTAACATATTTTTTTTCTATTTAAACAAAACCTCAAAATATTTATTAAAAACTTAGCTTATATCTCTTTAAAAAGTTTCAAAGTTATGCTAATACATTAATGGAAATTTGTTGTTTAATTGTTTGAGCCAACTAATTTAAGATCTTTATTTTAATTATTAGCTTTTTGAATCTAAAGTATAAAAATGAAGATAAAATTTACTAATTTAACTTTTAATAAAATTTCTAAATACATAATATCATTATGTCAATTAAATTAAGATCTGTTCTTAATAATTTGCATACTATTAATTTTAAATTTCACACCGAGAAGAGAAAATTTGAACATCTTTTATAAGATATTAAAAGTACGAAGAAGAATTTTTATAAGTACTCTTCCATCATAAATGGAAAAAATTCTTATTAAAATTACGAAGAAGAATTTTTATAAATACTCTTCCATCATAAATGGAAAAAATTCTATCATTTTCTTTTGCAACCAGTATTACCTGTAGCATATTCTAATTGTATTATTATTATTATTATTATTATTATTATTATTATTATTATTATTATTATTATTATTTAATAAAAAAAATAAAATATAATGAGCAATCTTTTATAATGGATGGCATAAATAAGAACAGTTATGATGAAACATTATAATAAAAGACTATGTAAAAATATAAAAATGAAACTAACAAGAAATATATTATCTAAATTAAAAAAGTAAAATCATTCCTGCTACTATTTATTTTAAAAAAATAATTAGAATTATAGCTATTTGAGTAAAAAATAATTTAGTATTCTTATTCATGGTTTTTAATCTCACACCGTACCGGTTGGTACAATGTCATTCCGGCTATACCAGGCAAAAAATGGCACAAAACAACAAAATACACGGTTTTATTTTTAATTTTTAATATTTTTAAGTAAAATATATAATTACTATATTCGATTGAATGCTTGTATAACAAAATATTTTTTATATTTGAAAGAATTTCATATTTTTATTTCTTCGGTTCCCCTTAAAGTTATATTTTTATTTTATAAATACATATTTATGTTTAAAAAATCTAGATACATATTATAAGTACTTTAAACTAACATATTTTCAATAACTATTATGTTATATATATTCATATGTATATATAAATATACTATATAATATATAACTGGCACATTCGAGATATGACGATATGATACTGATGTTGTACTGTACCACTAAAAAAAGGATACAGTATCTGGTACGAGATTTAAAACTTTATTTTTATTAATGTGTAGCGCATGTGTGCATTTTCTAGCGTATGTGTGTCTATACACCTTCAGATCCAAAAACCCAATTTTTGGACCTATTATTCAGTGTTTTCCTACTGCTTCTCGAAGTGTTTGTGGCCTTACCCGATCAAACATTTATACGAGATTGATTTTTAAGTTGGATCTAATGGTTGTGGTCTCTCAAATTAATGTGTTTCTTTAGATCCAAAATCCCAATTTTTGGAGTTAAAATTTTTTCGTTTTATGGGTCGTTGTTTTTCCCTTTATATATTTTGTTGTCTAGATTGATCTTTGAGTTGGATCTAAGGTGATTTGATTATTTCGTGCATCTGTTTTGGTATTTATGCTTCTGGATTGTCTGGATCATTCTTTAATTAAGATCAATGATTGTGACCTGAATTAGTGTTCTAGCTTATTGGTGTAGGCCGGATCTTACTGTCGTTTATATGTAGAAATGTGTGGAAGAAGCTGGAAATGGTGACGAGGACAGAGGAGGAGAGAGATGGTGATGGGCACGGGCAAAAGTGTGAAGTATGAGTATTTTTTTTTTTTTTGTAATTTACATGCAATTTCAAATTGTGCAATGATTGCGGGCCGGGGCTGAGGAAGTACTTTATTTAGCACTGAAGTTGTATTACTTTAGCTTGCCAGCTACATAGCCATTTCGGTCCAGCAATAATTCTGTCTAAGAAATTAGCACCCAAATACTCCATTAGATTAGCTGCAGCAGATTACAGAAGCTCAGCCCTGAAAGACAAAATCAATGTCCGGAAACGTGAAAGTGCTGAAGTCAAGGTCAAGCCCTTTCGGCTTAAGAGTTGTCTGGGCATTAAAGCTCAAAGACGTCAAATATGACTACGTAGACGAAGATCTCAACAACAAGAGTCCTTTGCTTCTCCAGTACAACCCTGTGCACAAGAGGATCCCGGTGCTTGTTCACAATGAGAAACCAATCTCCGAGTCACTGGTCATTCTCGAGTACATTGACGAGACGTGGAAGCAAAACCCTCTACTGCCTCCAGACCCATTCGAGAGAGCCCGTGTAAGATTCTGGGCCAGGTTCAGTGACGACAAGGTACCAAATTACTTATACAAATCCTGTAAGTTGAGTTGAGTAGTAAGTAACTTTTAGAGCTAGCTTATGCAAGAACTTGCGGTCTTCCTCCAACTAGCTGGGATTAAAGGATTGTTAATTGATCGGATGCGTGCATGGGTTGATAAATTAATACAGGTCATGGAATCACTATGGACAGCCTTCGCAAAAGATGGACAAGAGCATGACGAAGCAATGAAGCAGATTCCAGATAACCTGAAATTCCTGGAAGAGGAGCTCAAGGGGAACAACTACTTTGGTGGGGAGGCGATTGGATTTACGGATCTTGCATTGGGGTGGCTCGTTTACTTGGTTCCCGCCTGTGATGAGATAATCGGCTCCAATCTAATCGACAGGGATCAATTTCCGGCCTTGTCAGCATGGATATGTCGATTTAAAAGTGCCCCCATTATCAGTGGAACTTTGCCACCTCATGAGGAACTCGTTGCCCACCTCCTGGCACTGCGGGCCAAAAACCACCCCACACCACCGTGGAAATGAACCTGAGTTTGGAGAGATGATCTCAAATAAGTTTGAGCCTGAAAGCAAGCTTCTGAGAAATCATCATCCAACACAAACGAACTAGTATTAAAGAATCGCAATGCAATGTACATAAATAATCCCAGCTTAGAGAGCTGGCGCGTGTTATGTTCATTTCTTTTTTTGTTTTGGCAAAAATAATAATAAAAAACTACTAATGTTACTTGCTTCGCCCTGAATCACCAACTAATGTTTTTTCTCTTTCAAATAAACCACTTATCTTTTAAAAACAGACCAACTAGTCTACTGGTCATTAACTGAGCAAATATTTTGTTCAAAATAGGGGGTATTCTGTCATTAGAGGCTAACATGGCTTTTAAAAAAGGCCAAATAGATGGTTACTATGGACAAACTTTGAATTTAAGGAAGGGATAGTTGAGGACCAAGTCAAAATTGAGTGAATAACTAGGGTTGGAAATTGATTTTGGAGAGAACAATGTCCCAATTCGTGAGTGGCTCTGCAAGTTCAGTAGGAGTGAATAGAAATCGTTGATGCGTGGTGGAATGAGGAGCGTTCAAAATCCCGATTTCAACCATGGCCAAAGCTATGACAATTGCCTCTAACAAGGAATGGTTAACAAAGCTCGACTAGTAATCCAAATTGCCGGCGAACTCCAAGCCAAAAAAGGGAAGTCGGGGCGAAGGCTGGGCTGCTTCAAACAAGTGAATAAAATGAGGAAAAAAAATCAAAACCATTACAAGAATTTTGCTTGCTTAACCTAGGCTAGGAAGGAAGATACATGCCCTTCAAGAGAATCAACAATAGTGAATCATTGAAGAAAAACAAAAAGGAGATTTAGAGATAGACGGTTGAGGGAACATACAAGCAAAACCCCAAAAATATAAACAAGCCAGAATAAAAGAGAAGATGGAACATCGAAGGCTTACAAATTTAATGTATCCTCCTATTTTACTGTTACGCTTAGGGGTTAACACTATTCAGTTAAAACCAAAAAATTGAAAAAATTTGAAAATTCAGTTCGAATAGAAAAAATATCAGTTTCGGTTCGATTTTGGTTAGAAGTGTCAGTTATTTCGGTAATCGAAAAAACCTAAATTTTTTCAAGTCATATTTGAAGGTTTTGGTGGGCTAGTTGATAGGTTTAAAAGAATTAGGGGTTGAGTGGAAGGTAAATAGAATAATGATGGCTTCTTTTAGGGTTTGACCCATCACCTCTCCTCTGCCCGTGACTCCGTCCTAGCCCCCCTCCTGGGCCCCCTAACCAGGGCACTGTATCCCCTCACCCTTTCCATCGCCCCAACCATCCACGCTCCTTCCCCGTCTCCCCTGTCGTCTGCCTTCCCCCTCCACTTGCCTCCACCCTCACGGCCATCGCTCGCTTCCATGACTCCGTCCCACCCACCCATCCCCCGGGCACTGTATCCCCTCACCCCTGCCATCTGCCCTTCCCCTCCACTCGCCTCCACCCTCGTGACCTCGCCCACGCCTTCTGCTTAACTTCACCATAAGATACGTACAAACCCCAAAAGGGCCCGCAATTTCTTGCTATTTAGTTATTTCAGCCACTAGTTTTTCTCTATATTGCAAGTACATCACTGTGTTAGGATGTTAACTTTTTTTGGTTATTTCGGTTTTAAACTGAACCGAACAGAATATTTCAGTTCAGTTTTACTTCGGTCTAGAGGCTTAATTTAGTTAATTCAGTTTCTAATCATAATAAATCGAAAACCGAATAAACCGAAATATTCGGTTCGGTTTAAATCAAATAAACCTAATAATCAGCCCTAGTTACATGACTTGATTTGAAGAGAGAATAAACCTCCTTCTTTTTTTGGTTAATTTTTATTTTTCATTTTTTTTCTCCATTTCCTAAATAGGTTTGTTGGGATATCAATACCATTGGAAATACAAAATACTCTAGCCCCACCCTGCCTCAATGGCCACTAAATCCATCCTTGAGCCACCTATTTGTGACTCCACCCCGCCCAGTTGGGGATGATAATGGGCGGATTTAGGGGACGGTAGAGTAATTCTTAAACCCTACTTGCAATACAAAAGTTCTACCAAAACTCTTCTTACAACCCACAAACAGATAGAATTTATTTACCCAAATTTTCCCAGTATTGGGATGAGTGAGGTTGGGTATTGTACTGTTAACACCCTCACAAGTGATCATAAAACAAAAAATTGAAACTAAAGAAGGCAAAGCATGCTTAAATAATACAATATAACTAAAAATAAAGTACCTCAGTTATATAACTATGAATTTTAATGTTTACCAAGTTAGAATTATACTCCATTTTTCCAAGAATTGTGCTCCTTTTGTATTTGCACGAATATTAAGAAAAGTGTCTTTTTTCTTCCTCGTTCCAATTCTACCCTCTTTCCCCGTTTTCCTGCCGATCGGCCCGACGCTCTGTCCTCTATCGCTCCTTGCCTCGCCATCCCTCCTTCGCCATTGCTCCTCAATCCTCGTAGTCCCTCTGTCCCCGTCGCTCCCTCACCATATTAGCCATTACTCCTCGATCCTCACCGGTCCGATCTACCCAGACCTCCTCGCCCTTCTCATCCGCCCAGACCCTCCTCTGCCCAGACCTCCTCGCCCCCTGACCTCCTATACCCTTCTCCTCCGCCCAGACCCTCATCACCGCCGCTCCTCGCCTTGAGTAAATCGTCAGCCCACGATTTCGCCTTTTCGTTGCATCAATTTCGCCTCGTCATCGCCCCAATTTTGTCTCCTCGTCAGCCCATGATTTCGCCACTGCCATTGGCCGTGAATCCGCTCCTTCTTCACCTGGAAGGGCGAGACCATGATCTGATCGCCAATGACAACGGCAGATACTTCCCTGAGCTTCTCTCTCTCCATCTGTCATCTGTTCATCTCTCTCGCTCTTCTCTTCTGCTCGATTCTACTGTTTCGATTCACCGATTTCATGCATTTCTTGGAGATCTCTTCGCCAATTGGGAAGAAGAGGAAGATTGGTGGGAGTATTGGGCTGCCTCGGTTGAAGGCCGAGATAGGTGGAAAACGGCGATCGGATGTGAGGAGTGGAAGAAAGAATGAGGAAATTGTTAAAATAATAAATAGTGGCATACTTGTCATTTAGACTGTAAAAAACTTACTAAATAAGGAAATGGTGGAAGATTGGTGGAACAACAAAAAAAGGAAAATGAAACAGATTTTGTAGGATGGAGAGAGTATTATATTTATATATTTAGATGGTAGGAGACTAGGATTGGATATGTATTATTTTAAATGCCTATATATAATGTATAATTTACTGGTAGGGTATGAGCCGAATTCGGAGAGCAGACTCCTAAACCCTTACTCTCCTTGTACCTAGCATGTAGAAAAATAAAAAATACCTAAATCCAGCTCAAACTCATTCAATTAGAAAAATAAAAAATAAAAAAGCCTTGCTCGCCGGGTGGGGTAGGGTACTCAAGGGCAGAGTGCAAATTGATATCCCGATGCTTAGTCGTGACTCGTCACTGGGATAATCTGTGGTGGCTGCATGGGGACAATTGAAGGGTGGGGATGAGCATGGGGCTATGGGGTTTGTGAGAGAGAGACGTGTAGAAAAGGACGTGAGGGAGATTGGGGGCTAATGGGGATGGGCGTTAGCGTGACTGGAGAGAGAGAAAGTGAGAGAGGGAGAGAGAGACGTGCCACATAAGTTTCATTTTGACGGCATTGAGCAGCCTAGTCTGACAAAAAGACATCGAGGTTTATTTAACCCAAAAAATATTAGTTGGTGAATAATGAATTGCCGCCTAGTAAACATTAGTGAATTTTTTTTTAAATTTTTGCCTTTTGTTTTCTGCTTTCGGCTATGTATATACTTGATGCTCATCAATTCCTGACACAGTTCCCTCCACAGTTCCAGAGAATTGGATACTTCGAGCAAAGCTTGGAAGTCTCTGGATTAAATTGAATTAGTTTCCTTCCTCCAAAACTAGCTACTGGGTAAACTTTATACTGCTCCCATAATTACATGGGGAGAAAAAAAAAAGAAGAAGAACAATACCGCTACATCCGTCGAGGCAATTAAGACCAAATCCAAAATCACGTACCAATTGTCAAGTGTCTCATTTGGTTGGCCCAGCCCAAAAAAACTCAGGACAAGCCGAATCCAGATGCTCAAGCTCGTACAAGAACATGAGATATTGGAACTCAAAACCAAACCAAATTCACATGCCAAGTGTCATGTCGCTAAACTATTAGTCCATAATTCCAAAGAAGAAGCCAAGTCCAGGAAGTCCCTCCTTGTAGAAGCCGGCCGCCCAAATTGGCACGTACCAGATGGCATTAATCGCCCTTCATCCAATTCCGTTTCCAAAATGCTCCATTTAATCTGGCTCTGATCGGGAAAAGAAAAACGAAAGGCATGGCGGAAGAAGTAAAGCTCTTCACGACATTGTCAAGCCTCTTCGGCTTAAGGGTTGTGTGGGCATTAAAACTCAAGGGTATCGAGTATGATAGAAGCGATGAAGATCTGGCCAACAAGAGCCCCTTGCTCCTTCAGTACAACCCTGTGCACAAGAAGGTCCCGGTGCTCGTTCACAAGGGAAACCCAATCTCTGAGTCATTGGTGATTCTTGAGTATATTGATGAGACATGGAGGCAAAAGCCTCTGCTCCCTCAACATCCTTCTGAGAGAGCCACCGCAAGATTCTGGGCCAAGTTCGGCGACGAGGAGGTAAATCCAAACTTGCTTAACTTACGATATATTGTGATTAAGCCCCTACCTGCCTGCATGCAATTCATTAATACGGGGAGGTAGCCTTTATTTTGTTCTGCAAATACAGGTCATGCCATCAATATGGGGAGCTTTTATCAGAGATGGACAAGAGAGTGAGGAAGCTATTAAGCAGAGCGCAGAGAAGCTGAAGTTGCTTGAAGATGAGCTCAAGCTCAAGGGGCGCAACTGCTTTGGTGGAGAGGCGATTGGACTTGTAGATATTGCACTTGGGTGGCTTGCTTACCTGGTCCCTGTCTTTGAAGACATAACTGGCTCCCAACTCCTCGACAAGCATCAATTCCCATTCCTGTCAGCCTGGATGCAGCAGTTTGGGGATATTTTCAAACAAACTTTGCCACCACATGACAAACTAGTCGCCAAGTTCATCGCCATCCGCGAGAACAACCTACCAAAGGCCAAGGAACAATAGAAATGAGTCATGAGCTGAGCCTGCAATACATGTTGTAGCTTTCCCCTTCTAACACATAAAATATACTATATCAAAATGCATTTTAGTCCTGCAGCGAGGACGATAAAAGATTGCCTTATATTTACAGCTGAACCAGATTACATTAACAATAAATTTAGCCAACTTCCATGGCAAAGCTCAGCATATATATGCTATAATAGGCAATCTGGCTTGAAGCTTAGGAGCCATTTAACTGAAGCGAATTGCAAAATTTTTCAGGAAAAAATTCATGCGAGGATTCACACATTTTAAAAAAAAAAAAAAAAGAAGAACGAAAACAAGTAAAAATTATGACCCAGAATCACCATAGCTACAATTTGGATCCTCGAATGAAGAAAACTAAAGAGCTAAGCTCTTGATGAGACAGTAACACTAGCAATAGTGTCCCCCTTGCTATAGTGCTTTTTTATTTACCAAATAGGTTACTAACAACTTTCAAACGTTCTCTAAAATTGAGATTTTACATGAAATTCTTTTTAATTTTTTTATTAATTGTAGTCGTAAAATCGGATTAAAACCACAATTGCAATCATAGTTTCCTATTTCACGTCATAAAATCTTAAAATTTTAAGATTCAAATCGAGATTTTGACAACTTTGATTCTAATTTTTAAAACCTTCGAATTGATCATCACTTATTTTAATATTTTTTATCCTTAACTATAATTAGTATAATATTTTGTTAAATTCTAGTATCCTGGTGCTGAATGTTGATGGTAAGTAGTTTAATTATTCGTCTGCAAGTGTTGAGAGAAAGTATGCCAACAAACATTAATTTCTTGGCTAAGGTGTGCCAAGTGCGTCTAATTTCTCAAAAGCACGTTTCAAATAAATCGAATCAATGTCTATATCCTATTGCAGGCCAAGGTTGGAATAGTTCTGTCATAGTAGAAGCCGCCAACGAGGTAAATATAACCCTTTTACCCAACCTCCGTCTCAGAAGAATTCCATTTGGGTATAGAAACTCAGCAACCACAGCAAAAATAGGAAGAGAAAATGGCAGAAGAAGTGAAGCTTTTCAAGACATGGTCAAGCCCTTACAGTTTAAGGGTTGTCTGGGGATTAAAGCTAAAAGGTATCAAATATGATGACATAGATGAAGACCTCACCAATAAGAGCCCTTTGCTTCTTCAACACAACCCTGTACACAAGAAGATCCCGGTGCTTGTTCACAATGGAAAACCAATCTCTGAGTCGATGGTTATTCTCGAGTATATTGACAAGACATGGATGCAAAACCCTCTATTGCCGCAAGATCCTTCCAATAGAGCTGCTGCAAGATTCTGGGCTAAGTTCAGTGATGATAAGGTAAAACTCATTCAATGCCTGCAAACTCTTTCCATTGAGTGCTATTCCTATGCAGTGCTTTTTGTCCTGCAAATATAGGTCATGCCATCAATGCTGAACATTGTTATCAAAGACGAGCAAGAGCGTGAGGAAGCTCTTAGGGAGACTGCAGAAAATCTAAAATTCCTTGAAGAGGAACTTAAGGGGAAGAAGTACTTTGGTGGAGAGGTGATTGGACTTGCAGATCTTGCACTGGGGTGGCTTTGCTTACCTGGTCCCTGTCTTTGAAGAGAAATGTGGCTCCAAACTTATCGACAAGGACCAATTTCCACTTTTGTCAGCATGGATGCACCAGTTCGCGGATGCCCCAATCATCAGAGAAACTTTGCCACCTCGTCAAAAACTGGTTGCCAAAGCAAAGCACCACACAAGTGCACTACGGAAGTGAATGAAGCTTTGAGCTTAATCATGTTGATTCCAAGCTGTTCGTAGGTAACCAGCAAACGTTGCTAATAAACTTGAGCCAGCAAGTTTGTGTGCTGTTGATTTTCATATTGTAGTTTTCCTCTGTTTACATGTTAGAGGCGATTTAGCTGAAGCGAAGTCTAAAATTTCCAGAAAACTGTTCCAAGGAAGGGACAATGATTTTATCATGTGAGGATCTGTGCATCAGAACATCTTTTTTCTCTTGCAAGTATAAAAATTGAATTTAGTGCACATATTTCAGAAGCAGCACTGGGTTCGAATTTCTGTGCCTAAACAATAGGATTTCCAGGTATTAGCGACGTGATAACAGGCACACACCACGGGCTTACTTAGCTCTTTTCTGCTACTTCTCATTTTCTTCCCAGTTGTCAACTTGTCACAACCCTGTGTACACACACTTAAAATACAAGAGCTTATAATTAGGCTCACAAATTGTTTTAAATATATTAGCAAACTCCAGCTAACTTTTTTCACAAAGAAGGCTTATAAACCTCTTGCAAAACTAACACATACATGTCTAAAATACCAGACGAAGGTTGTTTGCTAAGTAAAATTATAAGTTTTATGCAAAACATGAAAACTTGCTCTCAAACCTGTGGCCTGCATACACCAAACTGCAGGATTTTGGTTGAAGAGTATAAACACCATTTTTTGAGCTTATTAACCTAGTTTTAACGTTTGAACATGTTTGAAATGTGTTCCAAAGCTGCACACAAAATCTTAGACCAAGATAATGGCCCCATCAAAAAGTAAAACTTTCAAATGCTTCCAATCCCAGACCAGGATAATGACCTTACAATCATACCATGACATGGTGTTTTCCGTCCAAAATAATGACTTTCGTCCAAAAAGTATCGAAATGAAGCGTTTTATCGAGGTTAAAGACACAATACGAGCAAAATAAAAGTTAGAGTTAGAACAAGAATAATAGTTAAAGGATCGGGCTACACATGTAATTAACCCTGTCAATAGACCATCCATACATGTATTTCATAACATGGTTTAATTTGTTTATTGCGTCATATAAAAAGGAAAAATATCATCAACCTTTCAAGTTAGAACAAGCATAATGTTTAAAAGCTAGGGTCTACATGTGTAATTAACCTTGTCAATGGACCATCCATACATAATTAATTAATTATTATACTGTACACATATGTCTAATTAGATATACTAACTTTCCTTTAACTCTTCATATATAATCCACCTTCATAAAAAAAATTTGACAAAATTGCTCCTCATCAAAACTATTTTTCTCTTTTCAGAAATTCTACCTCATTTCAGCCGCTGCAGAGATTGCCGTCACCACCACCGCTACAACTTCCAGATCTTTCATTGTTACTCGCATCTATATAAGTGTCAAAGGCAAAGATGCAAAGTGTCTGAAGCAATTGAGAAAAATATGTCAACCAGTATGTATAAGTGTCTACAATAATATGCAAACTACTTGTTCTCTTCAATAATATGCAAACTATTTGTTCTCTGTCAAAATTATACGTAAACATGTATAAGTCTCTAAATAAATATGTTAAAGTATCTTAAAAAATATGTTAAAGTGTATGAGTAATATATAAATAATTTATTATCTTAAAAAAATGAAAGTGTTTAAATCAATAAGTAAAAGTCTCTAAATGACTATGCAAAAGTATTTGACAAAAAATATAAAAATGACTATAACAATAAATAGAAAATTTGTTATCTTCAACATTAAACATGTCTGAAAGAATAAGTTAAATTAAAGAGCCTAAATGAGTATATAAAAATGTCTGAACAAATGTATAAAACTATTTCGAACACTCATCTTCAAGAACTTGAACCAACTTATGAACAATTTGTTATTTTAAAAAAATAACTGTTTGAAATAATAAAAAAAGTCTCTGACTAAATATGTAAAAATGTTAAAAAATGTAAAAATATTTGAAAATAATATATGGATAAATAAAAGCATATTATTCAATGAATAAAGAAGTATCTAATAAATATCTAAAAATGTCCAAAATAAAATACAAAAGTGTCTTAACAATAACTAATAAATAATTTTTTTATCTCTTCCCTCTTTTATATCTCATTCATTTGTCGGTCTCTTTTTTCTCTTCTTTTCTCGAGATCTTTCTGTCACTCATCTCTATGATACTCATCTCCGTTGCAATCTTTTCCCCCATTGTCCATTCCTGTTTGAGTTTCGAGTGAAGATAGATTGGACATTCGATCCAAGCGACGACAAGGGGTTCGAGGCAAAAGATTGGAGATCAAAGCGGCATGAGAGGTCGGAGATCAAAGCGGCACGAGAGATCGGAATGGCTCAAGTGAGAGATTAGAGATTGTAACAACGGTAAGGAAGTCAGGCGTTGATCAGAGATCAGAGCTGCACGATTTGATCTTTGGCACGAAGAGGGCGACAATGTCATCCGATCACCAACACTCAATCTAGAACGAATGACAGAGGTGATGGGCGGTGAGATCATCAAAACAAAAACGGCAAAAGAGCAACGACAATGAGACCAAGAGAGGCTATTTGAGAATAAAAATTTTGGGGGGTAAAATTGTAAAATAATCATTATATTTAATTAGACATATATCCATAATATTCATACATATCCATGCATGTATTTCATAACATGGTTTAATTTGTTTAGTACGACATATAAGTAGGAAAAAGATCATCAACCTTTTAAGTCCTTACCCAATTGACCATTTGACTTCATTTCTTCCCATCCATTGAACTCTTTTTTAGTGCTATAAATGAATCGAACGAACATTTAACAAACTATGTTCGTATTCATTTGTTTAACTTTTAACAAACATGAACACAAATAAACGAAAGCAATTTCTTTATTTGTGTTCATTTGTTTAATACTAAACGAAAACGAATATGAACATAAACAATTAAAGTTAATGCCTGCGATCAATTTCAATTGGAGCAAGTTTAGCAATGGGCAATATGGTAATAGACGATAATGAGAGAGATTATGCGTTAGGGTTATATGGCTTGACTTAGTGCATCAATAAGTTCATGTTGTGAGAGGAATAACCTATTAGGTCTAGGTAACCAAAGCCAATAGATTAATTTATGGGAGACTGAGACATAATCATGTATGTAGGGTAGGTGGACACTAATAAAAATATATGATATATAAAATAATGTAATAATAATGTATAACTAACATATAAACAAATAAATAAATATAAACGAACAATAACTGAACTATTTATAAACGTAAGTAAAGGAACGAAACATTGTTCATGTTTGTTCGTTCAACTAATCAAATAAAAAAATCTATTCACATTTATTCTTTTAACTAAATAAACGAACTCCCCTTGAACAATTCACTGAACGCTTTGTTCGTTTGTATTTCTATTTTTTTAATTGTGTTCAAAACTTTACTAGGCCCTAATATACCTTGCATGTTCGAGATTCAATTGTTTGTTCCAAAATTAGGTTATAAGCTAGCTAACAATGTCAAAATTCAACCTTAATAAGTTGGATAACAATACAATTACATGTGGAAAAGTTCTATAAAACATACAAACATATACAGAAAATAATTAAACTTGTGGATATATATGGAGTCCTACTCTAGTTAGTAGTGTATGAGATTTTGATGACCCGCACTTTGTTGCGGGAATTTAATTCAATAAATTTAGTATTAAAATAAATTTTTATTATAAGTAAGTAAAAATTTTTCACCCATAAATTTACATTGATCAACTAAAATTTTGCTTTATTTCAATTTTGAATTAGGTTCTGTTTACATTATATTCTTATAATTAAAATGATTAGTTATGATATAAACATAATACCATAAAACAAAAATTTGTATGTACTTTGAATCTATACATATTTTCTTCGTTATTAAAAATAATTTACTAAAAATTTTTATCTCTTATTAATTCAAACTCCAATTTTTAATATCAATGAAAAATTTATCTAAAAAATTTCATTTTAAATTCCAGCAATTATATACCAAATTATTTTACTTAATTATAGACCTTAAAGTAAATAATTGATGCTGCAAAATTCAATAATCAATAATGAAAAAAATGACCGGAAAGACAAAACTATATTTAACTTATATCAATCAATTCATAGTTTAACTATTAACTTAATAAAAAGAAAAAGAAAAAAATGACTTAAGCCAAATCAACCAGAACCATAGTCAAAAGTAGGCAAATTATAATTATTAAAGTTTCATTTTCAGAAAGCAATAATAAATAAAGATGACAAAAAAAGTTTGGACCAAGATAAAAACTAGAAAATTTTTATGTATTAAAGGTTTAATAATTGATTTAATAAAATAAAAAAATTATTTAACTAATAAACTATGGTGACTAATGTCTTAGGTTAAAAGATGGTGTATAAAAAATGACAAAAAAAATTTAGGGACCAAGAGAGCAAATAGAAAAAATCTAGTTCAATAGTTATTAAATTTATGGACCAAAATGGAACACAAGTGGAACTTGAGGATTAACTTCTTAAAGAGTGAAAATTCAAGGATTGAAATTGAGTTTTAACCAAAACAAAACATGAAAAACACTAAAAATGGGAAATAGCAACACATGCTCTCGAAAAGGTGAATGCCTTGTGAAAAAAAAATCAAAATTAAATAAAGTCAATGGCATCCAAAAAAAGAGAATAAAAAATGAGGCACTATTAATGCAAAATGTAATTCACCATAGATGAATAATACCATAAATGAATAATACAAACACTGGTCTCTTCTAGAAGTAAGCGAGATATGTGGAGACTTGTGTAATAACGCAAATCATTGATGGAACAATATAAAAAGATAAGATATACTTTGACATTAAATAAAATCCGAGTATAGATAATTATATACATACAAAATAACTAAATAAAGATGTGTTTACATATTGTCAAAAAAGCATTAAAGATAACAGATGAAAATTTGTCATAGTAGTTTCATTAACCAATTCAAATGAAACCATTAATAAAAAGAAAAAGTTTCTGGTATTTATAATATAGAAAAATATTGTATAATATATATGCATAAGTTGTTCCAAATTTTTACTCACTAATGAATCAGTGATAAAATGAAATTTTTTAAGAAACAATCACCTATACGTAATGCAAATTATGCACTATTTTAACTAATCAAAACACTGAATCAAACCTCATGTAAAAGTACTTGTGCATTCTACAAACTGTGTATCTATTTCAATTAATCAAAACTTTAAATCTAATATATCTAACTAAACCTTTGAATAAAAACATGTAAAAGAAAAATTTTCTGGTATTTAATATGGTTGATAAAAGCATGTCTCTCATTTTCATTTAAGGCTCCATCATTTTAAAACTAAATAAACCATCCAATTTTTTTTCTAAAGTTTACAACAAATTGAAAAAGTTGGGGACCATTATGGAAAAATTGTTATATTGAGGAACCAAAAGAGGGATTTTAACATTCCCCTGGAATGCAAAAAAAAAAAAAAAAAAAAAAAAAAAAAAAAAAAAAAAAAAAAAAAAAAAAAAAAAGGAAACGGCCTAGGGGGACTTGCCATAAAATGGAAAAATATACATTCAATCCCTAGATTATTAGTTTATTCAAGTATTAGTCCCCATACTTTATTATTTGCTGATATTACCATCATCAATATGCAGCCTTCACCCTATCTCATGACATAAGGAGAAAGTGAGGGATCAATATGGCAGATATGAAATATTCAGAGTCCAAAATAGAGGTTTTACCACAAAACCGGAAAAACAAAAAAAAAGAAAAAAAAACCAGAAGTAGATACTGTTGATGAACAGTAAAAAAACTTTCTTCTTTATAATATAGTACGAGGTGTATAGAGGTCGTGCATTGCGGTAATTTATATGATCATTGCATAAATTTGTGGAAAAACGTAGAGACTTGATATAACAAAAAAATATATTTTCAAGTTTCAGCCCTTATAATTTTGGAACAAAATAATATTCATATCCTGTTAGGTTGAGACTGAAGTAAAAAATGGTACTACAAAAAACATAAAAGAAATAAATCATGGTTACTAATATTTGCTTTAGAAGACAATAAAAAAATGATAAAAAAATTATAGACTAAAAGAACAAATAGAGAGATTCAGTGACCTGTACATTGTAGTGGATATTTTTGGTAATAAATTTTAACAATAATAGTGTAACACAAAACACGTTACGTGCTTTAAAATAATGTATATTTTGTCTGTTAATTAAAAACAATTCAATAAGATTTTTCATCTCCTATTAACACAAAATCTAATTTTTAATATTGATGAAATTTTTTTTTAGAAAAATTTACTCTCAAATTTAACAATTATGGAACAAATTGGTTTATTAAACTATAGAGCTTGAAATAAATAATTGATGTTACAAATCTTAATAATCAATAATGAAAGAACAATGATAAAAATAATGATTAAATATTCATCTTAGAAAACAACAATAAAGAAAATCAATAAAAAAAAGTTAGGATCAAGACAAAAAAATGGAAGAGGTTTGGTGACCTACACATTACAGTGGATATTTTTTGTAATAAATTTTAATAATAACAGTGCGACACAAAACACATTATGTGCTTCGAAACAATGCATATTTTGTCTGTTAATTAAAAACAATTCAATAAAAATTTTCATCTCCTATTAACACAAAATCTAATTTTTAATATCGATGAAAAATTTATCTAGAAAAATTTACTCTCAAATTTAACAATTATGGAACAAATTGCTTTATTAAACTATAGAGCTTGAAATAAATAATTGATGCTACAAATCTTAATAATCAATAATGAAAGAATAATGATAGAAATAATGATTAAAGCTTCATTTTAGAAAAAAACAATAAAGAAAATCAATAAAAAAAAGTTAGGATCAAGACAAAAAAAATGGAAAAACTTTAGGCATTAAGGATTTAACAATTGACTTAATGAAGATAAAAAAATGGTTTAACTAAAAAATAAATAAATTTTAACTAAAAAAATAAACAAATTATGGTCACCAATGTCTTACTTTAGAAGATAGTACATAAAAAACAACAAAAAGAAAAACTTGGGAGCCAAGAGAACAAATAGAAGATTTAATTAAATAGTTATAAAATTCAGGGACTAAAATGTAACATGGACGTAACTTAGGTCCAAAAAAGAAAAAAATTAGAAAGTTAGGGAATGAAATCGCATTTTAACCGAAAAAAAATGTGAGACAGACAAAAACCGGGAAAATTGCAACCTAGGCCCTCAAAAAGGCAAGCGCCTTACGAAATGAGATAAAACTAAAAAAAGAGCAAATCGCATCATAAAAAAAAAAACAAAAGAAAAAAACTCGAAAGCAAAAAAAAAACTGCCGAACCATATCCCAAAACCAACTGGGCTCAATCAGCTCAAAACAATTGAAACTATTCATCCAACAGTAACCATGTTCATCTTTAGAGTATAGTGTAATATAATATAGGGGGTGTAGGGAAATGCGGTGATATGCCAACAATTTTTTTAGAAAATAAATTATATAGTATATTGGTAAAAATATATTCATAAAAAAACTACTAATGTTTATCAAATTAATTTATTTTGTTTCTCAATGTTTATATAGAAAATTTTTTAATTCCTAGCAATGTTGGAGTAATTTATTTATAACATAATAAGTAAAGGTTAATTCCAATAAACTTTTATATAGAACAAAATGCCCTCAATTAATGGATTAGTTTAATTGCTCAAATGTCAAATTCATTTCTTCATTAATAGGAAAATATATAAGATAAATCTTTTGCACCATATTCTATATTTTTCACTTATATTTTTAAAAAACTTCCATGCATAGTTTATTATCATACTATTATGATATTCATACACTACTATCTATTATTTTTCTAATTAGCGAACAAAATTTTTATGTGGTTATAATTATTTTTCTATATAGCAAACATTATAAAAAGCATCTACTACAAATTTAATATTATTCTAATGATATAAAATTATCACATATTATTACTATGCATTACTATGCAAATTGCACAAGAAGACCATAACCTTCATTTCTTATTGTAAATTCACCCCAAACTTATTTTTATGAGTTTGATCATTTCCAACTTTTGCTGAGAATTGTAGATTAACTCTTTTGTTATATTTCATCAATTTTTTAAAAAAATTTCATCACCACCCTACATTGATAATTTATTTACAAATTTAAATATTAGTTTTTTGTTTCTACATAAATAAAACGTCTATATGATTAACTTATATATATGTGGTGAAAATTTTATTGAATTTTTCATAGACCTAGTGGCCAAAGGTAATAAAAAACTTAATAAATTTTTCATAGACCTAGTGGCCAAAGGTAACAAAAAACTAATTTCGCAACTCCAATTCCAAATTTCTGGCTACGCCACTAGCTCCAATGAAGTTCCGTTACCAAAGCCAACTTTTTTTAATGATCCACCATGTTTGGAGTGAAACAAGTCATGATCCACCTATAACATTTTAAAAAACGGGGCGAATTTTGGAGTTCATGATGGAGCGCCAAATTGCAAAAACCATAGATTTACCTAAAATCAATTTTGGCTCACGAGGTTGATTCTAGCCCTGGAAAAACCATCAATTTTTATGTTTGTTTTGGTTCTATATGGAACTAACTTGATAAATATGTATTAATATGTTATAAAATTTATAATTATATATATGTAATTATATTACAAGGGATTTTAGTCTTTTACTTTTAAACATAACCCTAAGTCCTAATATCTTAATCTTACTCCACAAATGCATATTTCACAAACCATCATAGGAAAAGGCTTATTGATACAATTTTATTGAATTTTGGTATTATTACAAATATATGGTATAAATCAAAAAATTAAAAAATCAAAACTGAAAACCTAGAATCATAATTATAAGTTTTGTTCGGTTCTCCGTTCTTGGGTTGGTTCGGTTCGCAAAAAAACCCGCCCACCCCTCACCACCAAGGGGACGAACTCAACTCTTTCTTCTTCCGGGGATTGGCCTTGGGATTCGTGTCGATATAGACCTTCCGATTGCTATCCGTCTCTCTCTAAGCTTCGACTCTGGCAATAGAGTTTTCCGCTGAAGACCTGACTGATCGGTTAGGGTTCTGATCTTAATTCCATTCATTTTTTCGTTACCCATTCATGCTTTGTGAGATTTCTGGTTTTTGCTCTTTGATTATTAACGGAGAGAGTTCCTGGAAAATGTTCTTCCCACAGTAATGTTAGGCATTCTTTTTCTTTTTTCCCGGCAGGGAACCAACATTAGAGTGAAATGAATGGGAAGCAAAGAGTGTTTGGTCATCCCAAAAAGTAATTCAGTGCAGATGTAATTTTCATGGGAAACTTTTGTAGTAATTTTTCATCTTCATTATCTTCTAGATAAGATCATGGGTCAAAGGAGAAGTTTGGGTTGGATGGCAATGTGGATGTGATGTGCACACAATAAAGCACTTTGGAGATTAACCTAGTTAGGGATTTGATTTCATCTCTTTGTAATTCTTCTGGTACCTTAATTAAAATGAAACACTTAATTTGACAGGCAACTATGGCAACAATTAGGAATCTTAAAATTAAGACTTCAACTTGCAAGCGTATAGTTAAGGAGCTACACTCTTATGAAAAAGAGGTTGAAAGAGAAGCTGCAAAAACAGCCGAAATGAAAGAGAAGGGAGCTGACCCTTACGACCTGAAGCAACAGGTACTGTACTGTTGGCAGATTTCTCCTAAGAAGATAATCTTCCTAGTATCTTTGCAGCAACGAATTTCAAGTTCTGTTTCAAGTTTTGACCTGAAATTTTGCTTTTCGGCAATTTAGTCTGAGTCTTCTGTTTTATATATCGTCAGTCATTGACTCCTATCCACTTCCTCTCTTGGTCGTTAGTAGTTGCACGGTGAAATCTTGGAATGCATTAAGAAGTGAAAAAACCGAATTAGTCAACAAATAATTAATCACTTATCTCTCACATTTGTAACATTCTCTGTCCTCCCCTATATTAATTCAGGTATCTATAGAACCTTCGTGTTATCATATTGCTTCTTCATTACCTATGAGAATTCATGTTACAGGTGTCCTCTGATAGAGCCCGATCATTGATCTTATGAACTTGTAGTGTTAAATAACTTTAAATATCTATTTAGTGCCATGAACTTAATGCCATTGACTGCAACATAGTTGGGATTAAGGTACTGATATGATGGTGATTAGCTTGACCCATGCCATATATGCAACTCAATACAGAGCATTTCTGAAAACATGAATTATGAAAAGCAATTATGGGCAGGAAAATGTGCTGGCTGAATCAAGAATGATGGTTCCTGACTGTCGCAAGCGCTTAGAGGCCTCACTGGCTGACCTGAAAGCAATTCTGGTATGTGTATTTAAGTAATTAGTGATTTCATACAGCTGATAAAAGAAAATTTTATGTTCCATATTACGCTAGATTGCCTGCATGTTTTTCATTTTCGTGGTTCTTTATAACATAATATGTTAATCACCTGTTTTCCAATATCCTGAGCAAACATAAAGATTAAAATAAAAGAAGTTTAAGACAAGATCAGCATTCAGTATCTAAGCTCAGACTGAATTGCTGCTTAATTAGTCTCAGAGAGCAAAGTTTAGCTATTTGGTTAGCTTGATCTTAATCTAATGTTTAGCTAAGTGTTGCTTCTGAAGCAAGCAGTCATACTACAACTTTCCTTGATTACAAGATTAAGGCACATTTGACCACTAAAATTATAGAAGACTGATACAGAGTCTTTGCTCTTGACATTGCATCATCAAACATGAAGAGCAGCTAACACTCAACTTGTAATTTGGAAGGAGAACCACTAGCCATTTGTAGTCCAGTGCTGCTTATTTGTTTCTAATATGAAAACAGAGAAGGAAAGGCATAATCAAGCATGAGAAGCAGCTAACATTCAACTTAGTGTAATCAGTAGTCTGTAATTTTCGCTGCTTATTTGTTTCTGCCATATGAAAAATCTGGATTTATATTGTGGTACAGGTTGGATAGGTCAGAGATTTACTGTTAATAGTTTCTTGGAAACTCCTGATTTCATTAAAATAGGATTAATGTGGTTAAAACAAACAAGATACATATGTTTATGTTGGTCATCACATGTCAGCCTATCGCAATCATCAATTTTTTTAAGATTAGTCACTGATTGGACTGGTGAAAATGGATGTAGCATTATTGTAGAGCTTTTTGGTGGATGGCACCTCAAATTAGAGGAGCGTGCTTGATGTGGCCATCCTGAACATCAGAGGCATGAAGGCTTGATTGAGTTTTCATTGGCGTGCATAGATTGGGACTGGATAGCTTTGAGTTGTACAATATAAGACTACAAAGGCTATCTAAGTCAGTCTCACTTTGCTGCTTTATGAGCATGACCATGTATCAAACTCATGGGAGTGAGTCGTTAAAACAAAAGCTATCTAATCTTATCACAGTTGCCCCTGGGCAGTGATTCATGAACAGGTTCTACTACTGCAGCTACTAAATTTTATGTGCCTTTGCTAATTGCAGGCTGAGTTGGAGGAAGCAAATGAGAAAGATAACCCCGAAATAGAAGATGCACGAAACGCTGTGGCTGATGTTGAAAATATGTTTCTTACAACTGAAGCGTAGCTGAGGTTTTTGTTTGGTGACAGCATGTCAAAAGGGTTTGAAGTGGAGGTTTACATGCTTTCCTGCTATTCTGTATGTGTGGAAGTAACATTAACAGATGACCGCATACATGTATGTCAGTTACTACTTGTGCGTTGAGGTTCTTGACCATTGTGGCAGAATCGGAACCCTTGGATTGGATCTTTTTCACTTGATGGCTGTTGGGCTTTCCCCAAGTGCCCTCATTTTTTTTTGGGTCTTCTATCGAAAGGACATGTCCCGTACATTTCTTTGTTCTATTTGTTAAATCAAATCATTTCAAACCCATTAAAATTTCACTAGTAGTTTGGATCAAAATTTTGTCAAAAGTGATTGATTGATCGTTGTCCAATTTAGCCTTAATTACCGAACGTTGTGGACAGCTAATGATGATAGATGAAATGTGTTTGCCGAAGTGGCCTTCGTGCGAGTAGTATTAGTGACATTCTCGGAGGCTTCCATGTTGTGCGATTCAAGGAAATCTAAGAAACAGATATGTTCCACGCCGGTCTACTTTGTATTATACCCATTAAAACTTGAGATATTACCACTTCATCCCAAATTCATTACCACAACATCACATCATTGGAAAATATTTTTTTTATCTAACAAAAATTTATTCACTAAGAGGTGTAGACAAGGCATTTTATACAAATCTGAAACTCAGATAATGTGTTCCAGTGAAAAAAGTAAATAAATTGACTTTAACCATGTGAAAAAAGGAAATGTGTCGACGAAAATGGGACAGGAGTAATACTTTTTTTTTTAACAAATCCTCTAAGCACCTCTGTAGCGTCTTCTAACCAGGCCGAATGAATCACCAGCACCATTAAACTCCACCTACAGAATTGTTCACGCTGCCAAAAGTCTACCCTTATTATATTTTATAAACCTTGGGAGTTGAATCAACAAAACAATGTGAACGAAAAATGTATCCTATCTCAGGTCCAGATCCCAGCCAAAGTTTAGGAATGGAAACAGTTTTATGTGCGATCCAGAAAACGTATCCTCACAAGATGTACAAAGTCTCCAGCTCCAGACAAGAGACACCAGAGCAAAGCCTGTCTGCTTAGTGCCATGAAGGCCTTTTACTTACAGCATTAAGTGAGTTGACAATTTCTGGATTAACAGTGATAAACCGAGTATATCCTGTACAAAATGCCAGACATCAAGGCACTTGGAAAGGGAAACAGAAGCAATCTTTTTTCAGGTTGTAGAAGCTTAATCACCTCTATTCTCATTATAAAGAATGGCGCGACCCTCTTCTGAGCCTCCTGCGGAAAGGCTTGCAAGCTTCAATGCTGAGATCAACTGCCGCTGCAAGAGCCATAAAGATGGCAGCATCCTCCACACATGTGACATGCCGCATAGCCAGCTGCACCAATGGCCTGCTGCTCTTCCCTTCTCCTTGGACTCTGCAGCTCATCACAAAACCGCCACTTGGGGTTAAGCCAGAGAAGTCTCCGCTGCTTTGTGGACTAGGTATTGGAGTGGCTGCTGCTCGCATTTGCTTGTCTGTGTCAATGAAAAACTCTCCACCTTTTTCAGCACTGAAATGTATCTCTGACATTAGCACCTCTCCTCCATCTTGGGCTTCAGAAAGGAGGTGAAATCGGCAGCATATTGAGTCCCTAATGCCACGCTCACGCCATGCCTCAACCTTTCCCCATGGTAGCCAGCTATCAGGTCTACCTACATCTGGCCGTACAATCAACCAAGCTCCTGGGTTGGATTTTGCAACCCAATCACAACCTGTCGATGGCACAAAGGGAGTGGTTATGAAGGCTGCCGCAACAGCCGAGCCAGAAAGATCGTGTATCTTCACCTTCCATCGCTTCCTCTCCCTTTTCTCTGTCTCTATGTCTGAAGGATCAGAAGACCAATAAGCACTTAAAGGGTCTAACTGTGCCACCCTGCCATGTTCAAACAACTATAAATGTTTCATTAACCATGAACCGCTGACAAGAAGAATAACAATAATAGTTACAGAGTTCCACAACTGCAGAAAGCAACAGTAGAATGGAAAACCAGAACTACCACCAACTTTTCCATTTGTTTTCTTACGACATGCATTTATAGTTCATTATTTGTGCGTGTTTAAACATGATGCACTTTGAAAATTCTTTTTCAATCACCTTTAATGAGAAATTTTATCTTGAGGAGGCACATGCCAAGATAAAGTTTCTCAACTATCAAGCATCATGGTCAAACAATATTAAACCATCATGATTGTTTTTCAGTTATCAAGCATCAGTTGTTGCTTCCAAAAGTTTAGCAGGTTGATTATATAACTCGATTTACGTCACCTGTCTTGGCTGAATTTGCAGCTGAAAATCGGCTGTCTTGTAGGGCCCCGAAGCTGAACAATTTGAGGACTCAATGTGGTCACGTCATCAAACTGGAATACATATCTAGGATCAGGATCTATTTTTACTCTCAAATGAAGTTCAGCACCTGGTTTCCCACTCTCATACTTGTTTTTACCGATGCCAATCCAACCACTGAAAAGGATTACAGGCTTGCCTTCGCCCCATTCAGGACCAACCTCCAGCTTAAATGTGCCAATCTGCTGTCGCTGGGTGCCAACACCGCAGTGTGATCCTTTCCTCCCTGCGAAGACAGTGATTTCTAGACATGCATGAGATCTGTAGAAACATCCAGGTGTTAGTAGTGCCTTCAGATCAGACTCTTCTAGATAGAAGCTAGAGGCAGTGCTATGAATATCAGGTGTTGCTTCAGGCGTAGATATTAAAGGAACTGGAGTGGTTTGCACAGGGAAACCTCGAAGCCGTATATCGCAGGAACAAGTAGAAAATGCGCGAAGTCCAGACCTTGGGGAACTCACAGCTGATGCAGGAATCCTAAGCCCAAGTGAGCCTATGGATAACCTGATGAAAGCTTGGGGATCCATAATTCTCACAAATATTTACCCATTTTTCAGAAGCTTTGAAGAAAAACCGCACAAGACCTGCCATGTCCGTAACAAGTGAAAACGCACTCAAACCAAGAAAATCAGTTTCATTGAAGATGCAATCATTGACCATAAAAATCCATCTTAATTGGCATACTCAATTACGTAGTTGCTAGCAAATACCATTAATTTTTGCTTTGGATCTTCTAATAATTCCCACAAGAGATTCAAATGTTCAAACATTGTAAAGATGAATAAAAAGGCTTACATAGAGGCTTGCTATAAATTCTCCAAGATGATCCAAGATGAACGTTCTCTCTTTTCTTTCCCTTTACTTATATCTAAAGCTCACCAACAAGAGAAGCAAAATCAAACAGGCCAAGCCATGATCTGAGAAAGCTATAAATGGAGAAATTTTTTATGCCAGAGAACTAAGAGGTGGAACATAATAGTTTGAACTATAAACTTCTATATATGGCTGCCCAGTCTGCATTTTATTTTTCTTGGAAAAATGAGAGCATGTCATCTGACTCAAAAGGATAAGGTTATGCAATTGAAGATTTAGTATGTCAAGCATACAGTGAAATTTAAGATGACGGATAACCCTGGCTTGTTCCGTTTCTTTTTCTTAAACCTAAGAACATAATGTTCATTCATCCACCCAATAAAAGTAATCTATCTAATATGGCAGAGCCTTTTTGAAGATTTTACCGCCTAATTTGCGACCTAAAACACAAACACACACACACACACACACATTCATATCCTTCCAAATTCGTGATCAATTGAAATGGCTATCCAACTATACAAGATCGCTGCTTTCTGTGCTCCAAAGCCATCCCTTCGAACTCTAGATTTCCAGATGTCATACTCAAGCTCTTACAAGTGATTGACCTCGGAAACTCAAACGGAATTGAGGGGGCACCACACAAGCGGTGGGAGCCAGTAGTTAAACAATCAGGCTCGAAACTGAAGCTTAGATTTAGGTTTCCACTGTTCAAAACACAGATATCGCAAAATATACAACTCCAATACTTCCTCTTCTAAGTTATCCCACTAACCAAACGGAACATCATGTACTAATATAGCTCAGGCAGAGACCCCCACAGGAATTGAGCTCATGATGGAAGCAAGACAGAATTTCGAAGGCTTTGTAGGTTAAAGAAGAACGTTCCTCAACTAAAACCAGTTCATCTTGCAAGCAACAATAAACCAACATTGGTCAAAACTTTAAAAGTCACGTAGACAAAAGGCAAACACAAATGATATCGCAGTTGACACAAAATGATCCAACCCGTAAACCCAATTGGAAACAACGTCAACAGCAACAACAGATACAAATCCAACAAAGCTTGCATCCAAATCAGGCATTCACGGCAATCAAACAACACCAAACCCTAGAAGATGACAGAATTATGGCAAAAAAAAAAACATCATTTCATTTCATGTCTGGGGAGAATTCGGCTAACCTCGTAGGAAAAATCCAACAAGAATTTTCTCTTTTGGGCAATGACCGACCCTCCTCCCCGGGGAAGAAGCTAAGCTGAGAAATGTGAATACGAAATGAGGCCGGGCAGAATAGGCATCTGGGTTTTCACGTAGACTCTGCACCGATCACGAGGAAATACTATTCTTCCTCTTCCTCTTTCTCTCTCTCTCTCGATACTATATGTAAATTTGTATAGCTGTATATTCTATCTTAATGCAAAATAAGTCACGAAATTGACGGAGAAAACGAAGCATTTCGATTTTTATTTAGACGGGAGAAATCAGCAGAAAGTCGAAAGAATGCGTTAAAATATAGAAAATTCAATAATTTATTATCATTATTATAATTTTGGAACATAAAAAGAGAAGGAAAAGAAGGGGGTTGGGGAGGAGGAGAGAGAGGACGTGAATACAGCTGTTTCCAACGCTGCTTCAGCTTCGGTTCATACATGGAGAAGCCGTCACTTTCAGACACATATTCCTGACTTCATCTTCCTAGCTATTCTTCAATACGGCCACTTCTTACTTTTGTTTTCCCACATTTTGGATATCTCTCTTTTTATTTCCATTTTTATGTTTTAAAAGAATAAAACAAATCTTTACCTTTCTGGGAATAGATTTTTCTTGTTACTTCAAGCTACTAATAAAAATACTCGTCTTTATTTGATGCGTATTTTCCAGTACATACATAGAGAAAAGAAAAACTAAACCAATTCTTGACTTGTTTGTGTTTGATGCTTTGCTTTCTCTCATTGGTTCAATTTTGTACGTTACGTTGTCCTCTTTACCATTCTCTTTACTTCACAAAATTAATTTATAATTTTATTTTTTTATTTTTTATATAAATATAAACTTCTTATAACTTTAAACATAATAGTTTTTAAATATAATTTTTAATAATTTTTTGCTTTACAAACATAATTTTTATTTTTTTTTAAATGAAATGACCAAACTTTGCAAAAATTAGAGATACTTTTAAATACTCTATTCCGATATTTGGTTTAACATACAGTTACCCTTTTAATTTTGAAAACTTACAACTATACCTCATGAATGGAAGTTTCGTTACCCTATATGTTTATATAGTGGGCTTAAATGCTTCTATTACCAATGAAGTTTTCCAAATCATGCAAATTAACCCCAAAATTTATTTCAAGCTGCCTCCATCACACTTTTCGTTAACAGCATTTCTAATAAATCTTATAGTATTTGTATAACTTTTACATCATTTCTTATGCTTCTAATGAATATTGATATTTATGTTTAACATCTATTTATTTTTCAATTAGTTCAACATAGAAGTATCATTTTTTAGAAACAAATATGTTTGATGTAATAATCTTTTATTCAGAAAACTACCTAAGTTTTACCATATGAAAATAGCTAAGCATTCTATAATTTATCTTTTGTAACACATACTATAAATTATATATTAATCAAATACATCACTCTACTTCTAAGTCTCGGGAGAATTTAAGAACAAAAAAAAACAAGTACTTAGGGAATATTTCTAGAAAATAAAAGCAAAAAACGTACTCCCTTCATCCCAAAAAGAATGAAACATTTCTTTTTGGGCCGTCCAAAAAAAAAAATGAAACGTTTCTTTTTTAAGTAACCTTTTACACTTAATTTCCTACTTTACCCTTATCATCTTTTACATCCCTCTTCTTTCCATATCTTTTGACCCATCTAAATGTCCCCATTTGTTTCTCGAAGTCTTATCTGCGTCTCTTACAATAACATCTTCCCTCCACGTTTCTCGTTGTTGCTGATTGAGAAGAAGGTCGGGAGCGAAGAGATTAGTGATTCGAGATCGGGGATGAGGAGGTAACGGATCGAGGTGGTGAATTGGAGCAAAGATATCCAATCAAGGCGATGTAGGAGATGAATCGGAGGATCTCTGATTGAGGTGACACAAGTAAAGAATTGGAAGATCTCCGATTAAGGCAACGTAAGCAACGATCAAAGCAAGGATTTGCAGGCGACGATGTTGATTGATGACTACAACGGATCGTTGTCCTCCCCTATCTTCTATTGCTCCGATTAATTGATTTGGTGTTTGATTGGGTGCTTGATTTTTGAAGGTCTGGAAGCCAAAACGGAAATGGAGATGAGGACTGAAACAGGAAACACGACAAAGAAAAAGATGAGGAAGGGAGAAAATTGAAGGCTAAAACATAGATGAAGCAGGGGACAGAGACACAGATGGAGACGAAGGTAGAAGGTGAAGCGGAAAAAGACAAAAGGTAAAACTAGGAACAGTGATAAAAAGAAAGACTGCCTTAAACTTTGGGTCAAATTGAAATGTTGCAAATAAATCGGGTTGGATGGAATATTTATTTTATCTTTTTTGTACTCTTATGCATCTTTTTGCCTTCTCCTTCTGAATCTGCCCTCTTCACCTCCACCATGACTGTTAAGTGCATGACATGTCTATCATTTAACCCTTATGTACGTACTTTATAGCAATAATTGTTAGAATTTAGTATTCTTCTAGTGTTATTCTTAAGTTTTTGTAGGTGAATGTGATTGGAGCAAAAGAAGGGTAACTTGCAAGAAATTTGTAGACCTTTTCTTGGTAGGTTCAGGCTTGAGTAAAAGTATAAAAGTTGTGGCCCTTCTTCTTAACTTCGAGTAGGCTGTTGAATCGCTTCAATCAGACACTTGTGTGCAAAATTATGGTTAAAATACTAAAAAATGTTCGTGCTATTGAGTATTGGTGATGCATCTCTGAAACCTGTTCTGTTTATTTTTTAGCACATCCATTTTATGATTTAAAAGAATAAAAAAAAAACATCTTTACCTTGCTGGGAATAGATTTTTCTTGTTACTTCATGCTACTAATAAAAATACTCATCTTTATTTGATGCGTATTTTTCAGTACATGTAATAAAGAAAAGAAAAACTAAACCAATTCTTGACTTGTTTGTGTTTGATGCTTTGCTTTCTCTCATTGGTTCAAGTTTGTACGTTGCATTATCCTCTTTACCATCCTCTTTACTTCACAAAATTAATTTGTAATTTTTTTTTAAATTTTTATATAAATATAAACTTCCTATAACTTTAAACATAATAGTTTTTAAATATAATTTTTAAGAATTTTTTGCATTACAAATATAATTTTTAATTTTTTTTAAATGAAAGGACCAAACTTTGCAAAAATTAAAGATACTTATAAATACTCTCTTCCAATGTTTGGTCTAACATATAGTTACCTTTTTATTTTTAAAAACTTACAACTATACCTCAAGAATGTAAGTTTCATTACTCTATATGTTTATATAGTGGGCTTAAAGGCTTCTATTACTAATAAAGTTTTTCAAATCGTGCAAATCAACCCCAAGATTTATCTCAAGCTGCCTCCACCACACTTTTCATTAACAGTATTTCTAATAAATCTTATAGTATTTGTACAATTTTTACATCATTTCTTATGTTTCTAATGAATATTGATATTTACATTTAACATCTATTTATTTTTCAATTAGTTCAACATAGAAGTATCATTTTTAAGAAACAAATATGTTTGATGTAATAATCTTTTATTTAGAAAACTACCTAAGTTTTACCATATGAAAATAGCTAAGCAATCTATAATTTATCTTTTGTAACACATACTATAAATTATATATTAATCAAATACATCACTCTACTTCTAAGTCTCGGGAGAATTTAAGAACAAAAAAAAAACAAGTACTTAGGGAATATTTCTAGAAAATAAAAGCAAAAACCATACTCCCTCAATCCTAAAAATAATAAAACGTTTTTTTGTTTGGGCCATAAAAAAAATGAAATGTTTGCTTTTTAAGTAACCTTTTACACTCAATTTCCTATTTTACCATTATCATCTTTTACACCTCTTTTCTCTCCATATCTTTTGCACACATCTAAATTTCCCCATTTGTTTCTTAAAGTCCTATCTGCATCTCTTGCAATAACATCTTCCTTTCGAGTTTTTTGTTGTTGCCAACTGGGAAGAAGGTTGGGAGCGAAGAGATCAGTGATTTGAGATCGAGGGTGAAGAAGTGACGGATCGAGGTAGCGAATCGGAGCAAAGATATCTGATCGAGGTGATGTAGGAGACGAATCGGAGGATCTCTAATTGAGGTGACACAGACAACGAATTAGAGGATCTCCGATCGAGGCGACGTAAGCAATGAATCAAAGCAAGGATTTGCAGGCGACAACACCGATCAATGACTACAACGGATCGTTGTCCTCCCCTGTCTCCTGTTGCTCTGATCAATTGATTTGGTGTTTGATTGGGTGCTTGATTTTTGAAGGTCTGGAAGCCAAAACGGAAATATAGATAAGGGCTGAGATAGGAAACATAACGAAGAAAAAGATGGGGACGGGAAAAAACTGAAGGCTGAAATGCAAATGAAGTAGGGGACAGAGACATAGACGGATACAGAGGTTGGAGGTGAAGTGGAAAAAGATGAAGGGGTAAAACTGGGAACAGTGATAAAAGGATAGGCCGCCTTAAAGCCAAATTGAAATGTTGCAAGTACATCGGGCTTGAAAGAAATTGGAGCAAAAGAGAGGTAACTTGAAAGAAATTTATGGACTTTTTTTTTGCAGATTCAGGCTTGGGTAAAAGCATAAAAGTTGTTGCCCTTCCTTTTAGCTTCAAGTGGGCTATTGAATCGCCTCAATCGGACACCTATGTGCAAAGTTGTGGTCAAAATACTGAAGAGTGTCTGTGCTGTCGAGTATTGACGATGCACCATTGGGAGTAGCCACATATCGCCAAGACTTGCTTTGTTTATAAAATCTTTGGTGAAAAGCTGGGAAGCAGGATCCCCTTTGACCCCAAACCCTTCAGACTCATTTTATGGCTAGTTTTCTTAAGGTTTCCATGGATTAGGGAGCTAGAAGGCTAATTTGATAAACATTCTTGCTTGGATTGGAGTGGGAGCTCTTCTACAATAAGGATTCCTACTTGGATTTGGTTCTTCTAACTCTAAACCCTCTTTTTCTTTTACTTGAGATTCTTGTAAATATGTGTAGATTTATTGTTTTTATGGATGTTATGAACCATTTGGGATGATTTAATGCTTATAAATATAAAACTCATTGATTATTTTCATGATTTGTTGGCTTTTTTAACTTATACTTGAATGTGTTTTTTATTTGTTGGCCACCTGTGATGAACAATTTGCTAGACTTAGGAAAGGCTCGAGAGAGGTTTCCAAGGTTGGAAGAGGGCTAATAGAGCATGGGTAGTTGGTAGATTTGAGAGAACTATTGTTCCTATGAGGCTTTAGAGGAGAACTTAAGCTTATTGGTTTCTAAGACAACTGGCTAGCATGAGAATGTCTAATGGGGTTCTAAGGAACTAATTGGCCTTGTCTTAAGAGAGAATGGTTGATACTGTAGAGTTTTTTTTTTTTCAAGAAAGATGATTTGGGTTAGATAGGTACTTTTGTCAAAGCTATGTCTATGTAGCAGCCTATTTAGTTTGAATTCCTTAGAAACTTTGTAAATATGTGTTTAGGATATTTGTTATGTTTGTTTGGTCTGGTGGTTGGATGATTCATAATTTTGGTAGTTTAGCGTCTTATTCATTATTTTCCATTGTTTGTTTGTTCTAGTTAAAGTAAAGTCATCATACTTGATAGTTAATGGAATTTTTTGCCATACAATTCTCTATGGGATCAATACTTAACTCATCAATTGACACCATACACTTGCAGTTGAGATTGGATTTAAGGTTGAGAAAGTTTTTTATAAACTTCTGTCTCACGACAAAGTTTTTGGATCAACCCAATTGAGTGATCTGTAAGTGAATATATTTTAAAGAATTAAATCCACCAACCAGAATAGATGAACAAAAGGCACCCACTTTACTTACTCATATTAAAAGCTTGTTTTAGGCATTAATTGATTGGAAGGAGATTGAGGGCAAGAGTTTAGGTCGACTAATTAGCTGTTTTCCCCAACTTCTCAAGTTGTCAAACCTCAGCTGCATTTTCTCTTACTTTTCTTCTCCTCGAACAACTATGATAAACTGAAGCCCTCTTACTTTTCTTTTCCTCGAACAATGATGATAAACTGAAGCCCTCTAAGAACAAGATTATGTGAAACGTATTGAGGGCATCTATCATTTTTTATGCTTTGTCAACATTTTTACCTTAAACTTCACATTTCATTTTCCTATTTGGTTATGAAAGTTTATGGAAGTAGATGTTTTGAACCAATGGAATCCTCATGATCTTGGAAATAGTGATTTGCTTGCTTGGGTTCATGTCCCATAACTTGGTGATAAACCTCATTCAACGAGTTAAAAAACAAGTGCTTCTTATTATAGATCCTCAATTAGAATGTCCAAGTTCAATGGATTCTTGATTTCTGCACACTGTGGTTGGTCACTGTATTCTACACCACTGTCAAGTAAAGCAAAGCGAAGAGCTATGACAATGGCATTGACAATCTACTCTTAAATGCATTAATTGAGTCTACTATAATAGCAGTGGAACTAGGCTTCAACAAAGCCAAATGCAACCCCAGATGTAATCTAAGTCCATTTCAATTTGATAAAGGAAGACAGTGCTAAGATTGGCCGATAAAGCTAGGTTTCTCTCTCTCTCTCTCTCTCTCTCTCTCTCTTTTATTTAGATTGACAAATAGGAACAAAGATAACATTTTAAAGGGAAATATAGCTTTTAAAAGATAAAGAGAATAAGTGTAGGTTCACCTAAATGATAAGAAAGTTTTTATAATTTTCTTATTAATTGTACTGCTTATACCTTTATTACTTTTTTTTAATTTACTTGTGTTGGTTTTATTCTTCAAATAATCCGTCCAGTGAAGCAAAGGAATTAAAGACTAAACAGTAGTTGAAACCTTAAAGTGCTTGTTTTTTTTGTTCCCGAAAAAGTTATATGAAATTTTATATACAAGGAGGACATAAAGATGAAAAATTTTCAACGAGGGTTTGAAATAGGTTAAAGTCCTTTTTTATTTATAGTGAAATAGGTTAAAGTCTCATAACGACAGTGCTGAAACATAAAATGCATTAGAACTAAAAGAATTAGAAAATTTATGATTAATTTTATTTATTTATACAAAATAAATGTTAGTTAAAAATGAATACTCTATCTAGCCAATAATTATCTATATTTTTTTTTACAAAGTAATTAATTTTTATGAGTTTTTGTCCTTATATGACATAAAAACATGGTAAAAAAAGTGTGCTCATTGTAAAAGTAAACTTTAAAAGTAGTTTCGGCTCTTTAAACTATATATTTTCCAATCACTAACAACCATTTATCAATCTCAATGGCCTTAGGGAAGGGCAACTTTTCCCCAATTGCGATTCTATTATGGAAGTTGAGCTTTTGGCAATTGAAGAGGTGATAAATGCAGCTTTTCATTTATCTCTTCACAATATCACAATTCTGACAGAATGTTCTCAGATATTAGCAACATTACGAGGTAACTTGGCTCTCCTCACCTTGTTGCTAAGCTTAATTCAATCATTTACTTCTACAATTAAGATCCTAGATTGCTGTGCTTTGGTAGTCGCATCCCTCCAACATGTGTCTTTGGCACATCACCATGCGTCTTCTCTTCTTAACCACTTTTATTAAGTACTTGATTTTTGTGTACCAAAAAAAAAAATCTCCATGACTACATCTTGTAAGAACATACTTTTTTTTTATTCTTGATAATCAAAATAAAGGAAGTAAGAGAACTGAAGGAAAGTAGCTGCTAACATATATATGTGCCTCACGAACAGAATGACAAAGGACAATAATAAGTAAAATTATAGGTAACTTATTAATGAGCTCCTAGATAACCTTCATAACTTGATGATCCTCCACTTGAGGCTGAACTTGACTACCAATAGAGTGAAAATCTTGCACATAATCAGTTAAGGTAGTGATTGAAGGAAGTCATTAATTTGAATTGGCATACTGAAGAGCTCCAGTATAGCCTAAAGCTTAGTAGAGAAAGTAAAGGGACAGGTAGGGAGATTGAAACTCTAATTATGTCTAACTAAACCCCTTTAAGAAAAAAGAATCCATGTTGTTGCCCTAACAATGGAGGATGATGTCCATGCCCCATCAATAGCAAAGGCTAAGAGAATAGCTGAAGGAGTAGAAGAAGTCCATGTATGTACTAAGACAGACGGATGGAGGTTTAATATGATGAATTTCCTGACACAGGAGGACTTTAGCCTTCACAATGGACATAATCAATTCCTCATGTAATCCAATAACAACATTTATCAAGAATGGTTTCTGATTGAAATCAATGTCATTTCTTCCAATCCAAAGAAACCAAAGTGTTGTCACATAAATGCCCAATAAATCTAATTTCTAGAAATCTTTAAGCATGAGCAGTTGCTAAAGCCAATCTTGCAACAATATGGAAGAACCCTAAAATGGAATATGTGGCATGTTGTGCCAAATTCCCTTAGAGGAGTCGGCGTAAAAATAAATAAGAAACAATTGATATTTATCTAATTCTGATAAGTATTTGCTTAGATTTGAGATACATTTGATTCTTTAACTATATATTCATTTCAAAAATTCATTTATGTAGTTTTGTGATATATTTGTTTAGTTCTAGTATAAATTTGTCTATAATTGATATTATTTTTTTTAGAGTTTAGATACATTTAATTATTTCATTTTGATTATATGTCTATTTCTAAGATTCATTTACCTAGTTATGAGATGCATTTGTCTAGTTTTGATATGCACTTTTCTAGAGCTAACTTCATCTATATTGAGATACTTTTTTTTTTATCTTGATTATATATCTAGTTTTAGTATGTGTTTGTCACTTTCTCCAGAATTTTTGTTATTATTATCAGTTTTCATTAGTGGATGGACATATATTTGGTGGATGTGAGAAATTCAGTAACTTAAAAAAAAAAAATCAAACTTCCATAAATTGCATGAATGTAAGCTAAACCTATACTTCTAAGGGCAAGTTCCTAAAGCACAAATGTCCTTTTGGGTTGAGGGGAACGAACCACGGAAGAAAGTATAGGAGTCGGCGTGCTAGCGTGGGATGGGATGGGGGAAGGAGGAGGGACCTCGTTTAACTGTCTCTCTCAGATCAAGTCTGCAAAGAACCAAGATACTTTTACGAAAAAAAAAAAAAATGTTTCAGTCATTGGTTTGGCTGAAATGACCCGACCTGCTATCTCGTATTATAATTTTGAGCCAATTTACTTCTTTTTTTTGGTAATTAGAAGCATAAAATTTTAAAGGTAGGAATAAGAAAGAAGCAAACATGTGGGTGGGAGACACGCGCCGGGAAGCACTAAAAGTTTGTGAGCCAAATAAATCACTTTGCTGTTCAGTCTGCATTTCTGGCATTAAACGAGCCTTTTGTGGTCTTCACGTGAAACCAAAAAACACTGATTTGAACTTTTTCATATGGACACTATAAAGTTTAAAGTAATGCATTATTGTTTCTTTATTGCAACACACGTACACAGTTCTTGATCCAAAGGTCTTTTGGTTGCTTTAGTCGGCCCTCCAAGTCTCCAACAGCTCGGAACCAAGCCTGCATCTTTTTCAATATCCTTGTGTCAAAACCACCTCAAAAAAAAAAGATTTCATGTACTTTGAGTTTGAATCTCCTCTCCTCAGCTTAGAATTAGGATGCACGTACTTTTATTACTTGAGTTTTAGCTCAAGGCGCATTTTAGTTCTGCTCTGTACATGTTAAAAAGTTCCAGAGCCAGGTGGTCAGAAATCTAAAAGTTTAGTGCCCAACAAGGTACTTTCGCCTAGCATAATATATAATTGGCAAACCCTTGGGTTCCAACTTCGATGCCCTAATTCAGGGAATCTAATAGCAGTGTCAAGTTCCACACACTGAAGTTCCCTGGGAAAAGAGCAAAAAAAAAACAAGAGGTTCGCTGCAGACAAAAGTTCTTGAAATGTTGGTACAAGCCGCCAGCAAATAATTACAGAAAAAAAAAATGGAAGAGAGAGGAAAAAGAAAAGCCCTTACTGAGAGAAAATGAAGGGATTTGGACAGCAGCAAATAGGTAGTAGTAATGTAAACATGCAAGCATGTGCGAGCACGAGAATTTGGGGCCCAATATAAATAAATGTATTAATCTATTCAAGCACAAGGCTACACCAGTCCGCCCCTCCGCACCAAACATGCTTCAAAACCAAGCAAAAGTGGTTCGACATAGACATAGACATGTAATGTGCAAGTAGTAGGTTGTTTGTTGTTGTTCCTGATAAGCCTCCTGTCCAGATATCTACTATTTCAATTTTCAACCGGTCAACATGTATTAGCCAATCCCTATCATTTTACATGTATTAAAAACCTAATAAACCTCAATTAACTGCAGATTATACACACTTCATTACTCCACTTTTTACTTTCCTTCTTAATCAATTAACTACACCTTGTCCTCCCTGTTTCTTTGCCCATTTGGTAGAAAGAGACTTTGTATGATGGCACAATTTCAATAAAATTGTTCCGATTTTGGCAATGATGCTTGTATACAACACATAGATTTTTTTTTAAAATGTCAAACATGTGGTCCTTATTTATTTATTTATAAAGATACCGGTATATTTTAAGTGTAAGTCAAATACTCAATTTGTTTCATAAAAACTAAAATTTCTACTATTCACATCAATTAATTTATAATTTTATTTCTTTCAAAATTTATTATAAAAATATTAATATTATATATGAAAATGAAAATTTAAAGATTATAGTTTTTAAATATCATTTTTAAGAATTTTTTTCAATATATATTAATATGAATATATTCAAGTTAAATTTCAATAAAAGAAGGTAAAAGGGTTAATTAATATATAACGGATGGAGTAACATTTATGGAATAGATAACAATATTGAATATGGAAGAGAGACACAGTTACATCTATGGCAACATTTCCTCAATATCGTGTCTAAAGAAATATATATGATGAATACTCATAAGTGTATTGCTATTAAGAGTTTAAATCATCATTATACACTTTGAGTATGATTAATTTCTATATTTTTAGCATTTTTCCACCGGATTACTATTCACATGTTTTTACTATTCACATGCATTTTTACTATTTAAAGTTACTATTCACCGACTTACTGTTCATACGCGGTTTACTGTTTATTAATATTAAAAGATATATATTAAATGATTTTTTTTATATAAGTAAAATCATCATTTGGCGGTCCTTCACAAGAAAAATCATATCTGGAGCTGTAAACATCGGAACTGACTGATTCCAAATTTATCTGAAAGCCAACGCATAGATATTCAACTCTGCCTCATTCTGCGAGCTAGTTTGATCGTTTTCATTGCCGAAATCTGATTATAGATGAGACCATTCGTGCTTTTGTGTGCTGAAGAGCAGTTTTGGTAGAAAAATCATAACTTGAGTTACGGATGTCCAATTTGAATGAGCAAGCTATTGATTCGAAGCTAAAAAAGAGATCTACAAGTTCCGTGTTTTGAGGAAGAGCTGATTCGATGCCTATGATGGTCAAAAAATTAAAAGAAGTTACAGCCTGCCATTGTTGATTTGTATTCACCTACCTTGACTATTCTAGCCTACCATTTACTATTTCACCAACCTCAAAACTCTATAAATAGGTACCTTTGGGTGGAAGACGAATTCATGCCATTTCTTAGGTCATTTCCATGTTCTTGTATCATTTTTAGATTTTTTCCTTTGTTCTTGTTCTTGTTTTCAATATCGAAGCTCTGTTCAAGTGTTTTCTCGTTCTTCTTCTTGTTGTTCTTCTTCTTCTTTCTTTGATCTTTTAATCCATGTTCATTTCATCTTTTTACATGTTATCTACTTATTATTGCTAACTAATCTTCTTTTTGCTAAGGTGAAAGGGTGAAGCTTTTAGTATAAAGGTTATGATTGATTTGAATGAATCGCAACGTTAACGGTATTTTCTTCCTTAATCTATTTAACTTCCCTCCTTGTTAAGTGAGAGTCTTGATTCATCATAGTCAATCATTGGCACAAAAGCTACTTGATTCCCTCTGTAGAACATGGCTCTACCGGCTATATTAGAATCTTGAGTTATTGTAAATAGAGGTTGGCATGATGGATACTTAAACCCATTTGAACCTATTAGCAAGTGTTAGCGTTGTAAGATCAATGGAAATTAATATTAACTAAATTTTTCGATTGGGACCTCATTTATATGTGGATCTCAATTGAGTGGTAAGATGGGCTAAAATTAATCATAACCGATATACTAAAAGTGGATCCCCTAACCTTAGTTATTTATTTAAATTTGAGTTTTTTAATCAACACTTGTTCACACCTTACACCAAGATCTTTCTTTATTAACAAATTTTTAATTTATATTTCTTAATTCATTTTCCTGTGGTTCGACACTCAGATTCCCGAGATTTTATTACTTGCGACAATCTACACTTGGGTTACAACTGTTAAAGTGCAACAAGTTTTTGGCGCCATTACCGAGGAAGTAAAGTTTGAGTACAAGTTCAATTTTTTTCCCGTTTTTGTTTCATTTTTTTTTTATGTTTATCATATGAAAGGCTGAGCCTCCTGCTTTTTATTTCTGTTAATCTTATTTTTATTTATTGTTGAATAGAAGACTGAGCCTCTTGCATTTTATTTTCTATTTATTTATTAATTATTATTATTATTATTATTATTATTATTATTATTATTATTATTATTATTATTATTATTTTGAATGGAAAGCTGAGCCTCCTACCTAACTTATTATTGATATTTGTTTTTCTTGTTATTATTTTGTTAATGCATGAAAGCTTGGTCACGTACAATAAGTGGTAGACTGGTAAGAGAATCTTCATCTTCTTCAAACATGGCTGAAAACATTAATGAACAAGAAGATAACCATTCTCTTCATAATGACCAAGATCGACCTAGGACACTTAGAGAACACATGAACCCCATAAGAAATAGCACTTTATCATGTTTAATTTTTCCTGCTGATGCATGTCACTTCAACTTTAAGCCAAGAACTAAGTGGGAAAGACTGTCATATCTAGTCTATCTGAATCACTGCTAGATCTGGTTTAGGAACAAAAGCTTACATTTTGTCTATCAATTCTTCAGCAGTTGATGCAGGTATTAGGATTCGTCGTGCCATCTCTAAGATAAATTTCTCCTACATAGCATGATCCATAAAAGATAATAGACCTACAAAGAAATTGTTAACATTCAATAGCTCAATGGGTTTCTGATGCAAATTTAGTTAGGCCATGAAAATAATTTGAAAATTTTCTCCCAATGTGTCAAACCTTCCTGGTAGAGGAATAAAGGCATCAGAATTACAGAACATTTGCAACAAACGCTCTTACAAGTTTTTAACCACTAATTCTTCTCGAATCGTGCTTCCAGAAATCAATTTCAAAGGTGTAAGGATAATACCCAAAACTTGACTTCCCCCTACAGATGCTACTGTTGCTACACCACTCATTAATTCGACACTGCCTCCCCCATAAACCAAATGTATTTTTCATTCAGCTGGGACTCTACCTAAATGGTTGGCTGCCCTAAAAATCTCTTCATCCTTTCCTGGAAAAACTCCACAAAATACACAAATATTTTGGAATTTGTGAGTTGAGGTTCCTTCCATTTCTATCCTTAACCCTGTGAAAAATGAAAAGTTAAGCATACATTTATAGAGATGAAAGGATAATGCAATGATTACACCTACAGGAGTAGGTAGATTATTGTCAGACGAAAAAAAAATTTCAACAATAACGGTGTGTATGTATAGTAGTTGTGACTATGGCTCACAACTTCCTCTGGTTTTACATCTAGTAACGGCTTCAACGCCTTCTATGAGTCGGGAATTTACTTCCCATCCAATTTTCTTACAAACTGGCAAACAGGGTATTTTAAAGTCAGATTCTCAAGACTATAATGCTCTTGTTCTTTATGAAAAATACTTCATAAACCAATAAGTTCATGTTGTACTAATTCACAAGAATGCGTCTCAAAAGTCAATAGGATATTATCCAAAGAATCCTTACTTAAGCCATTCTTGATGAATTGTATTTTATCTTCTCGATTATTGAACATCATTTCTAAAGAACAACATCTAGTATCACAAGTCCATCGACCACATTTGTGATAGACTCGTAACCTTTTCGCTCTTCGCTTTTTGGCATAAGAGCTTTTGCTTAAGCTAGGCATGTAAGACACAAATACATCTGGGATTTCACCAGCCAAACGGTCCTTAGCTTCAATTAACCAACACACATATTCAGGAATGCCTTTATGCATCAAAACTCTTAATCGTTCACATCTAACTTGGTAAATCCTCTTAAGAACATTTATTGGGAGAAAATGAAAGTATTTTTTGCAAAGCAGAAAGAGTAGAATCCATTTTTTTTAAGAAATTGAAACAAGGGAGAAAGAAAGAAATTAGTCATTATGGAAAACCCTGTCATTTGCCTGTGGAACTTGAACATAAAGCTTATTGGGCTATTAAAGCTTTTAATTCAAATCTTAATGAAGCTAGTGTTTTGCGCAGGTTGCAACTAAATGAGCTTGAAGAGTTGAGAAATGATACATATAAGAATTCAAAAATTTATAAAGCTAGAACCAAAGCTTTTCATGACAAAACAATCTTAAGAAAAACATTTGAAGTTGGTCAAAAGGTTTTTCTTTATAATTCACGACTTCACATATTTCCTGAAAAACTGAGATTTAGATAGAGTGAACCTTTTGTTGTGAAACATGTTTATCCTTATGGGGCCATTGACATTGAAAATCCTAAAAATGGTAATGTGTTTAAAGTAAATGGACAAAGACTTAAATCATTTTTGGAGAACCATGATTTGTAGGAAAAAGTTGTTCATCTCAGTGACTCTCACAATGATCATGGTAAGTAAATACAAATAAATTTTCTTTTCTTAGATAGCTTTGCTTTAAGTTTCATTTTTTTTCTTTTTTTTTTTACTTTTCGTATTTTCCCGGTTAAGTGGCGGATACGGTACTCCATGACTCTCAAGTCGGTTGTTTCAGTTTTCTATAATAACTCATTTTTCTCTCTCTCCCTTATTTCAATTTCTTTTAAAAAAATGGATTCTACTATTTCTGCTTTGCGAAAATACATTCCTTCTCTCCCAATGAATGTTCTTAAAAGGATTTACCAAGCTAGATGTGAACGATTAAGAGTTTTGATGCACAAAGGCATTCCTGAAGATGTGCGTTGGTTAATTGAAGCTAAGAACCGTTTGGCTGGTGAAATCTCAGATGCATTGTGTCTCACATACTTGGCTTAAGCAAAAGCTCTTATGCCAAAAAGCGAAGAACGAAAAGGTTACGAGTCTGTCACAAATGTGGTCGATGGACTTGTGATACTAGATGTCTATTTTAAGGAATGATGTCCGATAATCGAGAAGATAAAATACAATTCATCAAGAATGGCATAAATAAGGATTCTTTGGATAATATCTTATTGACTCTTGAGACGCATTCTTATGGATTAATGCAACATGAACTTCTTGGTTTATGGAGTATTTTTTCATAAAGAACGAGAGCGTTATAGTCTTGGGAATCTGACTTTAAAAGACCCTGTTTGTCAGGTTGTAAGAAAACTGGATGGGAAGTAAATCCCCGACTCATAGAAGGCGTTGAAGCCGTTACTGGATGTAAAACCAGAGGAAGCTGTGAGCCATAGTCACAACTACTGTACATACACACCATTATTGTTGAAAATTTTCTTTTTTTCGTCTGACAATAATCTATCTACTCCTATAGGTGTAATCATTGCATTATCCTTTCATCTCTATAAATGTATGCTCGTTTTTTCATTTTTCACAAGGTTAATGATAGAAAAGGAAGGAACCTCAACTCACAGCTTCCAAAATATTTGTGTATTTTATGGAGCTTTTCCTGGAAAGGATGAAGAGTTCTTGAAGGCAGCCAACCATTTGGGTAGAGTCCTAACTGAGCGAAAAATACATTTGGTTAGGGGTGAAATTAAAACCCGCAACCCTAATTTCGACCCGAATCCGATAAAAAAAAAAGCGGGTTAGGGTCGGTTTCTTTAGAGGAAAAGGTGTATTTGAACCCGACCCGACCCGACCCGATTAGTTGCTGCCGACAGCAATTTTCGGTTCGGGTGAAACCCGACTAACCCGACTACTTGCCATTTACTCTAGGCTCAGCCCACCTCCTCATTCTGCCTAGCCTAACACAACCCAATCCCCCAAGCCCAACCTAATTTACTAATTACTACTAGCCCAGCCCGTTTTTCCTATTCGCAGAATCGCAAGTCGCAACCTAATTGCTTCTTGCTTCGGCCTTCTTCAGTTCTTCGGTCTTTCTCCTTCCTCGGTTCCTCCTTCGCAATTCGCATCGCAGCGGCGCCGGCGCAGCCTGCCTCGTCTCTCTCGTCAGTTGTCTTCATCTTGTCTTCACGGGTCGACGCGAGAAAAACCTTCGTTTCTCTCGTCAGTCGCAACCTTCTCGCATCGCAGCGGCGCAGCCTACCTCATCTCGTCAGTTCTTCAGTCCTTCTCCTTCCTCCTTCGTCTCGCCTAGTCCTCGACGCCGGCGCACGGCTGCTTCCTCATCGCGACTCGCGCTGCCGGCCCACGAATATTCCCTTTTCACCGATTGTCTGTAAGGTAATTGCCCTCTAGCAAACTGATGTCTCTCTTTATATCTGCTTTCTTGGGCTGTTGTTTATTTCAAAAGAATCCTTCGGCAGTTTTTCTTGCAATTTTTTTGGGAGTATACAATAGTTACAGTGAATTAGATCTATCATGCGAGCAGATTTAGTTTTCAGTAGGGTTGAATGCTAATTTTCTCAATTACTGGTGACTACTTGAAACTGATTTTGCCTTTGAAACTCTCTAAATGATATCGTTTCTACTGATCCCTACTCTATTATTTCTAACTTAAGAAGTTAATAACTACTAGTTTGTACCGTATTTCAGACGAATACACAGTTCCAAGGAGAAGACAAGCATGACTTTTATGCTCAACTTAAGCTAAAAGCATTGCAATTTCTATGCTCAATATTGAACAAAACCTTAGTAATTGACTGGTTTTGCATGTCCGCATTTGTTTCCCAATAGCTTATTTTATTTTACCATATTTCATATAAATGTTTGGTTTCAATTATGAATTATATAATTTGGAATTTTTTTCTGTTTTTTAGAGCTAGGAGGCATTGTTCGAGCACCTGGAGTTATCGATATTGAGTTTGCTTGATGCTTGGTTGGATGCTTGAGCTGCTGAATCAAGAACTATTATTGTTGCTGGTTTTTTTTGCTTAATGCTTGTTATGTAGATTTCTTTTAGTTTCTAAGGTGTACAAAACATGTGGATTGTTTATGTTATATGTGTGATGACGTATCATGGCAAATGTAGCCATGTAACAACTTCAAACTTAGATTTGGTCTATTTATATGTTTTTGTATGTTACATGTTTGTTGAATATTTGCTTAAATTTTTTTTGTTGCAAGTAATTTTTTTTTTTCGTTCTAGGTGATTCCGCAGCTGTAAAATAAATCGGGTTAACCCGATTATATTCATCCTAACCCGACTTTTTTGGGTTCGGGTTCGGGTTCGGGTCGGTTTTTTGGAATAGTCGGGTCGGGTTCAGTTAACATATTTAGAAAAGAATTATACATTTGGTTTTTCGAGTTCGGGTTCGGGTCGGTTTTTCAACCCGACTTTCACCCCATACATTTGGTTTATAGGGGAGGTAGTGTTAGATTAATTGGTGGTGTAGCAACAGCGGCATCTGTAGGGGGTAGTCAAGTTTTGGGTATCATCCCTACACCTTTAAAATTGATTTCTGGAGGCACGATTAGAGAAGAATTAGTGGTTAAAAACTTGCAAGAGCGTTTGTTGCAAATGCTCTGTAATTCTGATGCCTTTATTGCTTTACCAAAAGGGTTTGGCACATTGGGGAAATTTTTTAAATTGCTTCCATGGCCCAACTAAATTTGCACCAGAAACCCATTAAGCTGTTGAATATTAACAATTTCTTTGCAGGTCTATTATCTTTTATAAATCATGCTATGCAAGAGAAATTTATCTCAGAGACGGCACGATGAATCCTAATATTTGCATCAACTGCTGAAGAATTGATAGACAAAATGCAAGCATTCGTTCCTAAACCAGATCTAGCAATGATTCAGATAGACTGAACATGACAGTCTTTCCCAATCAGTTCCATCTCATAAGTGTCCTTTACCCTGCTTGTCATTTTTATTTTTATTAATAAGTGAAAAGCACTGCGGAAGAGAGCAATCGGACTTCTGGATCTTTTTATCTTGTCTTTTAGTTTTACCATCAGCATTTTCTTTATTTTGGTTTAAGTTATTTCAGGTTTTTCATTTTCAATAACTACCATTTTAGGTAATCTGTTCTTCACTTTTCTTATCTATATTTTGATATTGAGGACAATATCTTAATCTGGTTGGAGGGAGGGATAGTTATCACATTTTTTTTCTTTTAGGATAGTTTTTCTCATTCTAATATTAAAACCATCGAACAAAAGCCCTTAGTTTAGGATAGCTGAATAAGGAATAATCTTGCTCTTGAGATGCATCCTATTAAGCATTTTAGTCATAACATTTTTTTTAGTAAGTTTTTGAACCCGTACAAAATGACACACTTACTAGTAATCTATATTTTCTATCTTGAAAATTTTTATGCGTGGTGATGAAATTGTTGAGGTGATGAGCTACATTAAAGTTTACATGTTTGAAATCTTATTTGACATAATGATTTAGTCAAATTTTATTCACTTTGACAAAAGATTAGGATGTTTAAGTTATGAATTACTGATATTTTTACAAATGCTGAAAATCTTTATTGTCTTTTAGATTTCAAAGAATACTCTAATTATGCGACTGTTGGGACTTTTAATGAACCATATCTTAGCTTGGTTTGAAAAAAAAAAAACAACACCAAGAAGTGTTGAAAAGACTTGGAAAATGAAAAAAAAAAACAACAATAACAACAAGTGATGTTCGCTATTGAAAAGGGCTGCTTATTACCAGGGTTCTCCAAATAAGGCTTGAGTCAAAGTTTTAAAAAAAAAAAAGAATCTTTTAAAGTGTAATAGTGTGAAAGATCGCAAAAAGTGATGGTTTTAAATTAGATTTGTTCTAATAAGTCACAAATGTTGGTATAATTTACTGAAATTTTCTAAACACTCATGATAGTCAGTCACACACTTACTGCATTTAATAACTCATAATCTCTCACACTTTTCCTTTGTTTGAGTGGTTGAAATGTGCATAAATCATTATGAAATTTTTATTTTATTTTTAGTACTATAATTTTGATGCTCATTACTTTAATGGTTTCTAATCTATAGTATAGAGATTGATAGTAGAAAACATTTGATGAAACCTGAGCATTCATTGAGTACATCGCCTTACTTGCTAGGGACTAGCAATAACCTAGTTAAGGGGTGTGATAAGTACTTATAACTGTATTGTTATTAAGAGTTTAAACCATCATTATACACTTTAAGTATGATTAATTTCTATATTTTTAGCATTTTTCCACCGGGTTACTATTCACGTGTTTTTATTATTCACATGTTTTTACTATTCACACACATTTTTACTATTTAAAGTTATCATTCACTGACTTACTATTCATACGCGTATTTACTGTACATACGCGGTTTACTGTTATTAATATTAAAATATATATATTAAATAATTTTTTTATGTAGGTAAAATCATCACTTGGCGGCCCTTCACGAGAAAAATCATATTTGCAATTGTAGACATCGGAACTGAATGATTCCAAATTTATCTGAAATTCAACGCATAGATCTTCAACTTTGCCTCATTCCGCGAATTAGTTTGATCGTTTTCATTACCGAAATCTGATTATAGATGAGACTATTCGTTCTTTTGTATGCTAAAGAGCGGTTTTGGCAAAAAAATCATAACTTAAGCTATGGATGTCTGATTTAAATAAGCAAGATATCAATTCAAAGCTAAAGAAGAGATCTATAAGTTCTATGTTTTGAGAAAGAGTTGATTTAATGCCTATAATAGTCAAAAAAATTAAAAGAAGTTGCTGCCTATCATTATTGATTTGTATTCACCTATCTTGACTATTCTAGCCTATCATTTACTATTTCACCAACCCCAAAACTCTATAAATAGGTACCTTTGGGGGGAGGACGAATTCATGCCATTTCTTAGGCCATTTCCACATTCTTGTATCATTTGTAGATTTTTTCCTTTGTTCTGGTTTTCAATATCGAAGCTCTGTCCAAGTGTTTTCTCATTTTTCTTCTTGTTTTTGTTCTTCTTCGTTCTTTGATCTTTTAATCCATGTTCATTTCATCTTTTTACATGTTGTCTATTTATTATGGCTAACTAATCTTCTTTTTGCTAAGGTAAAAGGGTGAAGCTTTTCATATAAAGGTTATGATTGATTTGAATGGATCGCAACATTAATGGTATTTTCTTCCTTAATCTATTTAACTTCCCTCCTTGTTAAGTGGAGTCTTGATTCATCATAGTCAATCATTTGCACCAAAGCTACTTGATTCCCTCTGTAGAACATGGCTCTGCTGGCTACATTGAAATCTTGAGTTATTGTAGACAAAGGTTGACACGATGGATACTTGAACCCATTTAATCCCATTAACAAGTGTTGGCATTTTAAGATCAATGAAAGTTAATATTAACTAAATTCCCTAATTGAGACCTCATTTATGTGTGGATCTCAATTGAGTGGTAAGATTTGCTAAAATTAATTATAACTGATATGCTAAAAGTGGATCCCATAACCTTAGCTATTTATTTGAATTTGAGTTTTTTAATCAACACCTGTTCACACCTTGCACCAAGATTTTTCCTTATTAACAAATTTGTAATTTGTATTTTTTAATTCACTTCCCTATGATTCGACACTCAAACTCCCAAGGTTTTATTACTTGCGACAATCTACACTTGGGTTACAACTGCTATAGTGCAGTAGTATGTCTGAGACACACTTAGAATTCAAACACCTTGAACTACGATCATAGGGAGTTCTTTTTTTTTTCAACTTAATCTATAATAGAACAAAAAAACTTACAAATACAATGAAAAATAGAATGATAAAACTACCAATTTGACATGTCTACCTCAAATTAAAGTATCCAATTTCTTCAAATAATTGTGAAGAATATTGTAAATTAAAAAAAAATTGACACACTTATCTATATTTTTCAACTTAAACCCTGAATAACTTAAAAAACAAAAAATAAAAATTTGACACATCCAATTAATCCCTTCAAACAATTATGGACAATATTTTAGATTCTCCAAACAAAAAATAGAATATGATAAAATTGTCTAATTTTTCAAATTTAACCTCAAAATACCAAAAAAACTAAAAGTAGAATGATAAAACTACCAATTTGACATGTGTGTCTCAAATCAAAGCATCCAATCGCTTCAAATAATTTTGGATAATACTTTAGACTAAAAAAATGAATTTGACACACTTTTTTATATTTTTCAACTTAAACCCTAAATAGCTAAAAAACAAAAAAAAAAAACTAAAAATTTGACACATCCAATTAATCCCTTCAAAAAATTATGGATAATACTGTATATTCTCTAAAAAAAAATAGAATATGAGACAATTTTCTATTTTTTTTAACTTTAACCTCAAAATACCAAGAAAATTAAAAATAGAACAAAAAAAAACGCCACCAATTTGACATGACCAAACAAAATTAAATATCTAATCCCATCAAATAATTATGAAAAATAGTTTAAATGCAAAAAATAAAATTTTTCATATTTATCTATTTTTTCGACTTAAACCCCAAAATAGCCATAAAAACCAAAAAATAGAATGAAAGATAGCAACACTACCAATTCAGTATGTTCATCCAAAATTAAAGTATATATAATTATTTGAAGGGATTGGATGATTTAATTTGGGATGTGAATTTTAAATTTTTAATATTGTTTCTTTTTTAATTTTTTAGTTTTTTTTTCTATATAGAGTTTAAGTTGAAAAACATAGATGAGGTTGTCAAATTATTTTTTTTTGGTTTATAATATTATAAAAAATTATTTAAAAGGACTGAATGCTTTAATTTGGGATGTTAATGTCAAATTGGCATTTTTTTTATTTTTCATTTCAATTTTTTTTTCTATTTTAGGGTTTAAGTTGAAACAAAAAATAGATAAGTGTGTCAAATTTTATTTTTTAGCATATAAAATGTTCTCCATAATTATTTGAAAGGATTTGATGCTTTAATTTGGATGAGTACGTTGGATTTGTAGTATTTTTATTTTTTATTTTATTTTAAGTTTTTTTTTTACAATTTGAAGGGTTATGTGTCCCAAATTTATGTTGGAGGATTTTGTGTCCATTTTATTCCAGTTCATGGACTAATTTTAGATTTTCACCTCAAATTTCTATCAACATTAATGAGATTGCAAATGCATGAGTATTTTTACTGCAAAACATTAATTTAATTTACTTTTACAACATTGATATTTCGTGGGTGAATATACAAAAATGAGATTTATTTTAAGGGTAGAACGTATAATTTAATTTTTTTAAAAATTAAAAATTATAGGAATTAAACAGTAAAATGAACTGAAATTGTCAGGCAATACCACAGAACGGAGTAGGTTGCGCTTTTATAGCTATCAATTAAGCTCTATGATTAACAAAAGTTTGGGGGAAAAAAAAGGCTGCAAGAATCAGGTAAAATATAACAGATCAGTCTGGCTTTGAGCTTATCATTAAATTCATTACACACTGGACCAAACGCTCCCGGACCCCGAAAAAAAACAAATCCATTTATTTTCTTTGTTTATAGCAAGATAATGAGTTTCTACGCTCTGTCTCATCATATACTCCGCTGTCCAACACTGTTAAAATAAGATAATGATATCGGAAGAACAACAACAATTAGGAAATTAGCCCTGACCAAACAAATCAACTATGGGTAAATATTTTCAGTTGTTTCTAAGCTATGTTTATGTTGCTTAATCATCCACAAACTATCATGTGATCACCACTCATCCTAAAACTATTTAATTGTTGATATTTTGTCCTGCCGTTAACTAAACCGTTAACTATAGGCGGAAAAGTGACGTAACTGCTAGTGTGGTACCACTTTTCCATCTAAATTTAACAGTTTAGTTGACGATATGATGTAATAATAATAATTAAATAGTTTCATGACGAATGGTGCAACACTTGATAATTTGGAGACAATTAAGCAATATAGGCATAGTTTAGGAACAATTGGAGATATTTACCCGATCAACTATCGTCTAGTTGAAATAAGATAATTATATTTGCGAAGGTATTTGACTTATGCCTTGTGGGAAAGGTTCTACATCTTATTTAAAATCTATATTCCCTCACTCAATATATAGCTCAAGCTATCTTTGTTTAAACGTCCGCTTTTTTTTCTTTCTTTTTTTACTGCGAATCACTCTTACATAAGAGTTTAATTAAGGCGATACATATATCCATAGTCAGTGACATAGCCAGCAACTTGGGATGAGGGTTGCGAAACCAATCCTTATTTTTTTTTCTTTTTTTACTGCGAATCACTCTTACATAAGAGTTTAATTAAGGCGATACATATATCCATAGTCAGTGACATAGCCAGCAACTTGGGATGAGGGTTGCGAAACCAATCCTTAATTTTTATTTTTTTTATCATTGCTTGATAATTCTCAACCATTTTTTGCCATTTTTTGTACTAAGTCTAAAAATATTTTTGATAAAATTTTATCAACATATAAGTTAACTATATAGAGGTTTTATCTACATAGAAACAAAAATTTATAGCTAAATTTATAAAAAAAAAAATTGGAAAGTGTAAGTCATTGATGAAATTTTTCAAAAAATTTGGTGAAATATAATGAAAGAGTTAATTAACAATTCTCAACAAAGGTTGGGAATCATCAAACACATAAAAAATAAGCTTGAGATATATTTACAACAAGAATAAAGGTTATGGATTTTTGGTGCAATATACCTATTAATAATATTTAGCAATTCTAATTTATTAAAATAATAATAAAATTGGTGGTAAATGCTTTTTACAAAGCTTGTGATATAGAAAATAATTGTAACCACTTAAAACTTTAATTTGCTAATTAGAGAGATAATATAAAATATATAATAGTATACTAATACCATAACAATGTGATAATAAATTATGGCAGGGAAATTTTTTAAAAATGTAAATGAAAAATATAGAATATGGTGCAAAGATTTACCTTATGTGTTTTTCTATTGATTAAGAAATAAATTTAATATTTGAGCAGTAAAATTAGTCCATTATTTCAAGGCATTTTGTAGGTTTCAAAATATTTGTACTCAACATTGTTGGGAAGAAAAAAAATATATAAATGCTAAGAAATAAAATAAACTAATTTGATAATTATTATTAGTTCTTTTGTAAATATATCTTTAAATTGTTGGGATTGTCACCGCACCAATTCTCGCATCCCGCTAGCTACACCATTGTCTATAGCATAGGAGACAAATAAAATACTAACTTTTTTGGGATCAATAGACAACCGAACTAGCATTATTGACATTATGGGAATATTGGGAACGGGGGGAGAGTAATCAAATCCCGGGACAGGGGTTGAAGACCGTGTGTCTCCACTATCTAGACTAATTTGTGCCATTAGAAATGAGTGTGTTTTATAACACTGTTTTTGATGTCCCATTAATTGTAGTCAAATAAGATGTATTTGTGCCATCAGAGACAACCATTCTATCAATTTTACCTTTATTTCCAATCATACTAATCCACTATGTTACATCTGGGGTTCTAGCAACCTAACCATTCCGCCATCTAATCCTAAAATATATGTTGTGGATGGAAAATGGTGAAGATCTTGTAGCTAGGTGTCACAACTTGGCTCTAGATGAGTCCCAATGCCCCTCCCTATGCTCAGGATTCTGGAAGCCTTGCATGGGGCGTTGGTTGTTACCCTAATTATGGTAACCTTAGCTTTGTAGGCTTCAAACAAAATGAAAAAAATTGGATAGTTGTTTTGTGGTGATAGTACCTTATCAGTGTATTTCTCCAAGTTCAACTCACAGTTTTGTATTTTCTGATTTCTCTTAGCTTATTTCTTCCCATGATACTGTATGCTTCTGAGCATTTAAAAAAAAACTATCGTCTGGTTCTCTAATTCCGGACATTTTAATTACTTAACAAACTAACCAATTACTAGCATAAGATCATGGTAGCTAAGTTGGAACTACTCAAAAAAAGGTTACATTACGTGCGTGTGATATATAATATTGCAATGCTTTGTGCATAATGTCCGAATAATGGATCATATGTTTAGTGTTCCGTTTTATTTTATTTTTTCTGGTTTTATTTCCTTTATTGCTGGTTCAAGTGTTTAGCTTTATTTTTGTTGAGAGAGAGAGAGAGAAGTTATTTGGGTTTCATTCATTAATGAAATATAAACGGCCGAGAGCGTAAGGCCTATGGGCTTGCTCATTAGAATACTCCAGAACCGTTTCTTCAGCAATCATGGTCCAATTGAAGTGTCGGGCCCATCGGCGACCATAATGCCCCCAAACTCTAACACAAAAGGGCGCCAAACGCTCAAAACTATAAAACCAAGGTCCAAAAAACAGATCAGTTTGCGTTAAGCCGTTAACTAGCAACAAGCCTCAGTCCCGCCTCAGGAATTACGTTCAGAGCCAAGGAAATGAAAAAAGTACATAAAGGTCTGCAGTTTGTGTACGAATATAGGATTTGATCCTCAAAATTTTAAATCGGCCAATTTTGCCTTTTGCATCTTTGGCCCCCACACTTTCAGGATTTACAATTGAGGCCCTATTTTGATTTTATGTCATACGTTTTAAATTCACCAAATCAGTCGCTAAAAACGTTGAAATGGTTCAAGTTTCCAAATCTGTAAATTAACCATTAATTAATTTTTATTAATCACTCAAACTTTTTATTTACTACCTTTTGTCTCCATAATATCAGTAGTATAACAAATATGCATATTTGATTGACCCATAGCGTTCTAGTTCATTTCTACAACACTATTATTGCAATAATTTATTCTAGCGATTTTAGGAACATTTGCCAAAACAACAAATATCGACAGACATTTATTAGATCATCACAAAATAACACAGTAGGATTTTCTGTTATGAAAAACAAAAACAACAAAAACGAAACGGCCCTACTGTATTACATATTGCTCATTGAACCTAATATGGTCATCCATATACACAAACACCCTCTTTCAGCTAAGAAATATTTAGCTTGACGGATGCGGCTGTTAACGGAACACATGTCAACATGGAAAAGAGAACGGATCATGCTCAGAACCTACCAAGTAAAGCGAACTCTTTCCAACAGTAGCAACAAAAGAACTACATTTTACTTCCATTTCTTGCCGAAGAAGCCCTTGTGCTTTCCAAAAAACCCATGTTTCCACTTGGGTCGTCCAAATTTTCCACGCTTGAACTTCCCATGGCCAAAGCCGTGGTAGCCATGAGACAGACGGTGAGCTCCATATGCAGCAGCAGCAGCTGCAGCACCTCCAGCTAGAAGAGGCCCCATGCCGCCAGATGGCACATGTCCAAGTCCATGATTCCCTGCAAAATTGAGCTTACTAGTCAAATATCTGCAGGCGAACAAATGAACAAAGCGGAATGTATGACTCAATAACAATAACAGCATCTTTTGAGTAGTCGAGATGGCAGAGCAATTCATCAAGATTAGGGGGAATGCTATTGCTTGCTAAGAAGAAATGTATTACAGGATGAGCAGAGGTAAACGCGCCGTATTCCAAAGGACAGAAAAAGCTGATGATAAAATGGAAACTTGACAGTCCAATATTTAAAACAAACAACTTTAAAGAAAAAGAAAATGCCACTGCCAAACAGGAAAGTACAGATTGGTTGATTGACCACATATTAGTTAGTTTGACAACCATGCTAGATGATTTCTTTAAGAAAGACCTGCTGAACTAAACCTGCTTACATGGACTACTCTTGAACCTATGAAATCAGGTGCCTTCTCAAGACATAATGACAGACTCAAACTTGACTCCACAACCAACACACATAACATACTGCATCACCATTGAAAATAAAACCTGAAGGTAAAGAAAGATACCAGGATAGCCTGCCGGAGGGTATCCGCTATGAGGATAAGCTGCTGGAGGATATCCACCATAAGGGGGAGGAGGTGGAGGATACTGGGGATAACTCCCAGGAGGATATCCACCAGGAGGAGGATATGCTCCAGGTGGTGGAGGATATCCATGAGGAGGGTACCCTGGCGGTGGTGGAGGATAGGCTCCTGGTGGTGGTGGGTAATGATGTGCAGCTCCAGCAGCATATGCACCAAGATGTGAAAACAGTCCTTTGTCACTTGACTCACCATTATTATGATCACCGCCTCCCATTTTCTCCGACTAGAAAAAAATGTATTAGATGTGAGAAGGGGGAATGCGAAGCCTGTTACGAGAAGACAAACATATAATTGTCGTCAAAAGGGATTGAGGGAAAAAAATAAAATAAAAACTAAAAACACAGAGAGTGAAAGAACAAATAAGCAAGGACAAGCAGAACAGAAAAAATAACCCACAATCACCTGTCTAAGTAAGGGCCCTTACAAAAACAGTAAAAGCGGAAATAAGAGTCACTTATAAATGTTTTTGTACCAGAAGAACAGTGAAACATAATAATAGAGAAGTTCTAAATCAACAGTTTAAGTATCTGGAAAGCAATGAACAAGTTACAAAGAGGTTGATGTAGACATAGGCTATGAATCTGGTAAAATCTGTAAGATCTGAATCTCATTAAAGATAGGTCAGTGTTTTAATCTATGTCCCTATGCGAGACACACAACCCACATGATTCAGCACATTGAGCACATTGTTCTCTCACGATTAGATTTACATGTGAAAATAAAGAACCAAAAGATCACACAACATTCAATGATAAGGCAATCCCGTTGCATAACTTCACTCTGTCAGATACTTTCCTGCAGAAACTCCTGATTCTCCTATCTAAGGTTCAAATTCTGCATATGAATCCTTCCACACACAGATTTCAGAAAGCCACCATTGAACAAATAAACAGCTAAAGTTCATCCGTGTATTCATTTAACTAGAATAATAATATCATCAGCAATAAAAGCCAATAAATTAATTCACCTAGGAAAAAAAAAGAAACCCGACGCAATTACATTTGTTGATCAGCTGCAAATTGTCATCTCTTTAATATCCTTAGACTACCAAATTCCAACACCTTATTTTATGACAAAACATCGATTCAAATCGGTAATCAGAACATGATTCAAAACAACAAACAATAGTAGATCACCTAACTTTTTTCAAATAATAATAATAATAAACACAAACACAATAAACTCACAGAAACAATACAGAAGATCGCAATTCTACAACCTCACAAACCCGAAATGATGGCTTGATATCGATAAATTGAGAAATAGAAGGGGATTGCTTACCCTACCCCAACGCAATCGGAGAGAACTGTTGGTACACTCGAAAATCCTGGTTTTGAGATATTCAGCGGTTCAAGACCCGAAAGCTTTTTATCCGGACTTCTTCTTCACCTTTTGGGCAATACACTCGAAAGTAAGAACAAGATACACTCCCGATCGCACGCGTCCTTTGACGCGTTTGCTTCCTACAAGCAACTTGCTTGCCTTTTTTTTTTTTTGCCTAAAATTGTCCCTTAAATGTTGTCAACTCCGACCCTTTAACTCATGATTTTTCACTTGAGATCACTAGGCCTTTGAACTGCGCGAATTATAGTTAGGATGTCACAAAATACCCTACTTAATATTCTACTCTTTCCGAACTTGAGTACTCAAACTTGAATTCAACCCTACCTGAGTTATAAGGAGGATATGAGTTTAATTTATCCTATCCGACTTTATCTGCATTCTTCTTAAATTAGTATATTTATATTCAAAATATGATTTTATTTTAAAAATAAAATTATAATTTAACATAAATTATCTCATATTACTTTAATTTATGATTTTTTAAGTATTAATAAATTTTGAATATACAAATTTCCTTGAAAATATATTTAAAAAAAAAAGTCTACAAATATCAAACATATACCTTAAAATAGGTTATTGGGTAGTACCCGCTTATCCGTACTACCCGAACTTGATTACTTGAAGGGAGGATTTGGGATTAGCTATATCTGACCCAAATCTGACTCATTGGCATCTTTATGAATTGGTACCTTCATCCCTAGTTGACCCACTTAAATTAAGCATGTGATAGCACATGACTAACATCCTAACGCACATCCGTTATAAAATTGACTCTTTAAGTTATATAAGGACTAAAATAAAGACAAATGGAAAGATGAAGGGCTCTTTAAACAATTGTCCACTCTCTTCTTAACACAGAAGGAAAGATGAAGGTTCCAAATCCTCTGCCCCATATTTCTATCCACCTCATCAGTCAGTATTAACCCAAAAGTGTACACGTGTACTTTATTATTCTTTATTTGTTTAACACCAAAAATGATATATTTCCCAAGTCTAACCGTCTCTTTCTCTTGCTAGATGCGCGTACACCCCAAGTCTTTAGATGAACTTCACGCCGCCAGACCAAGCTTTGGATTTTGCCAGAGCTCCACGAGTTACGGAGTTAGGTTCCATTCAACTTGTCATTAATTCACCCTTAGTGGGTTAATTTCAATCTACAACAGCATCCTCAGTTCCTCTGTTGTCCTAAAATTATTTTCGAAAAGCTTTCAAAATTGCTCCACACACATATACACCCTGTCCCTCTGGCACAGCCAATTCATCTTACAACAATCTTTATAGCAAGTTTTCAAAAATCCTTCGACAACTTTATGATGACCATTAACTTCTACAACTTGGTATTCAGTTTCACCTCTTGATTCAGTCAACAATACTAGAAAAGTGTCAAGCCCAAATCATCACCATCTTTGCGAGCAGACAACATTGGGCTACCTTGGATCGATTTAGTTTATTCGCAAGAAAATAGGGGGGTAAAAAGAAAGAATTTGTGAAACAGGTATAGCTGTCTCTCCCTCCTCTCTATATGTGCGCGCGCTCATGCGTTTGTATTTATGTGAGTGTGTATGTATTTATAAGTATGTAGATACGTATGTATCAAATTAATAGCAACAAACTTTCAAACAAATAAAACAATATATATGAAGAAACAATTATTTTGAGCGCATTTATAGCTGCTGTTAAGATTACTCCAAGAAGACAACCTTCAGAAGAAAGAAAATTGTTTCTTAACGATGAAGAAATGTCAAAACAAACTAAATTGACCAAACCAGCTTTGACGTGTTGACTGGAGAGGCATGATGATATATGAGATGCATGCAGGTACAAACTAATCATAACCAAGAAATGCCCTTCAATCTGAACTCCATTAAATTTCATGGTATAGCTTTCATAATGTAAGAAAGTTGAACCATTGTACATCAGGCTTTTTTGGGCAACACAACTCCATGGTAGGAGATTTTAAGACGAATTTTCAAAACGATACAAGGATAAATACGAGCACTAAAGCATTGAACAAAATTTGTCTGAAATGCCTCCTGAACGGAGCGACCACTTTGCCACAAGTAACTTGGGAGGCATCTTCCATATCTGAGAGAGGCAAAGGCAGCGAAGTTCCAAACTTCCCAACGTGTTTTTTCTCCAAGCAAGATCCTCTCCACAGAAGCCGTGGCGAACACATCAAGGAACACAGCCATGGCTATATTTGTTTGAGCAATGCTTATGGAAGTAGTCCTCATGGCCAAAATTAGCATCACATACTCACCCTTCTGATCATTCTGCCTCCAGAAACCCTGATCAGTAGATTCTATAGTCATTGTCGTATTCACACTCTCTTGCAATACATCCTCCTGTAAATTTTTGCACCCTCAAACTCTGCATGGATTTCCCTTTCAGTCCTTATACCCATCGGGTTTTCCAACAACCAGCCTTCCCCATCACATGCTACTGTTCGATCAGTCATGTCTATGTGCTGAAGCTTATCATATTCAGCATCAAACTGCCTACGCATCTCAACCGCTACTTCATGCACATCTGACTGTATGAATACCTGTGCAACCAAAACATATCAAACAAGTGCATACTTTAAATGTTGAAACCCATGAAGCTATCATCAGACAACAAAAGAAGGCCTGTACGCAATCTAAAGCAGAAAATGAACAAATGGTAGTGCTTGCCCTAGCATTGCCAGATTGCCACCGAGATAAGAATGCTGTGAATAATAGTAACAATAATAACGCAATCAGTGCACTATACATACCTTTCCTCCAGGCATCAAAAAATTTGTTATAGAATCTACTAAAGGCTCTTGTACCACCCTTCTTTTATGATGTCTTTTCTTGAAATGAGGGTCAGGACACTAGAACGTGGAAATTAACACACAATTGTTATTTTTTTGCTCTGTAATAGAACACAACCAACATTTAAATACTAGAATAGCACTTACCAAAATTGAAACCAGCGTTAATGGCCCAGGATAAGACGATACTATATGATAGAATGAAACTGTGGCATTTGCAAACATGAAGTGTCTGCAATAAAGTTAAAAAGTAATCCTACATTAATTAATAAAAAAATCTCCTTTTAAGGAAAGTTGACTCCCAAATCTTACACGTTACTAAGTTCCAGCTCTTTCACCCAAAAGACAGCACGCTTGACCAGCTGCACCATGCACAACAATTATCACTATGTTACAAAAAATTGTACAAGAGAACAATATTAAATGAAATCAAAGGAAGTCTCGTCTGAATTAGATATAATTCAGGGAGTTCAATCCATACTTTCCCTCGTATTTCCAGTCCCAAATAATTTCCTGAATCAGGGTTTCTTTTTGCAAGCCATATTAAAAATCTTCCACTACCTGAAATTTTGTTTGATTACCTTCAATTAATAAATAGTCCTGCATGAGTGAATCAATCTTTTTAATGATTATAATAATAACAACAATAACTATGTCCATAGCCACAAGTACAATGGTGATGAATATGCTGAAAGCTTCACTAAAGTGCCTGAGCACGGGTCTAGGAAAATACTTCCTCCAAGAGGAGTGGCACTTTTTGAAATTTTTTTGAAGCAAAATGAATGACACTAGCATATATTTGGCATGTTGTTTTTCAACTTTAACATTAGTATGCATACTATCAAGCCACCAACATGAAGCACCAAGCGCATAGACAGAGGGATCATTAGCAAATAAGCAATATATTAATAAATAAGTATCGTTAATGTGTCGGCCTAAACCAAGCTAGATGAAGTCAAAAGACTTACGGTCAAAACTGTCATGCCTTCAAGTTCTTATCTTGATTAATACCCTTTCTTTGCCTCAAATATTTCAACTTTTCAAACAAAGCACTGTAATAATTTCAGGATTATCTTCTGTTTCTCTCTCGCTCCCCCCACCCCCTTTCCTTATACAAACTTTTGCCTGGATGGTGTCAGGGTTCCTTTCACGATATATACAATACTCATTCCATCATGGGTACTTTTAGTGGGAGAATAAGACTCAGTATTCTAATCCACATAGTTAAGGCGTCTCCTGGTGAAAAAGCTCTAGTATGCTCTTCAGATGTTCCCTTTAAAAGATTTGGAATAAAATACATAAAACTCATAAGTAATTATGCATCAGGCATGCGTATAACTTGATGACAATACTACCACATGCCTTAGAACACCATCACTCAATTGACAAATATGCATGAACTCATAGACTACGTGGATTTTTATGACCATAACCCTAATCACATCAATCTTGGGAGAAACCAGAAAAGAAACAAGATGCAAGTTTTCCTCCATCATTCTGTACCAGCTTCCTTGAAATTTTTTTAATGCAATGGTTGATTAACTGATAGGATAAATATCACCCAGAGACAATGGAGATTATTCATCTCTTTAGAGCTCTTTTCCCTCACACTTTTAGCATTTCTACATGGTAGAATCCAAGAGTTGAAGAATTTTTTATGCACATGTGGTAGAGGAAGTGCATTAAGCCAAACCGTTCAAGGGAATGAATATAGCAGATATACCACTTCCAATATCAACCATGAGTGGCAAAGATGGGTCCTGGAAGACTTGATTCCACTCTGGTGGTGGCGCAGGCTTCTACGAAAGTATATATTCACCCCCAAAAAAAAAAAAAAAAAAAACTTAAAGCATCATAGAATGTTAAAAAGGATAATTATACTCAATCAAAATCAACCAGAGCAACAAGCTAATGTTTAGTTATCCAAAAGAATGAGCATTAAACCATTTACCCTCAAAAGCCCTCGTATATCAAAGTTAAACGGAAAAAGCAGAAGCAGTCTCCAAAATTACTTACAGAGAATGAAGTACTCAGAGGGTTCACATGTTGCCTGATTCTTATATGACCTAGCTCCTGCAATGCAAAGAAGAATAAGTTTTATTCCTTCAAAATACCAACATCAGAGGAGCGAATTTGATGAGCACAAAAAATCCAAACTAACGAAAATATATTGGTGAAATCATAAATAAAAAAATACCCCAGAAAATTTGTCTTTAAGATTAAGGTCTGAGTACTCAAGAGCGACCAGGTCGGTGCTTCTGATCTCCTTATCCCCACCAACAAAAGCAGAGGCAGAAGAAAAATTTCTGTCAAAACTGTAGCGGAGATGTAGGGCAAAGGAGACATTTTTCAGCCGAAGCGAAGAAATAACTGGTTTTGCAGCTCTTGTGATTGCCCTAGCAGCGCTGAAGCAGGGTGAAGAAGCCATTTTTTTCTCTTGCTGGGGAGACTGTTTAACCACCGTTAAGATGCTTGCCACCATATACCTTGCTCGGCCCAAGCCCAAATGCAAGTCCACCAACTAAAATAGCTTAATATACGTGAGCAGAAAGTACACTTTGAGTCCTAAAATGTTTTATATTTTTCCAAATCAATCCTAAAGCTACTTGATGTGCCAACAAAAATCCTGAAACTTAGGCCTAGATACTCATTACTCCCTTGAACTTAGTGACTCAGAAAATTTTATCATTGAACTACAAAACAGATCAAATCAATCCCCCAAAAATCAATAATAGGACACTTTGGTCCTTTGATTGAGTAACTCGGTCATGTGACACGTTTTCAGTTAATTACATAATGAAATTATCATCTGGTTGCACAATTTAAATCAATTGGCTTTAAAATAAGTTATTTTTATTCTTACGGCTTTTTTATCCGAAACTAATTTTAATTAAAAACCAATATTATGTACGTGTCATAATCCATTGAAAATATAATTTTTGTAATCTTACTAAATTTTTATGAATTTTTCTAGTTTAATAAATCAATAAAGAAAATCCATAAAAATTTGACAACATCATGAAAATTTACTTTCAAATTGATTATTGCATCTACATAATATTAACTTTCAAATTAAATTAGTTTCAAACAAAAAAGATATAGAAATAAAAATAAGTGAATTAATTTCAATTAAAATAAATTGGCCCTTAAATTTCAGACCTATAGTTGAAACTTAAATTGTAAATAAATATAGCCATCTAAGCTTTTGGTTTCAATCATTTAAACCCAAGGCTCTGGCTTTCACCACCCAAGCTCGCATCCTCAACATGTCCACCAAAATCTAGAAACCCATTGACAAAATTCCAACAATCATCAACTTTGTTGTTGTTGTTACACCTTGGGCTCGTTGAACTTCACCATCATCATTGACTACTACTCCACTAGAATGGTGTTAGGCTTATGAGAGTTGGTAACCACTAGCTACTATGTGGATTTGCATATGATTGGGGCCAAGGGCGTCAAAAACAATGTGGATAAGGGACAACAATGTTGCTATCGGACTAGGCATATTAGAAGTGATGCAACAAGGTGGATTTCCACAACATGAAGGGGCCGTGGAGGTCTCAGGTGGTAGATCTAGTGGCAGGCTGAGGCAGACCTTTAGTCTAGTATGGAATAAGGGTGTAACGGTAGTAAGATAATTCAAGCTACAACGACATTAGGTTTAGAAGCAACAAGAACAATTGAGGTTGAGGATAGCAGTTTCCATATGGTCGAGGAAGACAAATTAGATACAGTAACTGGAAACAAAAGATTGAGGTGCAAAAAAGAACGACTAGGAGCTTGAATGGCTTTATGTTGTTTTTTTTTCTGTTTAAATGACAGAAGTCAAGTCACATGTCATCACGTGATTGAGTTATTGAGTCTAAGGAACTAATGAGTATTTAGGCCTAAAACTTATAACCATTAACTTTGTTAGTTGTACAAGTTCACATTTTTTTCAAATCAGTCTTAAAACTTCTTTTTCTGACAAAAAATGTTAATGTGGCACTTAAAGTTGACATCTCAACTGAATAAATTAACCCTTTTCAAAATTTAGTGGCTTACATGAAAATCTTATCAAAGTTTAGGGTCACTTTATAATTTTTCAAAAAATCTAGGTTCGAACTATTTCAAAAAATTATAAGAACCAAATCACTAATTCTAAAAAAATAGGGGTTTATTGTATTATCTCAAATTTGTGGATTAAGCAATTTGGAGCTCAATGAAATGAGCAGAGATACATTATTTGAAATACTAAAACCTAATCCAATTTGATATACCCTATGATCAATGAAATAGAAAAAAAAATATGCTTCAACAGACTCAATCAAATTGGATATAGCAACTTGCTATATTAGAACTTTGACCAAATCCACTCAAATAGGATGGATGTTAATCCACTAACTATGCTGCTATGATGCGAAGTTGGCCAAATAAGTTTTTACTATTTTAAATATTGGAGTCTCATCCTTTACAGGGTTGAACTTTAAATGACTTCATTCCAAAATTTCAAAAAATAACAATAGAGTTCCTCATTTTTTGGAATTTACAATTTAGACCCTATATTTTGGAAATTTTTAATTCAGTACCTAGAGTTTATAAAAATTGCAGAATGACCACTGAATTTTGATAAGATTTTCATTTTCAATCACTAAAGTTTGAAAAGTGTCAGTATAATCATTGGAGATATTGGTGTCGAGAGTCACATCAACAATTTTAGTTAGAAACAAAAATTTTGGGACTCATTTGGGAATTGAAGAGTTTTAGGACTGATTTGGCAAAATGCAAACTGTTAGGACTTAAAGTGTACTTTCTCCTTTAAGTGACCCTATTCTCGCTTTCTTGACCACAAAATTTAACCCCAAAAATGTGGCGGGTTAAAACGTTTGTCAACCACAAATGAAGCGAAGCTAGCAGAAGCTAGCTAGTTCATTTCTTGGTGGGTGGGCATGGCTTCGGCTCTCTCACCACCCCATTACAGGCTTCAATGCTTGTCTTCATCTTCCTCTTCTTCTCCAGCAAACCACCGCCCTGCAGTTATTCTTCCAGTTAGTTACTCTATTAATCATATTCACTCGTTTCTGTGAATATTCTCTTTTTTGCTTTGTTTGAGATTTGGTTCTGCGGCTTCTAAACTGTACAAAGTCAGATATGTTTTGAATAATTTTTAGTTTTTCATTTTCCAGGGTCTGGGGAACAATACAGGTGACTACAAGAGGCTGGAGCTGACCTTGCAAGAGTATGGAGTGCCCACGGTGGTTGCTAAGGTGACAAGATTTGATTGGTTGAGGAATGCAGCCGGTCTGGTGGATCCCAACTACTGGAGGGGCACTCTCCAACCTCGCCCTGTTCTTGACTGGTTTGTGGAATTAACCACTGTTTCTCTTACTTCCAGATGCCAGTTTTATGTATGAGTTTGCATATTTTGTTCATGCAGGTACTTGAAGAGGGTAGCTGATGCGGTTCAGGAAGCAAAGGAACTGGCTCCAGGTATTTGCCCTTTGTCTAATTCCTCAAGTGTAGCACTCTGAAGCACATAGTTTGTGTTTGAATTCAGTGATGTGTAAGAATTAAGAATCTATGCAAAAAATAGGTTGAGCTTGTTCTTACAACATAGAGGCAATGCCATGTAGAGAATGTAACGCATTACTTTGTTCCAGTTGAGCCTTCTTCAACTTTTTCCTCTATTGTTTAGAGTGAATGCAAGTAAGAAGCCTCCTTATAGAATTGTCATTGCTTATGAATCGACAGATTTTGGGTACAGATGTGGTCAGTATTTCTTGGAACTAAAGTGATAAACTCTGTTCCAAGTTTGGTTTATAAATTGCCCATTCATGGAGTATCCAGAAATCCGTTTTAGGCATTTGAATCTAAGCTAGTCAATAGCTGGAATGGTTCAGAAGTACACAGGGCCCGCACTGGCCATTGCAATGGTAAAAGCATGTGAGATTCGGCGGACAAGCTAATTTTCTTCTGTTTGACACTTGAATGTTTGTTTTCTGCATGTATGGGAGACAGGAAACTGTTACTCGTGCAAATGGAGAAACTACATAAACCTTGCTGCTGTGCTGCAATCTAACTGGTGAAGCATGTCATTTTAGGTGGGAAATTGTCCTTGATTGGGCATTCTGCTGGCGGTTGGCTTGCACGTGTTTACATGGAAGAATTTGGACAGTCTCACATCTCCTTGCTACTGACTCTTGGTACTCCCCACCTGTAGGTCTTTTTTTTCTCAGTGCAGTATTATGCATTATTGAGAAGGTGATCAAAGTTTTAGTCTTGTAATACTTTTTATTTTAATCCTGCTTAGCCTGCTTTTTAGTTGATTTGTACTGGCTGCTGGTTGCGACGATTCCATTTTTACCAGTGTTATCTTAAAACCAAAACACTCAAATGCTGAGAGAAATTAATCCAGTTCTTGCATAAGATCCCCCTTCTTTCATGCTCTAAAAAGGTCAAAGATTCATTTTGAAGAACTCCTAAAGTTTTCATTTGGTTTCCCCTTAAAAACACTTTTCAGGCCACCACCCAAAGGTGCCCCTGGGGTTGTTGATCAGACAAGGGGTCTGCTGAATTATGTTGAGAAGCAATGCGCAAAAGCTATCTACTCTTCTGAGCTGAAATATGTATGTATTGCGGGGAGGTAAGAATAACTTGATTCATTCCTTGTGTGTATATTTCATTATTTTCTCTTGGGTTGTAGAATTTTGAGATATATCATCTAACAAAATACAGGTATATCCAAGGAGCCCGCATTTCTGGTGGCCCTGATTCGGATGTTGGGCCTGTTGTTACCATTGATACTGACCAAGCAACTTCTGAGGTAGCAGCTGTGAATACTGCAGTCAGTTCAGCATCAATTACTGCAGCATTGCGTGCTCGTTTTGTCGGACAAGGGTATAAGCAGGTGAGCAAATTGGATGCTGATCTTGCCTATTTGGTCTTCTAGCCAACAGATTGCTCATGATGAATATTTATCAGGTATGTGGACAGGCAGATGTATGGGGGGATGGGGTGGTGCCAGAAGCATCAGCTCACCTGGATGGAGCACTTAATGTTAGCCTGGAGGGAGTCTATCACTCACCAGTAGGTTCGGATGATGAATCCAGACCATGGTATGGCACCCCCTCTGTGGTACAGAAATGGATACATCACCTTCTCAGTTAATCATGCTGAAAATGAGAAATTTGTTCGAAATCGTTTACTCTCTCCTACTAGATTCATCACCAAAACATTGTTTTCAGCCATTTATATATATTTAGATCTCTTTTTTTCTTTTTTTGGCTCTTTATTTTGATTGATTGGTTCAGCAGCTCAGGCTTCGTGTATGATGTCCTTGATTTCATGTCCTTATGTACCGTAGAGAGGCAGAAAGGCACCCTAATGCTTTTTTTTTTTTTTTTCTGGTAACAATGAAGCATCCTAAAAATAGTGTCACTACAGAAGTTCGTGGATAATGGACATCATTGGCTTTCAGATGGGCGCAAAGATACTATTCTTGGATTATTAACAAAAACTTTTTTCTAAACCTGAGACGATTTTGATCCAAAATGTTAATGACTGAACGAGTGACGAAAACCAAAGTGATCAAGAAAATAAAGAATATGATACGTCGCCCTTTTATTGTAAAGATCAATCATGTTTAAGACCTACTTTATGTGATGTTATATTGTAATTTATCTCACGTGACCAAGGTCCAATCATGATGTTATTATTGTCAATTAACTTATGACAATCGTATCGACACCCCTATCAATAAAATAAAACCGTATCAACAATATAAGTGAAGAAATAGCAACATTAAGAGTTCCTTAAAATGTCCTGTTTAATTGATGCCATGTTTTTCATATAATCATGCTCATCATAGGTTAACGAGAAAATGTTAGAAGCCTGGAACACATTAATCTCTGTAAGAAATAAAAACCATAAAGTGTAACAGAAACATAAAGTATTGATCTAAATCTGTTAAACGTGAACTAGAGTCATATAAGCAAGCTTCAGTGCAAGTGGTTAATATCCAAAAGTCCGAATGGGTTTTCAGTAAAACTATTCTTGAACTGTCTACTGGCATCTTTTGGAGAATTCTGCCCTTTCAATGCAACAAAGGGCTTTCTAAGTATTTAGGTATTCCTTTCAATTTGGACTACGGAAAACTAAATACTTTGATATTATACGGGATAGGGTTGAAAACGCTCAATCCTGCCTGCAAGTCATCTTACATTAATTCGTTTGATGACAGCATCTTTGTCCATGTACCCCATGTCAATGTTGAATATTCCAGTTACCTTATTCGATCATATTTTGTAAACTAATGGTGAAATTTTGGTGGAGGTCAGACCCTTCAAAAAGAAAAGCTTATACAATCTGACCGTCTCACTTTGTCTCTATCAAAACGAATGGAAGGTATGGGTATTCGAGATATGAGACATTTTTAATCAAGTGCTATTTGGAAATACTTTTCAGAGAATTGCCACAGCTAAAAATTCTCTTGTTCATAAGGTTATACCCTCTAAAAATGTAGCTGGTAGGTCTTTATTGGCAAGTTGGGAAGGGATGTTTCCCTGCTCAGACTTGGAAAAGCCTGTTACTTTTACATGGTCGAAAGCTCATTGAGCCCCAAAATTGTTGGCTTGTTGGCAAGGGAGAGAGCTAAATTACATAAAGTGCCATAAAAGTGAGAGCGGGTAGTGGGAGTGGAAGTGGGAAAGCATCACGTTTTAAAATTTAAGTAAAAATGTTGTAAAAATGAGAAAAATGACAGTAATTAAAAGCTGAAGCGGGAGCATGGGAGTAGGAGCAATGCCCGAAAATAGAAGGGTTATATAACTTAGGAGGGAGTATTAATATTTGGATAGCTAATTGGATATCGGGGTTTCCTTCATCCATTTTGGCTCAGGTTATGGGGGAAGAATCATCTCCTTCAGTTCTTAAAGTTTGCGACCTCCTGACAGCTGATTGGGGTGCTTGGAATTTTGAATTTATCTCTTCTATATTTCCAGAACCAGTTAACATATTTTGCAGATTCCTGTTAGCCAACATGCATCTGGGTGGACTATTATTTGGGAGGGCTCAGCTGATAGGAAGTTCCATTCAAAACAAGGTTATGCTAAGCATAAATTTCAACAAATAAAAGCCATACATACTTCCTGTTTGGCAGGTACAAACTTGGATGCTAACTAGTTTTTTAAAGCACTTTGGGGGATCTAATCTTCTGGAGAAATTTATGTGATGTTCGAATCTAGAAAATTTGTAGCTTGCAGGATTAAGACCCGTAGCTCCTGATTCTGCTACCATGGTAGCAGAGATATAAACTTGCTTATTAGCTTCGCGCAGGGATTGATGTCCAGAACTTCAGGTCAACCGGCCCATGAGCTAGCTAGATCCTCTCTGTGCTAGTTGCTTTATGCTTTGTTTGCTTCGTCTGAGTTAAAAGAAAAAGAAACGTATGAATCGGCAACGAAGTGTTCGCCGGCTCTTTCCAGTCACCAGTCCATAGAAACCCTTATCTTCTTCGATATTTCAAAGGGCAAAGAAGCCTCTTACTGAGACTTAATTAGCATCGTGGAAAACAGGAGGTATGCTTTTTTCATGAAGCACCAACAGCTATCAACATTAGCCAACAATCCAACAACACCAATTACACCAACAAACTAGTCTCCTACCAAATTTATACACAACACATCCGACTAAGAAATTTGTTAGCCTGGAACCCAGCCCAGAGAGTCACGTGCTCGAACATAATGAACATAATGAGACAAGCAAAATACGATTAGCTAAACAGAGCTTGTTCGATGATGATAGAGTGCCAAAGACGAAATACCAAAGCTGAGGTTGTCAAGCATCTTTCAGAAAATGGGGGGTCAGCAGTTTCCCAACCTCTAAGAAGTGAACTTTTTCTTTTCCATCAAAAATAGCCTTGAGCTTCTCATCACAAATTATCTCCTGCTTGTTAGTGGGGTTCTGAGGGCAAGAATAGCATGTTTTAGTACATAACAGAAACTATAATACTAGTAGCATCTCACAATCACAAGAGACACTTGGAACACTTTCCTGTTTAGAATAACAGAATTCTTCTAGAGGGATGATGCAGCTAATCAAGCAAGCTAACAATAACCAGCAACATACTGATCAAGAACACATCTTACCACATGCCCACAAAGATTCAGAATGACTGCTACAGGATGCTCGCAAAGAAGCCGGGACATGACATTACGCTAAAAGTTATTCATACCAAATATCCATATATATTCTGCCACATTACTTGTGATGATTCCTTCTAGCAACGCTTAACTCCCATTATGCTCATGAGTAATGAGATCCCCCCAAAAAATCCAAACAAAATATAATATAGGACAAAATTAAGGGAGGGAAAGACTGACATGTTACTGAAATCCAATACACCAAACGCATGTATGATCAACAATTGATTCAGACACAAGAATTTGTTGTCTGTTTACCTCCGGGGAAGGATGCATTCTACCCTCTAGTCTCAAATACGCAACTTCAACACATATACGCAACTACTCAACTATCTTCAAGCCGGTCTAAATACACTTCAAAGTTCGGGTGTTCAGCATCCAGCCTCTATAAACATCTTCCATAAGGCTCACTCTTACCTCATTATCTATGAGATATTACTTAAGAATATCAGGATTATTAGCATCAATTTTTAATCAATCACGAGAAATGGCATTCCTTTGGAACAACCCTGAAACGAGAGTTTTAACACCAGCGCATTGTTGAAAAGCAAATAATCCTAAAACGAGCCATTCGCAAGAATGAATAAGTAAACTAGAGGCGACAGACGAACCAAAGGAAAAGGGCAAAGTCAAGAACAACGGCGTAATAGAAACAGACAGAGCAGCACGAGAACCTGAAGATTGTTGGTCTTGATGTAGGACCAGAGCTGCTTGACGGCGTCGACGCGGGAGACTTCCTCAGCTCCGAGGAACTTGCCAAGAGGAACGGAGACACGACTGGCCTTGCAGAAGCCGCTGGGTGTGGTCATTGTTCGGGGTTTGGGAGTGGGTTTGGGGGAAGTGGGCCCTGAGGCTGGCTTTCGGGGCTTCTGGGGGATCTTGGTCGGATTATTGGCGGCGGCTTTAGTGGAGGACTTGGCAGCCGTCGCCGGGGACAAAAGTGCCCTGCAGCCTCTGAAAACCCTAGCCGTGCCGCTTGACATTTGGTAGCCCTACCAATTCGCCCACTCTCGCTCTTGCCCTCTACTTTTGGAAGCCAAGACGGCAACTCGAAAGACGGACCTAATGGAGTAAGGCGCTCGTTCCGGCATAAAAATGAATCCTGTTGTTTAATCTAATCTACAATTTACTCTAACAACTTGAAATCCCAATCATAATTCAATAATATTTTCTTTATATATTTTCTAGAAAAAAAAAAGTATTCTTAGTCCTATAACTTGTTCTACTTTTTTTTTCTTGAGTTTTGAAACTTTTTATTTTTCTAAATCGATTCTAGAACTTTGTTAAAGTTTAATAGTAGTCCTAGGTTGAAAGGAGCCAAGTTAAGCACAAACATCCAAGACTTGAAACTCAGCTATGTTTGGAGCTCTCAATAAGCTCAGAAAATTAGACTCAAAACTCAACTTGAAAAGGTTTGGATTTTGCTAAGTGGCTTGATAAGCTCAAAGCAAGTGTTAGATATCGTTACAACTAGATATACAACATCCCATATTTATAAAGTATATCACATTGTATACCATTACCACTTTTGTTAAAAAAAATAAATATTATAATATTATTTTAAGATGAAATAAATTAAATAATTTTTTTGCACATTTTATATGTATTCTAATCTTTCTCATCATAATTTGTCAAATATAAATAAAATATATATGATAGAAAATATTTTTTATACAAAAAAATAAAAAATGTTATATATAAAGTAAAATAAATACTGTTACTCAATAAAAAAAATATTTTATTAATACAAGAGAGAGAGAAAAAAAAAAGAAACAACACTTTAATAATAACAGTTCAATTTCAAATACCACATTGAGTTGCTAGGTGGCTCAAATTATGATATTTGATGTAAAATGACAAAAAAAAAATCTTACACATGTACACAAAAAATAGAATACTACGATACATATCTCGCGGTATTTGTGGTATACCACTATTTTGTTACAAAATGTACATAAAAAAAATGACCGATATGCGAAATACTTCAAAATGTTGCAGTATACCGCAATATTTCATATAAAAAATGACAAAATATGAAAACATGTATACTGCATACTACTTACCTGCTATAAGTGGTATATTACACAATATATTATGGTCTACAATATACCACGTTATTTAATTCCATGACTCAAATCACGATTCAAGATTCAAGAAATTTCATAACAAACAAAAAAATTTAGAGAACCATACAATTTACGTAATCAAGTGCAATTGAACTTACAGTTAAGTAAGTGCATCCAAATTCAACGATCAACAAACAAACAAGTTCTCGAATCATTATTTAACATTAACAAATTAACTCGGTTTTTAAGTTCATCTTGAGATCACTTTCAGCCAGCATCCGAATCTCCTTTATGTTAAGTGAATGCCTGCAATGGTTGAGTCATTCACTAAGAATGCAATCACAAAGTAAGAATTAACTAAAAGCCGACATAATAGATCATAGTTACTACCACAAACAGCTAAACCTCCAAGTTAATCGCTTTATAGCCTGAATCTAGCAGCTAAATAAAATATAGGTGTCGGAGAAATATTCAATCAATGACCAGCAACCAAAAAGAAGTAAAAAGATCACATGATTTGTATCAATTTGACATACAAGAAAATAATCTCATTTTCCATCCTATCCGCTATCAACATATATTTCTCTATCCAGGTTAGGACTGGGAAATGTCATCTTAAACCCAAATTTTACCATCTTTGGATCAATAAACAACAACAACAAAAGGGGCAATTGCATCGATAAGACAAGGGATGGAAACTTAAAAAAAAAAAAAATTTGAATCTTGTCTAGAATATTGAAAAAGAGAATGTAATCATGGCTGAGACGTTATAAGTTTATTCATACTAATAATTTTTTTCCGCAGCAAACCATATAGAAAATTTCAAAATATTTTATTTTAATAATACTTTTTCTACTTATTTAAACACAATAATAGTAATAGATTCCATAAGTAGCAACTTTACCAATAATAACTCATCCATAATAAATAACATTTATTATTATTGCTGTTGTTGTTTCACGTCCTTTATAGACATTTTACAAATAAAATGCATTCAGCTTGACTTTTCATTTTGAGTTATTCCAAATAACATTTGTGTACGGTTAACAACCACATTTAATCACTATATTTGACCACTATTTTTCACATGTATCACAATGTCAATCTAAGCAAAAGTCGTATATAGTTTAACTACATATAGTAAAATTTTCAATTTTCACCAACAAAAAGTCATGAAACATTTTGTTTGTTGTAATTTTAATTGTTAAAACAATGAATCAAATACTTATGAAATATGTAATATTTTTACTACATATATCCAAAAGTATACTTTTCTTATTGTAATACTAAGAAAATAATTAACTGGGATATATCCAATTCCTTTAACATAAAAATTTAAGTAATGGTAACAGAAGTCATGCTATTTTGATGATACAATTGACGTTATATTATTTTAATTATCTTAATTACTACTTCTGTTTATTTTGGAATCTCATCACACCACTTCTCATGCATGCTTATTTTAGACTTTATTAAATAATTTTTTTATTTATTTTTCTATTTTCAAATGGCTACATAATGAGTTTGACCTGACTCTTAATTACAAATAAATATTTTTGTTCATTTTTTAACAACCAATTCAGAAAAAAAAAAGATGAAACAAAAAAAATTGAAAGAAAATTATATTTTGCAATTATGAAATGAAATATGGATCAAATTATAGATTTTTTATTTTGGGTAATAATGCAGTTGCCATAATTTAAAGAAAATTAAATATTTATTAAGTAATATGTACAATTTATATACAATAATCATTTTGTGTTATACTATAAGTGAACTTTCTTTATATACAATAACAAACCACGTAGTTGAGAAATTTCATCTTTGCAAATTTTTTATGACTAGAAATGGTGGAATCTGTTAAAAAAAATCTGGAGGAATATAAAATTTTATCATTTATTATATAATTATTTTTTTGTGGTCTTAATGTAAATTTCGAAGTGGTCAAAGTTGAATCAACAGATTAAAGGGTAAAATGGGACACAAAAATTTGAGGTACTGGTTAATTAGTAATTATTATATGGTGGGCATATGTCTAATTAGACATATTAGCCCAATACCTAAACTCAATTTACATTCAATCTTGCATCCTTAACAAAATTACAGTAATACTCCTTACTCTAATATCTTAACAAAAGTCACTATCTATCATTTCAATTTTTTTCTTTGTTTCATTTTCCTTCACATATAACCAACATTTCTGGTAAAATTTTTTCCAATCAAGTTGTTAAAATAGTAGTGACTTATTTGAAAAAGGACAAAAAAAATAATAATTTACTTTTTAAAATGAAAATTTAGGATCTGATTAAAATACATGCACCATATATTTTCTGCAAACATATGTATATTATATGAACACATTTCAACATTTTTTCTTAAATATAAATATGTGTATAAAGATGCATAAATGTCAAAGATAATGATGCAAAGTGTCAAAAACAATTAGCGAAAATATTTGAACAAATATGTATAAGTGTCTAAAACTATATTCTAATAATTTGTTCTTTATAGATAATATGCACATCATTTGTTCTCTTTCAAAATAACATATTAAAGTATAAAAGTGTCCAAATAAATATGTTAAATTGTCTAAAGTAATATATAAATAATTTATTATCTTAAAAAATTAAAGTATTTGAAGAAATCAACAAAAGTATCTGACACTGTATATAAAAGTGACTGCAGTAGAAAATCTATTATTTCTAAATTTAAAAATGTAAAAAAGAATAAGGTAAAATATTTTAATAAAATTGTAAAAGTGTTTTAACCAAAATATAAAATTGTAAATAAATATGTAAACTCAAAAATTGCAAAAAGAGGAGAGAAAGAGCCTGGTCAATTTATTTGAGGTTTCTCGCTCTCTTTATGCAATCGAAGATGTTCTTTTTGCCGTTTTTAGCCGGTGACTCTGATCGGAGCTCAATCTCTCTTAATCACTCTCTATCTGCGCGATTCGATATTTGCTCACAGATTTCTCTCAATCACTCCCTTCTACCGTTGGTTCTGCGGTTTCAAAAGAATCGAGGAAGGCAGGCTTTTTGCTCTATTAATCCTTCTGACGGAGAACCGGTGCAATCTTTGAAGGTTCATGAAGCAGGAGCTACCGACGCGCGTAGGCTGACAGGAGGTTTGAGAGGAGGTTGTCCATTGCAGAGAGAAGTAGTCGGAGAAGAAGAGGAAACATGATTTAAGGTGAGGGTAGATTTGTAAAATCATCACCTATGCCTAATTAAACATATGTTTACAGTAATCTTATAGTTAATTAGCCTATCAATTAACTCTGCAATTAATAAATTACTTTCAACTTCTGGTTTATAATTATATAATAGATTCCGTGTTATCTGCCCTTGCGAGTTGTCAGATTTGAAACAAATTACACTCTTGATCCACAGCTCCAGCAATTTTCTAATTAAGGTCATATTGTCCTAAAAAAGTATGCATTTGTACAATAAGACATTTAACAGTTAGTTGACAAAGAAAAAAGAAAAAGATTCTGTGTCCCCACTCCGAAATGATGAAAGTAATGAAGCAAACTGAAATTGGAATTGTTGTGCCAATACAAGAGTGAAGGGACCAGAAAGAATACTACAAAGTAGTGTAGCTGCGCGAGCTAATTCTTGGGTATGTTCTTCCCAACGATCTTAGCAGGCGTTATGCGCAGCAGATTTCCTGGCTTACCGGGCACAGCGCCCTTAATCATCACAACACGAAGCTCACTATCGATTTTCACAATCTTGAGCTTTCGGATCTTTCTTTTGCATGCTCCCATCTGGCCAGGCATCTTCTTCCCAGGGTACACGCGTCCTGGTGTTGTGCCGGCACCGATTGATCCCAGCGCCCTGTGACTTTTGGAGCCATGAGTCATTGCGCCCCTCCTAAAGTTATGGCGCTTGATCCCACCTGTCACATACAAACGAGAAGAGGAACTAGACATGACTACTCAAGAGCAACAAAATCTAAAGCCAACAACAACTTCATGAAGCATGCATCCCTCTTGGATGAGAGATGATATATTCGGACTTGTTTATTTGGTCGATGATTATAGGTCATGTGATCCTTGTTCATATGACATAAGATGTGCAAGACATCAATGGCACCTTTTCTTGGGGTACAAAGATCAATACAAACCGATATGGAGCATAGAAAGTCACAGAATATGACTCTTGGTGCCATCGAATCTACCAAGAAGAGCAAGGTACCGCAACACAATAATTCTATGAAATGGGGAATTTGGTATTCCATATAAAGGCTATGATCGTTCTAAACCACCAACCTCTCTGAGAAAACTAAAATCAAACACTTGGAAGGCACACCAATTTTGACACAATCCTTCAACATGGCAAACCAAACCAAATGAATTTAGTCCTTTTAGAACATTGAAACTAACCTTGAAATCCCTTCCCGATCGTAGTGCCAGACACATCAACAATATCTCCTTCCTTAAAAATTTCCTCAACATCCAACTTCTGTCCCACCTCGAATCCCTCTATGTTCTGCAATCTGAACTCCTGTAAATGCCGCATCGGAATCACTCCAGCCTTCTCCAAATGGCCCATCTCCGGCTTCGTCAGCTTCCTGTCCCTCACCCGTCGGTACCCCACCTGAACAGCATCGTAGCCATCCATCGCCGCCGTCTTCAATTGGGTCACTATGTTTCCTTCTCGGAAACCCACCACCGTAACCGGAACGACGGTGCCGTTGGGCTCAAAGTAGCTCATCATCCCGAGCTTGGTACCCATGACGCCAATGCCGGCCTCCATGCTCAAGGAGACTACGTGGGCGTTTCTCTTCGGGGCAGTTTTGAATGGGACAGAAAGTTGAGTTTTTGCGGATTTGTGGAGAAAATCGGAGTGAAGAGGGAAAGGAATGGTTTTGTGGCGACCATGGCAGATGGAAGCGAAGGAGAGGTGAGTGACCGCCATTGTTTCTAGGTTTAGGCTCTGCCTCTTCGAGGAGAGAACCTTTATTAAGTTCAAAACCTTATCCTTTGCTGAAAAGGATGCGATCAGGTGCTCTCTGGAGCGCGAGACACTTTCAAGTTTGAACTATGCACCAATCATATGCGTATGTTTTTCTGTTTTTTTTTTGGCCCGTCAAACTCCACAGAAGAATTATCTTCGTCTTTTGGTAATGGTACATAGTAAAAATAAAATCGAGTTAAGTAACTTGGGGTCCCTATTGATGTAGCTAAGCTTGATTGTGAGTAAAGGTCATGGTCCTATTGATAAAATTACAGCTAGAATAGACTCTTAGGGTACAAATTACAGTTACATTCTGGTAAATTGCGGCTAGTTCGATTTGTTTTATATAGCATTCAAACGTTTGTACTAGGCATCTGCCAGTGTTCAGTTATTAAGCAAGTGGAAATCAGATGCAAACAAATTCTTTTGGGGGAAGGAGTGCCAGTCTTTCATGGAATTGTGGCAATCCACAAGAGCACTTAGAAGAGTGATGAGGGTGGAAGTGGAACTTCTACAATGAGGGATGCTTCCTTCCTTTCCTTAATGAGTCAAAACTCCAGAATTCACGACACTGCCTGATGACGTTCTTTGGCACGCCCAGCTAGACTTTCCTATGGTAGCTACGTGACTGCCAGGAACACGTGTGTGTGTTTCTCAATTTTGGAAACTGTTTAAAACATGACTTCATACCTTCTGCATCTTTCCGAGCATAAATCCAACAAAAATGAAAATAATGAACCAAAATGCTTCTCAATTAAATTCCTAACTCCACTGGTAGTCTGGTTCATATCCAACATGAATTTGAAGTTACAGATTCAGATCTCAAATGACAGTGCGCAACGAACCATAAATGAGCTCCAACTGATGCAACTATTAATCATTTTAAGTCTTGCCCTCCAGAGTCACTTCATCAATCAGAAAGACTTACCCCGCCTCCTTATTTAGAATAGGTGTGGTTATTGTCCAAGAAGCTGTGGGAACTGAAGCGGCAGTTGTGCGGTGAAAGCTAGAGGGCACGCAGCCGCCTGGAAGCAAGACACATGGTGGATCATACTCCGACAGACGTGCACCATGTAGATTCTAAAGCTACTTTCTCAAGCCATGGCTGCTACCAAGGTACAACACCAGTAACTTCCTTAGACATATCAGTCTATCAGTCTACCAGCTATCCTACATTGTCCCAAAACTAAACCAATGCTCGGACTACTACAACTTCAGGAGGAAAATAACCTACAAAATTGAATGAAAAATTATCCTTTATCAAACCACCAGCCCGCTACACATCTAAAATGCTGCTCCTCACCAATAGTTTGCCTGTATGCCTGCAATGTCGTTTGTTTCCTGAAGCAAACAACCCAAGAAAGAACTATGTTGAGACAGAAACTATCCATTTTGATACAAGATTTACCAAGAAATGATGAACTATGCAACTCACCTGATCTTTGAGCACAGCACCGTCAGGAATTTCCAGCTTCGTACCAGGTTTTGCAACAATGCTCACTTTCCCCTTTTTTTGGTCAAACCAAAAAAAGGAAGGCAAAAAAAAACAAGTGAAAATGCATCATCGGAAAATCAACAAGATCACAATCAGGCAGAAAAAACGATGCCTGACCTAAGTCACTAGCTTATATAAAATTCCCTTGCACAAAAATCCCATATTTACAGAACACCCAATTGACGGGGAATTATCACAACCACCTAAAACCAATATGCAATTTCAGCATTGCATTCAATTTATTCATACCTCTGATTAATCAAGACTTTACTCAACAAACGGGATGCCTAATGCAAGCAATTTCTTCAACCTTCTAAAGATGGTTGCTAGATTCAGGTTGCCAATCAATTGCCTAGGAAACAAGGAAAAAGCAACCGTCTCTTACCTTCAGAATTATTTTAGCTCCAAACCAAACATCACCAGCCACCTTCAAGCTATCCAGCCCAATAATGCTTGGCATGCTTTTGAACCGACTTTGGAAATCATTAAGCTGAACAAGAAAAGAAACAGAAACATTCTTTTAGCTCAAGTAACCCTATCAACAAAGTTGTCAACTCCCAGCTGACCCCAAAGGGGAAGGGAAAGGGGCTACTTATGATTTTGAGGTGGTTTAGTACAAAAACATGAATGATTTGACACTCTCAACCAGTGACATTAAAAACTAGTTAAACATGTAACTTTAACTCAGTTATCCTAAAAAGAAAAGTGCTTCCCTTTACAAGCTCTTTCACCATTTAGCCAAAGAATTTGACCCTCAAGGAAAAGGAATTACTGATTCATAAAAATTAACACGATTCATGCCAGCAAATAGCTCCTTATAGCAATCAAAAAGAGTAAGTGTTACACAGTTAAAATACTCGTCAACCTAGAGATCTTACCTTTTCAAATTCAGGCCCCAGATCAATTGAGGGATCCTTAGGATTGGTTCTAGCAGTGTCGCGGACTAAAACACCATCAACAGAAGTGTAGAGATCTGACTGCAGAATGGAGAAGAGTGATTAGCATACCTATAATCCAAAGGACAGTCAATCCAGTAGTATTTTCCTTGAGGTGAAAAGTTATGTATAGGAATGCATCTCACCTGAAGTAGAAGTAAATCTGATGTGGAATTCACTGTAAGAAAACGTGATCGGGGAACATTAACACCAATCGCTTGGTTAAATAACTGGCTTGTCAGCAAAATTAGAAATATATGAGGCGCAGAGCACTGATAGTTCTACCAAAGGAACTACATAATCCCATCAACTACTTTGGCACGCAGACATGATAAATACCTGAATTGCAGAGCCAGCTGCTGAATATTTTGCATCAGCATCTACCTTTTGAATGAGAAAGAATAAGTAAATTTTATTCGATCAACAGTGCAGAACTCAGAATGCCAACTTTAAAATAGAAACCCTGCTCTGTGATTGATCAACACCATTACCTTGGAAGTTAAAAGGTCCTCCATCTTCGGGGCATCAGTACCTACCAGCCTTTTGAGGGCTTTTAAATTTACCCATCTTGGGGGGGTAGAGAGAGAAAAAAAAAAAAGAGGGAGCAAGAGAGTGAGGGAGGGAGGGAGAGTGGGGAGAGAGGGAGAGAGAATTAGTCAAACTTGCAACCAGGGAAGATAAACAACACAGTTCATAAGACACTCACAGGCTTCTGGTATCAATGAATTTGGACTTTCTTGCCGACTTGAATCATTGAACATGACAAAAAAATAAAAGCAGCAAACTCCCGAGTCAGTTTGAGTAATCAGTTTCAAATCACACTGTTCTGGACATAACTCACAGCCTTTCATATCCTATTAACTGCTAAACAGCACATATTCACATAAAAAGACCCTGTGCTAACTTTTTCAAAGGGACCATTGGGGAGATATTATCACTTACTTGTCTAGCTGGATGCAGAGCTATGTCCGCAAGCTGAATTACACATGGACAATAAAAAGGTTACTTTACAGCAAAAGTTGCACAAAGCAAGCCTGTTTAAGACTTCTATAAAAACTAAAGTACCGTTACCTTAACCTTTGTCTCCAATGAACTAGCCATAATGTTCCCAATAGCACTTGACAAGGTAGGTGTAACCTACAAAAGCAGAGGCCCTAATTTTTTTTTTTTTTTTGGGAAAATCTATTATTGAATAAATTTCATCCCTTCATACCTCAATGCAGCACTCAATGTTGTTCTGTGTCATGTGATTCAAGATTTCTGAAGCATTCACTCAAGGGACACAACCATCTATTTCATTGAGAAAAATACTTCCTTTGTACCAAATTCATTGCACCATTCACTATTCACAGCAATTAATCTATGATTTTCTATCTTTAACATTTTGGTATATAATCCCAAACTCTATATATACAAGTTATAAATTAAAACTTATAGTTTCTAAATATATTTTTTTGGAAATTTTTCTCACAAGTAATAACATAAATAAACTCAGGTCAAATTTAAGTACAAAAGAAAAAGTGAAATAGAACAATAATAATGCAAAGGAGGGTAGCTATGGATGTTCTGCCACATAAGGACACTAAGCATGTCTCTCCTAGATTACCCTTAACCAAATAGTATAATTACAACAGAGAGCAATCATAGTCTTTAGATAATGTGAAGGGCACATATGGAAGAAGATGCATAAATATAGAAAAGTGACATATTTTGGAACACAAAAAAAAAAAAAAAAAAAGACAAAACGTAATGGAACAAGGGAGTATCTGAATTGCAATCAACTTATATTTTAACTGGCTGAAAAGGATACTGGGGTCAACAACAGCAGCCACATTATCTGTGTCAATAACCAGAGCGTACTCCTTCCCCTGTCAACACAAAAAAACTCAATTCCCTGTTATGGATTGCAATTTAGCTCAGTTTTCGGGTATGAAGTAGGCTACTACAAACTTTATGCAAATCCTTCACCCTAGTAATTACCTGTGACAATAACAAATCGAGTGTTCCACCATTCACAATAGAAAGCAATGCCACATCACAGCCTTGCTGATACCTTTTTGCAGTGTTACAAAATTAGAACATACAATTACAAAATGTTCCCCAATAAATAACAGCAATAAGAAGACCAAAAAGCACATAAAAGTAAAAGCAATCCCTCAGCAAGATGGCAACATAGCATAAACTCAATCAGACTGGAAAGAGGAAATAGTGGGGCTGTCAAAAGGACAGAAAATTGGAACACTTGAACTAGAGTTGACCTTTCACAAAACCTAGCCATAGTATTAACTATTCAATGTTGAAGCCATTCTAAAGAACAACACATGAAAAGCTTCAAGTTCTACACATAAGATGAACGCTTTAACAACAGTTCACTATTAGCTTCTAAACCTGAACGCACTATTAATTATCAATGTTGTTTCTGTGCAAAAGAAAGATGATATGAAGCCATGCAACCACCTTGGACAAGTTCAGACTCTTTGTTGAACTAGTTTATGAAGCTCACAATATTGAGCATAAATATACTCCCTTTGACCCATTTTACCTGGACATCATCCCTCCTTTAGCTGTCGTAAAACATTTGACCCCCTTTACTGAAAAGGCAAAGGGTAATCAAACTTCCTCATTTGTCTTCCATCAAAAAACACTTGAAGAAGTTTGGCAAAAATGGCAACAAAAAAAAAACACCCTTAGTTTTTAAATCGGCCCAAAACAGCCACTCTTGTTCTTCCTTTCTTTTCTGCTCAAATAAACCAATAATGTTTCAAAAGTGGGCCAGATTAGCCACTCAACTTGAAAAAACTACAAAAATCCTCCCTATTTGTTTCCTTTTCCCCAGATAAGCCCATGTAGTGTGAAAAAAATGCAAACAAGCTATCTTTCTCTCCAACCCTCTGCCACAAAATTAAAGCAAAAACCAACTAATAACTACAATAAAAATTTGAGAAATTTTATATAGATCCCCAGGAAACCTTGATTCAATCTAATGACTGATTTATCTAATAATGATCAGCAATTCATCATCACCATCATCTGTAAGAATTTACAGAATAATCAGTCCTCAACCCCACCAAAATCATAAATTTAAATTCCTTGAATCAACAAACTTATCTTCATGTTGTTGACAGCACGGATCATCTTCCAATTCAATGCCAATGAACAGTTTTCAGTGCCCCTGTCGGAATCAAGGTCTTTTGCTTTTAGCTTCACAAACTCCTTAAAATTATGTACCTATTAGCTTCTGAGTCCACCTCCTGCATCAACTTTCCAACTCCTCCACTGTTGTCTCGTGCCCAAGCGAAAATTGACCCAAAATTCCATTTTACCCAGCACGAAGCAAAGAAGAACGAGTGACTCAAAACGGGCCCATTCTTCATACATCGAAGGAGGGCTTATGTTTTGAGCTTCTCCACCAAGAAATGACCCAATTGCAATCTTTGAAAATTTTTATCTCATATAGTAAGAGGAGAAACATCTTAAGTAGCATTGGATGATTAATTTAAAAGAGAGTGGGTGATTTGGCCCACTTTTGAAACTTCAGCGGTTTATTAGTTGAAAAATAGGTTTGCACAGAATAATTCTTCTGTCATTGAGATTGATCTTTTATAGGGATTTACAGCTCATAATAAATCAGGAAACTAAATCACTGATTTAAAGAAAGAATAATTCCTAGGTAGAACTTTCCTAAACTACACAGATTTACCTCTAAATAGGTAAGTTACAGCTAATGACTAATTTACAGCTAATATACAATTATAGCACATATTGTTTCCGATTTTCTAACACTCCCCCTCAAGCTGGTTTAAAGATATCTTCCATAGCCAGCTTGCCAACCAGAAAATCAAACTGTTTTGTGTGTAGTCCCTTGGTAAAGATATCAGCCACTTGTTCTCCTGTAGGTATGTGTTCCATATGAACCAGTCCATTATCTATCTTCTCCTTGATGAAATGCTTGTCAACCTCCACATGTTTTGTGCGGTCATGAAGGACTAGATTGTGTGCTATTGAGATTGCTGCCTTGTTGTCACAGTACAACTTCATAGGAGGTGACTTTGTCACCTTTAACTCTTCCAACAGCCTTCTAATCCACATGATCTCGCAAATTCCATGAGCTACAGCTCTAAATTCAGCCTCAGCACTGCTCCTAGCCACCACGTTATGTTTCTTGCTTCTCCATGTGACTAAGTTACCCCCTACAAATTAACAGTATCTAGAAGTGGATCTTCAGTCTTCCAAGCTCCCAGCCCAATCTGCGTCTGTGTAGGCTTCAATCTGCAAGTGTCCTTGTGGCTTAAACAGTAGGCCTTTACCTGGTGTCCCCTTTAGATACCTTAAAATTCTGTAGACAGCTTCGAAGTGTGCTGGTCCTGGGGCATGCATAAACTGGCTGACCATACTAACAGAGAAGGATATGTCTGGGCGTGTATGGGATAGATAAATCAATCTCCCAACAAGTCTCTAATAACGCTCCCTGTCCTTCACATTCTCAGTTTCTGCAGGCTGTAATTTCACATTAGGTTTTATAGGAGTTTCAGTGGGCTTACACCCTAGCATACCTGTCTCATTCAGCAGGTCAAGGATATACTTCTTCTGATTTACAAAAATGCCTTCTCTCGACCTAGCAAACTCCATCCCAAGAAAATATTTCAATGTCCCAAGATCTTTAATCTCAAACTCCTCAGCCAGTTTCTTCTTCAGCTTTTCCAGCCCATCACAATCATCCCTAGTTAACACAATATCATCCACGTATACTATCAAGATAGCTACTTTACCGTCATTTGAATGCCTGTAAAACATTGTATGATCAGCTTGACTTTGAACATATCCATAATGCTTTATCACCCTGCCAAAGCGATCAAACCAAGCTCTAGGTGACTGTTTAAGTCCACACAAGGACTTCTTCAAATAGCATACTTTCCCATTTCCACACCTCTCTTCAAAACCTGGTGGGGAACTCATGCATACCTCCTCCTCAAGGTCTCCATTAAAGAAAGCATTTTTAACATCCAATCGGTGTAAGGGCCAATTGGAGTTAACGGCCAGGGACAACAAGACCCTAATCGAGTTTATTTTAGCTACTGGAGCAAAGGTCTCTTGGTAGTCAATCCCATAGGCTTGAGTAAAACCTTTTGCAACAAAGCGGGCTTTGTATCTCTCGACACTCCCATCTGCTTTACTCTTAACAGTAAACACCCATTTGCACCCCACAACCTTCTTTCCCTTCGGTAATTCTACAACCTCCCAAGTACCATTCTTCTTCAAGGCATTCATCTCTTCGAACACAGCCATCCTCCAATTTGGGTCGCCAAATGCTTCCTGAATATTTCTGGGCACAACAAGCTTTGAAATGTTTGTAGTGAATGCTCTATGATTGTCAGAAAGTTTTTGATAGGAGATATATTTGGCAATAGGATGTTTGGTACAGGTTCGGGTCCCCTTTCTAAGGGCAATGGGCAGGTAAAGATCAAGATTCTGTTCAAGAATAACAGGGGCTGGTTCCAAAACAGGTGTGGGTGTAGAGTTCTCTTTCCTGTAATCTGATTGTGGTAAATTTAAATCAGTAATAGGAAAGGAAGAAGAAGGATTACCTGGGACATTTGGATGACCATTGCTTGGGGCTTCCGGTTGACCATGCACTGGGATTATGGCCTGGTCTCTGCCATTTCTAAGGACGCCTTTCCTAGAATAAACCGCAGGCTCAAGATTGGATTTATTTTTTTCCATTCGTAGTATTTCTTTTTCTATCAGACCAATTTCATCAAATTCAGTTTTTTTAGGCCTAGTTTCCAAGGTTTCTTTTCCAGAAAAAGTATCAAGAAGTGTGCTAGGTAAGGGTGCTGCAGATTCCCAAAAATTTGGTTCAATTATCTTCTTCCCCTGAAGCAAATTTTTTGCAAAGTATGGTGTATTTTCCATGAAAGAAACATCCATAGTTATAAAAAATAGTTTTGTAAGGGGATTAAAGCATTTGTAGCCCTTTTTATTGGGTGCATATCCTACAAAAACACACTTTTCAGCTCTTGGGTCTAATTTAGACCTTAGCCTCTTTGGAGTGTGCACATATGCTCTACAGCCGAATATTTTCAAAGGTAAATCAGAATTGATTCTAGATTCAAGGAATACCTTTTTCAAGCAATCTACTGGGGTGATATATTGTAAAACTTTGGTAGGCATCCTGTTGATTAGGTACGAAGCTGTTAGTATAGCATCACCCCATAGATACTTTGGAACATTCATATAAAACATCATGGCTCTAGCTACTTCTAACAAGTGCTTATTCTTACGTTCAGCAATGCCATTTTGTTCACGTGTGTCGGGGCATGAGGATTGGTGTAAAATTCCTTTTTCATTTAAAAAGGTTTCCAAAACTCTATTAAAGTATTCTGTTCCATTGTCAAACCTTAAAATACTGATTTTTGTTTGAAATTGGGTTTCAATCATCCTATAAAATTCTTTAAAAATCTGTTCTACATCAGATTTTTCTTTCATCAAGTAAACCCAACAAAGACGTGTATGATCATCAATAAAGGTCACAAACCATTTTTTTCCAGAAATTGTGGTCACTTTTGAAGGACCCCAAACATCACTGTGAAATAGATAAAATGGTCTTGAAGCATGATAGGGTTTTGGAATATAAGATTTTCTTTGACCTTTTGCCATTAAACAACTCTCACATTGAAACAGGAGGGATCAATCCCTTTAAATAGCACTGAAAATAAATGTTTTAAATAAGAAAAACTTGGATGGCCTAAACAATAATGCCAAACCATTATTTGATCACGAACAGATAAAGAACTAATACTACTCAGCCCTTGAGCCATTTCATTACTAAGAGATTTATCCTCGAAATAATAGAGACCATTAACCATCCTAGCACTGCCAATCGTCTTCCCCGAGCTCCGGTCCTGAAAAATGCAATAAGATTCATAGAAAATAACAGAACAGTTAGTGTCTCTGGATATTTTGCTAACCGACAAGAGGTTGCAAGCAAGTTTAGGGACATAGAGAACAGATTTAAGATCTATTCCCTCAGAAAGTTTTATAAGGCCTTTTCCTGCAATTGGTGAGAAATTACCATCAGCTATCCTAACCTTCTTATTTTCGGGGCATGGTGAATAGGTCTCAAACAAATGTAAGGAATTAGTCATATGGTCGGATGCTCCCGAGTCTATTATCCATGGAGTAGGTTTAAGTTGACAGGATAGAGCATAGAACTTATTACCTGTGTGTGCCACAGAAACACTAGGAACATTGGGTACCGAATTAGATTTTAGCAGTGCCAGAAGATTCTCCACCTGCTCCTTGGTGAGGGGGCTGGTTTCTACCTCATTGCCAGTAGGGTTGGCTCGGTTTGATCTATCTCCAGCCTTCCCTTCAAAATTTTCAGGTTTCCCATGAGTTTTCCAGCAGGTCTCACGGGTATGACGAGGCTTATTGCAAAAATCACACCAAACTCGCTGCTTTTCATCAAATTTGCGTTGAAAACCAAGAGCCTTGCTTCCAGTTATGGAGAACAATGCAGAACCTTCAGCAACTCCAGTTCCCTTCTTACCAAGCATCACGTTCCTCCGACTCTCCTCTCTTCTGACCTCTGAAAAAACTTCACCAATTGAAGGTAGGGGCTGCCTTCCAATAATTCTCCCCCTTACTTCATCAAATTCGACAGCAAGTCCAGCCAGGAACTTGAAGATGTGACCATCTTCCACAGTCTTCTTGTGATGTTGAGCATCCTCGGGAGACTTCCACTCATAGGTGTTGAAGAGGTCAAGGTCTTGCCACATCCGCTTCAAGGAATTAAAATATTTTGTGACGTTGTCTTCCCCTTGTTGCATCTCTCCGAGTTTGAGGGTCAACTCAAAAATTTGTGATTGATTTCCAAGATCAGAATACATCTGATTTACATTCTCCCAAAGCTCTTGTGCCGCTGGATAGCACATATAATTAGAGCTAATATCTTCTTCCATTGAATTCACAAGCCATGTCATCACCATGGAGTTATCAGCATCCCATGCAGCATAGGCCGGATCATCCACTGCAGGAGCCTTCTTTTCACCAGTCAAATAGCCTATTTTCCCACGTCCTCTAATATACATCCTAACCGACTGAGACCATCTCAGACAATTGTCACCATTCAAACGAATGGTGGTGATTTGGACAGAATGAGATTCTGAGGAGGTAGCACTGATTTTTGGAACACCAGCGCTGCTAGGATTGTTCAGGGAAGATTGAGGGACAGTTTGGGAATCAGATGAGGCGTCAGACATGGTCTTAGGGTGCTAGGATCGAAAGGAAGGAAGAAGAAGAGAATTCCGGAAAAGTGATTCTTTCCGGCTCTGATACCAAGTTGAAAAATAGGTTTGCACAGAATAATTCTTCTGTCATTGAGATTGATCTTTTATAGGGATTTACAGCTCATAATAAATCAGGAAACTAAATCACTGATTTAAAGAAAGAATAATTCCTAGGTAGCACTTTCCTAAACTACACAAATTTACCTCTAAATAGGTAAGTTACAGCTAATGACTAATTTACAGCTAATATACAATTATAGCACATATTGTTTCCGATTTTCGAACAATTTGGGCCCCAAAAAACAAAAGTGGCTGATTTGGGCCTAGTCATAAACAAGAGTCCTTTTTTTTTTTTTGCCAAAAAGTTTCTTAAACTTCATGAAAAGTCTAAGGACGCAACTAATATGGGATAGAGGTAGTATATTATATACTCTGTTAAAACCTGGGGATGATTTATCCAACTCTACAAATTCCCTTTTGGCTTGTGCAGCCCTGACCAGTGACCAGTCACCTAGTGCCTTAAAAAGTCATAATTAATACTCCCTTCATCATAAAAGAGAATGTCACATTTCAATCTTTAAAAAGAGAGAGAGAGTGAGAGAGAACGACACTTTTCAAAAAATTTCATGGCTCCTAAAGAAATGACACTACCAAATATTTGTAATGTGTTCTCCTGACTCTATCCATAATATGCAATTCATATGTGTGTGTTGACATTACACACTAAGTTTAGTGATGGGCACATTCATAAGTTCTATGAAAAGAAGACAAGTATGTGCTTATTGAGAATGGACAAGAGTAAATCATAAAAAGTTACGGAAACACAGGCTGCATACAGTTTATCTTCTCCACCATGTTTATCAAGCACGTCCTGTTTAGGTTCTACAGCCTGCATGAACACAATCAAATGATTAATCAAGGCATGTAAAATTTGAAGGGCAAAATACTGGAATAACATAAGCAAACACAAGAAGTTGAGCATTTTGCAAACCTGACTAACTGAATGTATATCAACATTTGAATTAGAGTATTTCTCCAATTCCTGTATACCAAGAGATCAACTTTTGACTGAGTACCTTCCTTCCTCAATATTTAAGATCAGAAATGTAACAAGAGATAGAACAGATAAATTACCTTTGCTATCTCACTATGTGTTTCACTCGTGCTTAAAAGAAGCAAGGGTACATGGCACCCGTACCAGGAATTCAGGGACTAAAAACAATCCAAAACATTAGAACTTCAAGGATCAATACATTAATGTACAAGAACGAAAGGCACCTAACTCAACCTGAATTTGTTTAACAATTAAGTCCAATGATGTTGATCCTTTTCGGACTTCAATCAAAGATCTGCATGAAGAAACAAAGGAAAATGTCACAGCAAAACTGAAGTAGCACACACTCAATTAGGCATGCTAATCATGAAATCAAATAGGTTTCTTTTTGAGAGTCAATCAACTGTCATCAAGATGAACACAAGAATGATGCATAGCAGCTTCCACGCGTAGAACAAACACATGAATCTAACATGTTTTTCCCTGGTTTCATCTATTTTTTAACTCAGTGGTGATTATCCAACATCAACCCCCACCAGCAGCAGCCTCCTACACACATATATATCCTTCATGAGCTGGTCATTCACACAATGATATCACTTGATACCGACATCTGGGGATATTATGGATAACCTTGAAAATCTAGGTACAAAGCTTAGATATTTGTCTTCTCATATACAGGTTCAAACGAGTAAAAACACAAAGGATTGCAAATACACCTTGTACACTCAAGATTATTGTCTCAAATAAAAATGAAATATATGTTCTGTGAAAGACATACCAATATGTATGATCCCCTAAGTGATTATGTACGACAGCAGCAAAACTAAAGAATGCTAACAGAGGATGCCCTTGGGGTTGCACACTAGAAGTGCTTAATCAATGACAGAACTAAACCTTTTTTCTTGGAGGTTTAAAAACCACAACCTTTTTTTGCAACAATTTATGCTGAAAGTGATTAAAAAAACAAAAGAAAACAAGGGGAAAAATAAAAGAAGAAAAAATGCACATATACACACATACTCCATTACAAGTCTGCTCATATGCACCTCTCCGAATACCAGAATATGTTCTCAGAAGAGGCTGGATAGATCCAGTATATGCACTTCAAGTCCTCTGTTGTTAACAACTTCCACAGACAAACTTTTTTTTATACCTTTCAAGGAATCATAAGGTTCTTACCTAGGGCCACTAAAACCAATATCTATGCTGAGGCCTCTACTGAACTTTATAACAACAAGCTTTTCCAGATGTTTCTTGGCTTCTGCAGTGTCTGCATGATCCCAGAAAAACCAAGTCGAACATGACAATCCATATGTTAGACTTTTGGAACAGAAAGCCTGAACCACAGATGTCATATGTCATCTTATACTTAATTTACCTTCAGAAATAGGTGCTAAATTATCATAAGGAATAACAAGCACTTCATCCTTTGCTCTGCTCATCTTGCTTAGCTCAATTTGAGCTTGTTGCCTAAAGCAGAAGCACACAACAGAAACTTAGAAAAGTATACGATAATTTCAACAATGTAAAGCTAAGACCATATGGTAAGTTATTGACCCACTCCGCAAACATAAACAGAACTCCGGACAAAAGCTTCAAATAAGTGATAATTAGATATATAAATGTGTTCCACTGATTAGAAACATCAATCATCGGAAAAAAAATAAAAGCTCAAAAATGTCTAGCACTAAGGATTGTTAACTTCTGCAAACTGTTAGATACTTGAAACATTATATAGGAGCAGTTTTCCAAAAGAAGCTTGTCAGATTACAACGACAAATGATGGCTAGTAAAATTAACCATTTTTCCATTGTCTTAAAGCTAGGAAACTATTAAGAACATCCTAATCAGATTTTAAATGAATTTACACAATCATTCCACGAAAATAAATTACATACCCCGTAGACGCTTTCTTCCCAATCCTGTCAACTCCAGCTTCCTTCTTCTTCTTCTCTAGCATGAAGCACTTGGTAATCATATTGCAAAACAGGTAAACAAACTTCACCGAATCATTAGCAGGAACTGGATAGGTAATCTTCTGGTAGAAATCCCATGGCATGCTGGGATCAACTAGTGCCACAATAGGAATCCGTAACCGGTCCGCCTCCAGAACTGCCGAAGACTTCCTCTCTGTATCAAAGACAACCAAGCAATCCGGTAACTTGGTGGGTCCAAAGCAGACCTTCTTATTCCTGGACCTGAACTTCTTGGGGCTAAAGCTGTTGGTCAAGAAGCCGCCCATACGCCAGAGAGTGTTGGTACGATTAGGGTTCATGGAGGTGATCCTGGCAGACATAATGTCGACGATTTCCTGGAAAAGAGGGTTAGTGTTGATGAACATGAAGGAGGACTTAGGGTTTTGCGCAAGGATGGATATGAAATTACAGGCATTTCTGAGGCAAATTAGGGTTTTGTCTGAATCGATGATGGTCTGACCATTACGAATCCCATAAGTGTACTTCTTGAAGTGGTCGGCGGCTGCGCGACGGCCCATGTGGGCGTTGGTGGTCAAGAGCTTCTGGATTACTAGAGAGTGGATCGTCATTTTCTGAATTAAGCAAAATGAAGCTCAAAACGAAAATGGAGAATTGTTTCAGTTTCTCATTCCCTTCGACTTGTAGGGTTTATGGTTTTTCGTTGGGATGGAGAACCGGCGATGGCAGCTGGATTGAGCATGGAAAATTGATTGGATATTTGGGTCGGGTACTCGGGTTGAATTTTACTGTATTGGCCAAAATTACCTTTAACCCCTAAACTCGATTGACCAGGACACTTAGCCCCTTGAACTTCAACCCAGGTGAACTCATCCTCTGAATTTGTTTGAGTGAGTCAATCTACCTCTTTGACTAACCCATGTCTCTCAGGCAACTAACGTCGTTTGCCTCTTTTTACTAACCCGTTCCCACAGCCCTTTTAGCTTACCCGTGAGCTTGGGCATCGCCTTCGGCACCATCCCCGCCTTTCACAAAGAATGCCATACTGCTTGTTTCCTATCTATTGGGCACATTATTCGCCCTAGTAGTCGACGCTTAATTGTTCGACATAAAGGCATAAAGCTGTCAATTGGACCAATTTTAGCAAGTGGGTTTTTAGTACTCGAATTTGGTTGGGAATGGGTACCGTCACATGTTTAAATGAAGGGCGATTAGTGTGATTATCTCTCATCTGTGCATTTTCGCTAACGACGGCACTAAACGTGAACCTTGGGTCCAAGATCCAATTCAATAGTCCTCCCAGTTCGGGTCCTTTTGCCATTGATTCTACATCCAATAAAAGGAGTCAAAAAATGGTAACCATTCCAGCACAAGGAATTAGGTGCCCCTGATGGCGAAGCTCATCTTCGGGGTTGTCATGGGTTGTGGTGGTGGAATGGGATTCAAATACTGGTTAACCATTAATGATCATGAATTGAGGTATTATGTGTATTGGATTGGCCTTATTAGTTTTTTTTTTTGTCATTTGGGGAGGATTAAAGAATGGATTAGTTCCTGAGGAAGATGATAGCTTCTTTATGACATTTATAAAATTAGGGTAAAGTAGTAAAAAATCAGAAAGATTAGTATGATTTTTGTAATTTTCTATTATCATGTTACACATTTTCTCCTTATGGATCATCTAAAGGTGCAATTATAACACTATAGATTTATAAGTATCACAAACCGTGAGTTTTATCATTTTTCATTGTTAAGCAGACAAAGGGAAACGGCATCTATAAAAAGCTAATCATGTGTAAGGCACAGGTTAGTCAAAAGGGTTTACTGACCCACTTAAACAAGTTCAGAGGTTAAGTTGGCCCAGGCTGAAGTTCAGGGGGTTAAGTGTCATGGTCAGCCGAGTTCATGAGCTGAAGAGGTATTTTGGCCTACTCTATTTGGGCAATGGCAAGTTTCACCAAATCTATAGATGCCTTCTCGATGTAGTCATTGACATCATAATTATTATACTATACACATATATCTAATTAGACATACTAGTCATACCATTAATTCTTTATATATAAACTACACCCAACTCATATTTTGACCAAATTTCCCCTTTCTCTTGAAAAAGAAAAAACCCTACCTCATAGCCGCCTCATCCCGCTGTTGTTCCTCCCACTCTGCCAAGTAGTGCTCTGCATCTGACCTTCTCCAGCGGCCATTCCTCTAAATCTCACAGTGTCGCTAATCTCTAGATCTAGGTGTTATTACTTGCGAGATCATGTTGCTCATCCCCTCTAGATCACATCACTTGTTGCTTCCAGATTGCCACAATGACCATCGCTTCAATGCCGCTTGCCAAGCAACTCATCCCTTGCCTCCCCCGCCGGATTGTTCGTCGATATAACCTACAAAAGTATTTAAGACAAATAGAAGAAATGTCTAATACAATGTGTTGAAATGTCTACAATAATGTGTAAAAGTATCCAGTATAGTATGTGGACGTATATGAAGAAATATAAAGATAATTTATTATAAGGAGAAATTTAAAGTGTATGAAGCAATAAGAATATGTGCTCAAGCGAGTATTAAAATGTGTCTCAAAAAATATGTAAAAGTGTCTAAACCAATTTATGAACAATTTCTTATCTTCAAAAAATAATTATCTGCAATGATTAAAAAATGTCCACATAATTATGTAAAAGTGTCTACACAAATATATAAAAGTGTTTGAACAAACTTATAAATAATTTATTATCTTTAAAAAAAATAACTACTGGAAACAATAAAAAAAAGTGTTTGAATGAATAAACAAAAATGTCTAAATAAAAAAATAAAAGTGTTTGAAACAATATCCAAATAATTTTGCTTTTCTTAGAAATAAAGATGTGTAAACTAATAAATAAAAAGTGTGTAAACAAATATCTAAAAATGTCTAAAGTAAAACAATAACTAATATATAAAATCTAGTTTTTAGAACAACAAATCAGCTAAACTCTCCCTCTCTTGTTAATCTCACTTTATTTTGCCTAGGTGTCTTTGCCATCTTTCGCCAAGCCCTCTCCACCATTGTCACCATCTCCACACTTCGCCATCGTTGTTGGAAATCGGAACGGTACCATCGTCATCATATTCACTTCGCCTTATCCTTGTAGGCCAACACCGAGGAAAAGAGATTTGAAGTCAGCAAGTTTCAGTAAGAATGTCAAGTGTCGATAAAAAATTGTAGCAGTGTGAATCGATTGCTGGCACGAAAGGGGGACAACGGCTCATTTCCCACGCGATTTTCTTGCTTGCCTTCTATTCCTGTGAATCACTGTCTTTTGACTTTCGGCTTCTTTTCTGATAAAGAACCTGATGCAATTTTTATGGTAAACCTTCCACTGCTTGGTAGTCGGGGTGATTGTCCCCCTTATCGGTGGTGGCAAGAGTTTTGCAGGTGTTCTTTGTGGTCACAATAGTCGTTGGTGTAAGCGAATATGAGGTTACCAGCATTGGAGGAAAGGAGTTATCATCATAGAAGCCATCGACATAAGGATCTTGCCATCGTAAGAACAGCCACCGTCGGTGATCAAAGAGAATTGATTTGGAGAAAATAAAATGTGATTTAGGGTTAGGGGTAAATAAGGAAAATAATCTCCTATGTCTAATTACACATATGTTTATAGTAGCCACTGTGCTAATATCATGAGACACTACAGAAAAGCAGCTTATAATGTCCATCATTCATCACAAGAGAAAATTACAAAAAACTTTTGTGGGTTGGTTTAACATACATTTTTATTCTTTATTTTTAAAATCTACATTTTACCCTTTACTGTTTTTATAATGTCTAATAACAACTTCTGAAATCTTAATTTAAATTATTTAGTAATTATGTTTCAATAATTTCAAACATTTTAATATATTTTTCACAGTTAACCAACATTTAAAAAATACTGATATACATTTACAGAGAATAAAATGTATTTACAAAAAGAAAAATCTGGTAATTTAAAATCTCTATTAACTATAAAAAAAATATTAGAAAGATCAAAATTATTGAAAGATAACTATCGTACAATTTAAATTAGAGTTTCAAAAGTTATTATTAAACAATGTAAAGAAACATAAGACAAAATGTAGGTTTTTAAAAATAAGGAAACAAGTATAGATTAGGACAAACCCACATAAGGTGATTGTAATTTTCCCTACATCAAAATTCATTAAAGACCATTAGAGCATATAAGCTCGAGGGGCACATGGGAATCCAATTTCCTATGATAAACAATGAATATTATGAATTATTGGGTTAGCATATTTGGTCCTTTAACTATTTGGTTTATCCTAAAATGGTCCTTTAATTTTAAAAATGACTATAAAGGTCACCTAGCTTAAGTAGTACATTCTATTTAAGTCTCACCCATATTTTTTAGCATTGTTTCTGGCAAAAAAAATATATACATGGCGCTTAATACCTTCTATTTGGGCCTACAATGTAATGTGACATCTTCTTTATGACAATGGTGACAAGATTGAGAGAATAATAAAAATTAGGATAAAATTGATAAAAAAATATAATTTTAAAGATTTAAAAGGTTAATTAACCCAATCTTTCCCCCTCAACAAACCTCTTTGCCACCATCTTGCTGTTACCCTGCCGACCATTCCTACTCCCTTCGCCTTAGTAGCTCAGCCCTCTTGACCTCCGCCGTCGACGAGCCTCTCTCAGTATCCCACGAAACCTTTGTCCTCCTTCAGGCCAATTACCAACCTCCTATCACTCTTTGTTTTGATCCCTTCCTCATCTCCTCTCACTGTCTCCATCGACCACTCCAGCCTCTACAACCCTTGGAGACAAAGACTAGGCTAAGGATTCGATTCTTTGATTCAAGCGTTGAAGCTAAGGATTCTATTCTCCCATTACCACAATCTTCATCGATCACTGAAGTTCAAATGTGAGCTGGACTAGATGGAGATTGCAAGCTAGACTGATTCTTTGATTATGTTTGCATGAGGGAGAATAACTAAGGGAAAAAGCCCTCATGGGTAAAATAAACGACGTTGAATTTGGGGAATTGGCCATAATTGGAGAATCAGAGAAGATTTAGGGAAGATTTTAAGGATTTAGGATTTTAGGGTTGTTTGGGGAATCAAAGATGAACTCTCAATCGAATTAGCATCAAAGTCTACTTCTTTCCTGGTTTTCAAATAAGGTAAATTCTACTTATGGTCCCTAACCTTATCGTATCTTCCTAAACAGGTCTCTAACCCTCATTTTGTCCTCTTAAAGTCCTCAACCTCTCTATTTTTGTCTCAATCATCGTTCTTCCGTAATTTTCATGGTTAACTTTGACATAATTTTTGTGACAAATACCAACATTAGTCTCACATTCTTTTATTCCCACTCAAATAACCCTCAAACCAATAAATTTATCACTACAACCATCATCTCCCATTCTCTTCCTCCCTCACCACATAAGCACTCATGAGCCCAAATTACAAGCACTCAAACTAATATAAATATGTCTCAACAAAAGTAGACCAATCTATAAATACATAGATAAAGTGAAGTACCGTCTTGAAATCCTGTTTGATCAAACTCTTGCCGCTAAAATCCTTCCCAGTAAGGTCCTGGCCTCTAGTCATGGACCATGCTCCCAGCTCCACCAGGAGAAACGCAACGCCCCCACCTATGCAGAGATTCTCCTACAGGACCAAGCCCGGGTGAAATCAATTAACTCGAAGCTCCGGAAGTAATCAGTGAAGCTGACGGACTCCTCGAGCCTGCCGGCCAATGACGGAAGCACCGTCGAGAAGGCAAACTACATTGTGACGGTAGGGCTTGGGACGCTGAAAAAGGAGCTGTCGTTGATCTTTGACACTGGAAGCGACCTCACTTGGACGCAGTGTGACCCTTGTGTCAAATACTGCTACTAGTAGAAGGAGCCCCTCTTTGACCCTTCCGCCTCCAACTCTTACACCAATGTCTCTTGCTCTTTTTCTCTCTGCAATTCTCTTGCTTCGGCCACCGGAAATACTTTCGGCTGCTCTACTTCAACATGCGTCTGCGGAATCCAGTACGGCGACTCCTCCTACTTCATTGGATTCTTTGGCAGAGAGACGCTGACACTCACCTCCATTGACGTCTTCAGTAACTTTCTCTTCAGCTGCGGCCAAAACAACTGAGGCCTCTTCGGCGGCGGCGCTGGCCTTTTCGGTCTTGGTCGCGACCCTCTCGCCTTCCCCTCCCAAAACGCTCTCAAGTACAAGAAGCTCTTCTCCTACTGCATACCCTCCTCCACCAGCTCTACCGGCCACCTCACCTTCGGTGGCACCGCCTCCAACTCCCTCAAATACACTCCTTTATCCAGCATCTCGCAGGGTACCTCGCTTTACGGTATCGACATTATTGGAATCAGCGTCGTCGACAAGTAGCTCCCGATCCAGGCATCGGTGTTCACCGCTGGTGGCGGCATTATCAACTCAGGAACCGTCATAACAAGGATTCCCCTGGCGGCTTACTCGGCGTTGAAGTCAGCGTTCCAGCAGCGGATGACAAAGTACTCGACGACGCCCGCGCTATCGATCCTGGACACTTGCTATGACTTCACCTCGTATAGCACCGTGACGATGCCAAAGATAAGGGCCAAAACATTAATTAGATTAATAAGTCAAGTTTTTCGTTTTGGTCAAATGCGTGAAAGTTAGGCAAGGATGGGACTAACTTTAGGCTTTTTAAAAGATTATGAAAATGTCACGAATTAATTTGGTGGCCTCGCATCTAAGTTTTGCTGGAGCGGCATTCGGGTAGAAATAGTTTGTGAGTTCTTCTGGCTGTGTGACATGACCAGCGCACCCCCCACCGTGTTCCGCGTCCTCCGGCCAGCCTAATTGTCGGATCTGGCTCCCCTTAGCATCGTGAATCTGTTCGCAGCTGCATTCAACGCCAGCTTCCTCCGTCTTCCCCCTTCAGCGTCTTGTGGATTAGTGATACGATAGGATATGAATACAATGACCAACAAATAAATAACTTGTGGATTACGCTTCGTGAACTTCAAAACGAGAATTTAATTCCTTTTTCTTCCTTTTTGCTCTAGTATCATCCGGAATTTGCCACCCTCCAAGAAAGCAAAGTTCCCAATATGGAGCTCATGGCAAAGTTGTTCCTCAACAATCCAAACCAAAATGATAGCCATGCCTTAACATTTATCAATTTTTTTTTAAGTTTTATCACTTTTTTATAGTTATTCACTTGTTTTTATATTTAATCGCTTTTTTTAAACATTTTCACTTTTTTTAGTTTTTATCGCTTTTTTAAAATATTTATTGCATTTTAGATATTTTAATCACTTTTTCGGTTTTTAGTCACTTTTTAAAAATATTTAACATTTTCCATTTTTTTATATATTTAATCGCTTTTTGAAAAGAAAAAAAATTGGCTGTTTTTAGTTTTAATCGCTTTTTTTATTTAATCAATTTTTTTTATTTTTTTTAATTTTTTAATTATTTATTGCATTTTAGAATTATTTATCACTTTTTCAATTTTTAATAGATTTTTAAAAATATTTACCAATTTTTTAACATTTATCACTTTTTTAATATATTTAATAGCTTTTTTGAAAAAAAATTCACTTTTTTTATTTAATCACTTTCTTGAAAAAAAAATTCACTTTTTTTTATTTTTTTATCATTTTTTTATTTAATAGTTTTTTAAAATTATTCATTGCATTTTATAATTATTTATCACTTTTTCAGTTTTTAATAGCTTTTTAAAAATATTTACCAATTTTTTAACATTTATCACTTTTTTATATTTTATCATTTTTTATATATATGTTTATATATTTTTTTGCTTTTTTTTTAGTTTTATTCATTTTTTTATTTAATCAATTTTTTGAAAAAAATTCACTTTTTTTTAGTTTTTTATCACTTTTTTTTATTTAATCATTTTTTTAAATTATTTATTGCATTTTATAATTATTTATCATTTTTTTAAAGTTTTTAATAGCTTTTTAAAAATATTTACCAATTTTTTAACATTTATCACTTTTTTTTATATTTTATCCCTTTTTTTAAATATATTTAATCACTTTTTTGAAAAAAAATCACTTTTTATTAGTTTTAATCACTTTTTTTTAAAAAAAATTTCACTTTTTTTTAGTTTTTTTATTGCTTTTTTTAATTTAATCGTTGGTTTTAGAAAATTATTTATTACATTTAGAATTATTTATCGCTTTTTCAATTTTTAATGGCTTTTAAAAAATATTTACCAATTTTTTTTTACATTTATCACTTTTTTATATATAATTCGTGGCATTTTCATAATTTTTCAAAAAGTCCAAGGTTAGTCTCATCCTTGCCCAACTTTCACGCATTTGACAAGAACGAAAAACTCGACTCATTAATCTAATTAATGTTTTCTGAACTAGCCCTAAGCTTTTTCTTCAATTTTTCAAAAGAACTTGCAAGGTTTGGTTTGTGGAGAGGAAGAGGAATAGGGTTATTAGAGTGGAAATAAAAAAATGTAAGACTAATGTTGAGATTTGTCACAAAAATTCTGTTAAAGTTAACCATAAAAATGACGGAAGAACGACGATTAAGACAGAAATAGGGAGGTTGGAGACTTTAAGAGGATAAAATGAAGATTCAGAATCCGTTTAGAACGATGCGATAAGGTTATGGATCATAAATAGAATTTACCATTTTCAAATAATAAAGGTACTACAACGCCCTCATTGGTTTTCACTGATAAGATATCCACACAATAACTAAAAGAAGATACTCTCTATGTCTCATAAAATCCATCCTCTTTGATAATACACGTAAATTTAGACTTCTCTACTTTTTATTTCTTTCTTTTAATATAAAATTATTAGTTTATTTATTTTTATATAAAGTACATGTACTCATCTACTTTTTAATGGGCACTGCGTACTTTCATTCTTTAACTTTCTCAACTTTCTCTCCTTTTAATAAATGATATATATATATAATAATAAAAAAATTACCTTATTTGGAAAGATAGAAATGGGACAACTATTTTGAAACTGCAAAAAAAATGAATAAATGCCAACTATTATAAAACGGATGAAGTATTAGAAAGGCAAAAAAAAGTACCAAACAAAGGCAAAAGCTGTCCTACTTTTAAATTCAATGAATGTCACTTATAGTTTGATTTGATAATTACAACTCTACTCTATGAAATTCTTGAAAGGAAAAATTATCAGGACCCTAGGTTAGTTCGAACCTACATTTGTGCCCCCATTTTCAAATACTCACAGTTACCCTTTTCAAAAATTAACACCGTTATTCACCGTTAGACTGAAAAAAGTAAAATATCTTATTTTGCCTTCCTAATCTTATTCCTCAGAAACTTTACGCCCCAACTTTCAGATCAATACAAATCAGGTTACAATTCCTTCCTCGTCCTCGCTCCCACCAGTCGTCTTCTCCTCGTGAACGATTCGAGTTCTGCGTCGCCGGAAAAGCCTATTCCCATCTCCGCCGATAAGATTTAGCCTGAGGAAATCGGATCTGAAATCATTTTCCCAAGGTTCTAGTTCATCGGCCCAAAGTTTGGGAAAGGGTCAGGATGAATCGACGACGAACAACGACGAGGTCGCCGACAAACCAAGCACGCGATTTGTTCGAATGCCATCACAACAGGGCTTCTCAGGCACCGTCGATGCTCTTCCTAATCGAAACCAAGGCCAGGGTTTTGAATGGCCTGGGCATACAGGGACGTCCGGGACTGCTTGGGGACGGCTCGGCGGTGGCCGGGCGTAAAGAGCACAGAGAAAGGAGAGAGAGAAGAAGAGGCGAGGAGGCACGACCATCGAAGGAGGCAAGGAGGCGCAAACAAACCGGTGGGACTGGGCGGCCACGAATTGTCTTCTTCTTTATTGCACCAGATGCATTCGAATCATCGTCGGATGAATCACCACACCAGATGCCACTAATCATCGCGCCAGATCAGAGAGACAAGGAGAGGACGAGATGCCAGCAGATCTGGCCACAACCTACCGGAGAACGAAGGATAGGTGCGATTCGGTGACATCCCGACGGTGTGGTGTCCGGGAGAAGACGATCAGTGGGGGCGAGGAGGAGGAAGGATTCGTAACTTGATTTGTATTGATCTGAAAGTTGGGGGTAAAGTTTTTAAGGAAGAAGACTATGGAGGAAAAATCAGATAGTTTACCTTTTCCAGTTTAACGGTGAACAACGGTGTTAATTTTTTTAGGAGGTAACTGTAGGCATTTAAAAAATGGGGGATATAAGTGTAGATTTGATCTAATGTTAGAGGGGTCCTGGTAGTTTTCGCTTCTTGAAAAGTTGCATACACTTTGTAGAGTTGTTTATTTTAGTAAAATCAAATAAACATATAAAATATGTATATTTAGAACATATCATCATTTATATGTTTAAAGTTTGATAAGTTTAACTGTCATAAGCTAAAGTATATATTTTTCTTCCATACATGGAAGAGAGACCAAGGGAGAGTGAGGGAGGATTGAACTTTGAATAAAGGGATTGTTTCACGTTGTGGAAGTTAAAACTTAAGAGGCTTAGGTACAACTTTCTAGAATGTGATAATTTTTACTAAATTAATTTTTTATGTTCAATAAATAAAAAAATTATATAAAAGTTTATTTACATTATAAAAATTGCTATTCAAAGAATTATTATATCTTAATATAGTATTAATTTTCAGAAGACATTCATTCGAAATTCGAATCATTCCTGACAATAAATTAAAAGAATGAAAATTAATCCAAATTAAAGTTTATAACGAATCGGACCTTGAGCTATCTCAGGGCGAAAGCAGGACTTAATCAGGAACCCTTTTATTTTTGTCACCTGAAGCCCATGGCTGGAAGAACCTTTCTTTGTTGAAGTCGAACTAAAAAAGCATGAAACCCTCTTCTTTTCTTGGATGTTTTCGTTTCCATTTTCATCAGTCTTAACAGACAGAATCAGCCCGCCAGCAGAACTTAAATTGCCAAAACAAAGTAAAACCAGAGAAACAGACGATTTGGCACCCAAATACTATTAGGAATGTAGGTCACAAACTCTACTGTATGTTTCTTTACTCGGCCAAATTTGGTGGCATGATTCTATAGTAACTCTTTAACAGCCCAGGTAAAGTTTGTGAAACATGTGACAGGTGCTTAAATAAGAAGCTCTCGGTGCCCTCGAGTGTGCCACTATCTCTGGAAACCGAACTTCTATCGAAGAGCAGAGTCATCAGAGCCATGGGGTGGCTGCTTGTTCTCCTCACGAGCAAGCGGGCTGCGCAGAACCCTCCCCAGCTGAACGAAAGCTGAAGATCCATCATGGGAACTTGATTGCCCTTCTTTTGAAGATTCTTTTGCCGCGTGTTTCCTCTTTGCCTTTTCAGCCCAACCAATGAGGCCAGCTTGAACATGCTCATCAAATATGGCCTTCTTGAATGTGCTTCCCATCTCCAGTTCACAACACAAAGCACAGTGATTAAAAACTACGAATAGGAAAACCTTTTGTGTGGTGGGGTTTAGAGAAACTCTTCTAACCTGCGTGACAATGGCATAGAGAGGGAGGGTGCTGTAACTGCAGAGTACCTGGATGATCACCCTAAAATAGAAATAAAATGCAGACTGTCATCAGCATTTCAGTACACAGGTCAATACCGCAACATAGAGAGAATTTCAAACCTATAGCCTCGAAAAATAGTAGAAAGAAAAGGCCAGGTGCTTCTACCCAATAACAAGCCGTGGAACAATGTACCGGATTTGTCCCATTATGCAGGAGTCAAAGCCAAATTGAATCTGCAAATCAATGGAACTACATCAATATTGAATCTAAAAGTACTGAGCCATTCATACACCAAACAATGCAGAAAACCACATACCCATATCCAGAAGAAGAACGCAATCTCAAAAGCATTTTGGAATAGGATAAAATGAATCAAGAAGAGGATAATGTGGGGCCGCTTGAACCAAAAGTGCTCATCTGATGGTTTAACAACTAAATCACCCTCGATACATACATGCTTCTCCGCAACCTCATGAGCCAACTGAGCAATCACATGCTCCAGCTTTGTGCCAACAGCAAGTAGCAGCTGACAATGTAAACAGCATTCATGTCACCCAAAGCTTTGATGCCTCAACTGCTAATGAATTTGAACCGATTTGCATGACCATAAATATTTGAAGAGGCAGTTTGTAAAAATTTCTTTGAGTGGAAAATAATGAGGAAGTAAATGCTTAGAATACCCACAATGAAAGGAATGAACGCGATCCAGAAATAGGTGTGCCAACCTGCCAGAGGAAATTTAAAAGAAAAAAAAATGCATCATCACACTTCCATAATCAATCACATGAGAAACAGTCATTCAATCTGATGGAGACAAAAAAAAAACAAGATGGAAGGAATAATAATGTTAAATGACAACATTAACTCACCATGGCCCCCTCTTAAAAATTATAGAATCAGAACAAATAAATTACTAGAGCATGAAGAAATTCTAGTCTAGGCCAATTATTCACTAAAGTAGTTATGAATGCATTTTATGCTCTTATTACGTCTTATTTGCTTCGATGTTGGCTTAAGTAGCATTTGGTAGCAATAGGCAGAAGCTATTAGTAGTAATTATTGTGAGCAGCAGTTATGTAACTCCTCAATGATGTAGACACAGGAAGCAGTTAAAGCAAATACGTTCAAATGGAAGAAAATGAGACAGCCAGTTTCCAGTTTCTCCTACCCCAAGTAAGAAGAATGTGAGTTTAAGAGATTGGAAGGATATATCTTTCTAAGAGCCTTTGAAGTTGTTGGTTTCCCTCTAACAAGCCCTAATACTTCCCCAGCAAGAGATTGATAACTCAATCCAGCCCACAACGGAATGTCCATATAACCTTCAGGAACACAATGACTATGCTATAGATTGTGTTATGTGTTGTTGAGTTTGAGATGCTAATAAAGCAAGTTTCCTTGGTTGGATTTTCTGTGGAATTGAACTGGTACAGTTCACCTCTAAACCAGAATGAACTACAACAAATTCAATTCCATGCAAAATGGCAACCAAGTAAACATGTGGTTCATGGACAATGCAATCAGACTCCATCTAATACCTATGAAATGGTCTTCCAAATTTCTCTCATCTAACTAATTGTGCAAAGCTATGTAAAATCTCTTACAAGTGATTTTGGACTTCAACAAGCTTCTCAGAAAGAAAACCACATTTGGCATGACTTATGAGTCTTGTCAACCAATAACTCCATAAAATTGATAAACATAACAACAGGATGTTTGTAGGAGCTAACAAGTGGAGTTCTGTACCATTGATATTCAGCAATAAGAAGATAACCACAAAAACCCAAAGGTACCAGCTGCAATTGCATAGAGTCAATGTTACATTTAGCAGATAATAGAATATCCCAGTATAATTAAAATGCATTGAATTGGCCAGTACAGCTAATATGCCCTGCTTAGACATAAGAAATGCACTTCCAACATAACTTACCTTATACCAACAACTTGCTTGAAATCATCTTCTAAGGCACGCATCATATACTTGTGAAAATTAAACTTGCGATTCGTCTTGCAGTGTGTCTATAACACCAAAAAAGGGAAGTAAATCCTCATCCAGAGAAAAATAAAACTTAAAAAAAAGAAAGAAAGAAAGAAAAGAAAACAACTTCAATGAAAAAGGAACCAAATGGCATACCATGATGAAACCAAGCCGCAGTGTCACATAATCTGCTTTGGTTACAGAGGCATAAAACTGCTTGATGAAAGAATGCTGATAAAAAGGGGGACAAAGGCAATTAACAGGGAACACATATGATAGTTAGTAAAAATACCAATCGACATTATAAAGTTTCATGGCCAACAAAGATTGCTTTCAGAATATAGACAAGGCTTTATAGACCATTCTACACTACGAAATCAAAATTGAAAAGCAAGAGACACGTGATCAACAGAGCAAAACTGAATGTCACTGTTTAAAGATTCACTGAACAGGAAGGATTGACTGTTCATCAGAGCCCTCAAGGCAGCAAAAGTCCAATTTAGCCTTCAACACTGTGTAACCCAGGGAGCCCTTCTGAACTAACTCGCAATTAGTGGTTCATTGAACTGAACTAAGCTATATTCAAATCTACAAGATCCAACTTGGTGTTTCAGGTTCTCTTGACAACTACTAGGTCAAAAGTCCAAGATGAGGCCAAATCACAGAAAGAAACAGGCATATTTATTCCCTACACATGGTGGTAAACTAGGGGTGCTTCCTTGGGGCTTAGCCTCGCTGTATCTCAGATACGCTGTTGCTATTGGCCTGTCTTAAATGCAATTTTTTCCCTCACAAAAATGCTATAGCGCTTATCCTCTCACATAGAAGTAAACCAAATCCAAGATCATGAGACCAAATGTTAAGAGAAATTTTGAAGCCAAAGCCTTCAACTGCTTTTCAAACTGATATGGATCACAGTATCACGAATCAAGATTCAATTGAAAAGGGTTCAGCATCTTACCAACCAACCCAGACACGCATTATGACCAACGCCGAGAAAATGATCTTTGATAAAAGAATGCTGACGAACATGGGTCACCTTTTTCTTCAAAACTGCCCAATAATAATAATAATAATAATAATAAAAGAAATAACACAAAAACAGGCCAAATGCAAAAAGTTTCTGATCAGGTTTCTAAACTATATACAATATGCTTTACCCAAGATCAGTCAGCAAGTCTTCCAGCACTTTATCTTGAGGACATATGAAAAAAATAGTTTTGCATATGTTTGATGTTAGCACTAATGAAGGATCGAGTGTAGAAATTATAGCACATGACTAATCCTATTACCTATACCATACTATTTGCATTAACCTTTGGACAAATTTAATGCATATACGTACACCATAAGAGAGCAACTAAATGCAAATTGCAGATATTAAAAGTAAACACTGAGAATTTTCATGCGTATAGATCCATGCCTTGGTCAGGATCATAGTCATCGCGTGATGTGGAATCCTCCCAATGCTTCCATTGCCGTATCTACATCCAGAGAAGTGAACTATGAAAACATTTACTACAAAATGGTGCCAATTAAGAGCAGCTTAAACTGGCAGAATGACAACCAAGAAGCATAATAGTCCTCACCTTGGCACCCCCAAAGAGAACTGTAAGCAGACAGAAAATTACGTGGACAATGGCTAGAATGAAAATAAAGATGTGAAGATGATGTACTGCTTCGAGGGACAAGAGGGGAACCTTTTTCTGGAAGGAAAAAGAAAAGTCAACGTACATAAGATAACGTACATCTAGCTTGAAATCAAATTGAAGCAAACAATACAGTGATCTGCAAATAACAGGAGCAGGAGCAAGGTACAATCCATAGTAGAAGGTAGCACAACAAAAATTTATTACAAAATATGATAATGTGCACTTAAAGCAATAAAAAGAACCAAATTGCAACAGTCAACACAAAGGCTATAATTGGGATACAGAACGCAATTGGAAGAAGACTTTGATTACTACCTCCCAGGAAACAGCAATTATTTTTCATTTTACAACCAAGAACTTGACAACTTACAGCTAAATTGCATATTTACTTTCCATACAGCATCTAAGAATTGCCAAATACCACCTCTGCTAACTTCTGTTTGCAAAGAAGAGTGAGACTCAGCCAGAAATAGCTGAGCATTAATGACTAACAGAAAGCATTCAACGGATTCCGACTACTTCAGACAATCTAAGTACATGTCATATTGGAAATCATGAATCAAGCAGTAAAATTAGAACAATTCTATTTTTAGATTACCATATAAAGTCACTGCAGAAAGTTGAACAAGGGAGTTAATACAGGAAGACTGATACATTGTTGCTACACTTTCTTTACCATCACGTGATTATTTTCCCTTGTTAAACCAATTTATTAAGTCCTGTTTCTGTAGCAGTAATGACTCAACATGTATGCTCAAAACAGAGTTAACTTCTAGCGATACCTTCCTCCCACAGTATCCAACTTGGGAAACTGTTTTTTCAGCCAATAGTCGTCTAAATCCACCAGCAACGGAAAAAGCAAAAGACTTCTGGAGATGTTTTGTTTCGCCGGAGGATTCACCAGTCTGCCCTTCTTCCTCGCGTTTACAAGGAAGCATCGAGCTTACTGCACCCTCTGGAACGCATATTTTGGAGACTGAATTCTGGAATACTGTCAGCAGAAGTGATATAAACCCCAGCAGCATCAACTCTGCCCATTTGAAAAACGATGACATCAGATAGACACATGCCTTCTCAGTTTCCAACACACCCTACACCGACTGATCTCTATGTTCTATGGTAATTTCTAGCTAAACACAATTTCAATCCCTTCCACGAACACTCATACAATGTGTATACGATCTTATCCTTTCGTCCTTTTTTTTCATTTGATATGTTCCATTTCCATAACAGGTTCCATAGATCCCCGTTACCACTATCCGTGGTCTGTCAAAAAAACTAAAAGATGAAACAAAACCAGAAAAAGGAAAATTATAGAACAGATCATTCTTCCGATAATGAGAAAGCTCGGGGAAGGGGATATAGGCATAACTGTAGATTTAACTGTGGAAATGCGAAGGAAGAGAAAGTGGGTCACCTTCTTTAACTTTCTGGAGAGCCTCGTAGAGCGGTTTCTGGTGTTTCTTCTTCAGAACAGTCCCAAGATGGTGAAGCAAACGCTCCAGAGCCAGAGAAATGGCCACAATCAAACTGCAGACCGCCGCCACAACCCATGTGGGTGTGAACTCCAACGATTCGCCTTCTTCTCCACCACCACTCATCCCCTCTCTCTTCACCCCTATCCACTACCACTGCTACGAATATCTAAAACTGTAAATTCGTCCAAATGTCTACAAGAAAAATCTCGGCAACAAGCGCTATCAATTTTTCGTGAACAGGCAACAGTAACACCCGGACGAGATAGACGCCAGATGAGGTACGATAAAGTAACTGTGGAAATGAGAGCATTTGGTACTCATGACAGAGACAGTAGAACCCATGCGCGTTTATGTTATGTCTTTGGCTTAGGTGATTGGTCGTCGAGCACATGTGTAATTTTCACACTTGATTTAAAATACCTTATTTTTAATTTTATATTTTTTTTCTTCAAATCAATTTTATTTAAAATTTAATATTATTTAGATATAATAATTCATTTAATAGTAAATTTTTATAATATTATTAAATTTTTATAAAATTTTCATTTTTTAATGCCTAAAGTTAATAAAATTTATAAAAATTTAATAAAATTATAAAAATTATATTTTAAATGGATTATTAAAATTACATAATATTAAATTTTAAATAAAATTAATTTCAGGTATAAAAGATGTAAAAAAAATACACCATTTTGGATTAAGTTAAAATGAATTACCTCTTAAGTGAAGTGGTACATTTTAAAAGGTAATAAAATTAATACGTATCATATGCGTATCTAGCATTTTTACCTTTTTGGTATTGTCAACTCTAAATAATTTATGTTTATTTTAATAATTTTTTATCTAAAATGAAACTTACTAATTCATTGAACTATATTTTTTTCATGACATGATCAAACTTTTTAATTTTTTTAGGTTTAGTAAGTAAAAAATATATAGAGACTTAATTATAAAAAATGTTATCCGATAAATTATTATACATATACAATATTAGCTTTTAGATAACACTAGTTTCGAGCAAAAAAAAAATTGTAGAAATGGCTTAGTACCAGCCATTTTGAACTAATCTAGCTTAAATGTAAACAAATTACACCAAAGGGGTGGTATTTTCTACTTTTAATAATATTGAACTTGTCATTCAAAAAAAACAAAAGAAAGTATGAGAGGTGGTAACCCATATAGCTAGAGGAAACTTTGTGCATATTTGTCAGCAATTACTAAAGGTTGTGATATTGTAATAATGTATGACTCTCATTATATTATACTATGTATAAAAGCCGTGTTCGGCTACTGTTTAAATGAACAGTAAAAACAGTGTCTTTACCGTTTTACCCCTTATCAGTTTTTTTTTTTTGCATTTATCATTTTTTTTTGTTTTCCGGATACGATTTAATTTTTTTAGAGTTTGATCCTCTTTTTGCAAGGCACTAAATTTCCTGAGGATCTGTACTGCAATTTTACGCTTTCAATCTGTTTCATGTGTTATTTCGGTGAAAACACGGTTTCAGTCTCTAACTTTCTAATGCTTCCATTTTAGGCTCGAATTTACATCAGTGTTATATTTTAGTCCCCAAATTTTATAACTATTAATCTACCTCTTCTATTTGCTCTCTTCATCCCAAGCTTTTTTTTGTTGTTGTTTTATATACTATTTTCTAAGAAAATACATTGGTGAGCATAATTTGTTCTCTTTATCTCTAATTTTTTTTGTTAGTTTTTTATTTATTGTCTTCTAAAGCAAAATCTTGTTAATCATAGTTTATTTCTTTAGCTTGAAGAAACAACTTTTAACATTAAGGTTTTAATAATTGACTTAATAAATGTTAAAAATAAATAAATAAATTGAAGATGGATTTTTCCTAATAAATTTATAAAGAATATTAAAAATTGAAATTTCAATTAATAGGAGATAAATTTTTTTAGTGAATTAGTTTTTAATGAAAAATTTTATCCATCATTTCAAAACATGTACAATGTTATGTTTCATATTCATTTTCAATTTTAACAATTATGGATCGGTGGATCAAATTACTTTATTAAACTCTAAAGCTTTTGAGTGAATTTTACTAAATAAATTTTTTATCGATATTAAAAATTGAAATTTAAATTAATAAGAGATGAAATTTTTTAGTAAATTATTTTTTTATGACAAAAAATATTTATCATTTCGAAGCACATGTAGTGTTATGTTTTATAGAATTATGTTTTGATCACAATTGATCATTTTAATAATAAAAACATAACATAAAGAAAACCCAACCAAAAATTAAAATGAAGCAAAATTTAATTAATTAACATCCATTTATGAATGAGAATTTTTTAATTATTTATTATTGGCATTTGTTTTAATGTCAAAATTTATTAAAAAAAAATGTTTGCTACAAAGTGAGCCTAAAAACACTCTCTATATTCTAACCACCGTTTTATCTACAGCAAACTATAGTTTCTTTCTGTTTTTACCCTTTGGTGTTGGGCGAGGTTGTGACCCGCTCTATTGCCTGTCCTTTCATTTTTTTTTCTTTTTTTATGTTGGGTTGGGTTGCTTCTTTTGGAAAATTGGTGAAATTTTCGAATGAAAATATCCTTTTGAGGGTCAATCTCGTTATTCTCCTACTTTCACTTTTCCTTTTTGTGAAACACATTTTCAGTCGCTATATTATTTCCGTTTCTGATATTAGACCCTGGGTTTAATAAATTATAGTGTTTTTGTTTAATCTCTTAGTTCTTTTTTTTTATGTTTTATTTTCTAAACTAAAATATTGGTCACCATGGTTTATTTATTTTTTTAGTGAAATAAGACTTTTTTTTTCTTAACTTTTCCTAAGTCAATTATTAAACTCTTAATACCGAAAGTTTTTACATTTTCTCTCTTGATTCCCAAATCGCTGCACGGGTCTTCAATACATCGTTCGATGCTAAACCCCATGAGGAAGCTCCAACTAGCATGCCAACAAACACCACACTTGTTATCAGGCTTTCTTCATGGGAAGAAAGATTCCACAAAGCCTGAACTGCTGGACCTACAAACGATAAAAGCATGGTCTCCATTGCTTCCGAAATCCAACCCATGCCAGCATAAGCAAGCACAAGGAGTTGATACTTCCCAAACCCCACAGAAAGAAGAGCTTCATCCACAATGAACTTTGGGGTGTCATCTTGACCTATCATCAGATCTGGCTATATGAATTGCTTAAAAGTCAGCCACTTTTGAACCACTGTTCAAAGCATTTGATAACATAACAACTTCCCCTTCAAGCCACACAAACTATAGGGTTCGCTAAAGCGGTAACAGTTCAGGCCAAGATGAAGCCTTGAGGCTTATTTACCATCCTGCTGCAGAGGGCCACGTCATAAATATTCCTACCAACTAAAGCTATACAGAAAAATAATTCAATTAGGTCCCCAGACAAAATGCTGGTGCCAATTGCAGATGCATTACACATATACACCATCTTGTTGCAAATTCCAATATAAAGGAAATTGCCATTGATGCCAGGATTTTGTTTGTTGTTAAAACTCATTTTCAAAATGCATTGATTAAAAATTTTTTGAAAATCGTATGTACTACAAGTTTTTGAAATGTTTTTGAATTAATCAATTTTAGAATGAGTTTTAAAGAGAAAGTAAAAGCAGAAACAGCATATTTTGGAACATAATATTGAACGTCTAAATGGCAAACTCCAATCGGATCATGAATTTCATGTGGAATTGAAACACGTAAAATACATGCATACCAAATCAAAACCAATAATGAAAATAGATTGGTGATCAGTGAAGTGGAAAGAAAAAATGATGGCTCCTGCCTTGGGGTTATGGACTGAGATGGCTTCCCTCAAATTCAAGTCTGTTCTGACGAAGGGATATTCCTCAGAAGAAAGGAATCGATGGAATAAAAGAACCCGCGAATAAATTGCACTGAGTTCATGTGGATTTCTGTGATTGCTAAATTCGAATGCTTATGTGAACGAGATTGCTAAGGCTGAACTATATATTTGACACTTAAACTTGCACAACTCAAATGAATTTGTCCACAACTCACTAATTATTAAAGGTTGGTCTTAAAACTTTACAAAAGTATGCATTAGAAAACTTGCTAAGATTCTTCCTCGAAGCATCTTCCCTAGTGCTGCCATCCTCGTTGTCACTCTTGGAGCACAATGACCTATAGGCATTGTTGCCATCCCAAATCGACTCCCTCTTACTCTTTTTCACAATTATGCCCGAAATGGTGTTGTTGGGCGACATCACCCCAGTTTCTTCATCACACTCCATTATTGACGACGCCCTATTCACATCGATTCCTAAGAAAAACATCCTTATATCGCTCTGGGTTACTAGTACTATATACTAAAACCCGTTTTTGGGTTACTATTCATTTGAACAGTTAAAAAAAGTGTCTTTTCGGTTTTGCCCCTTAGTTTTTTGACTGGTTCGCCTGACTTTTTTTTTTTTTACACAATTGCTTTGTTTAGAAGTTTGATTAGATTTTCAAAATAAAATAGCTTTTTAAGGGCCTTTCTTGACATTCTTCCACTTTCATTATGTTTCACGTTTCTTTTTTGTGAAACGCATTTCTAGTCCATGTATTGTTTTCGTTTCTTATATTAGGCCACGATTTTTATTAGTTTGATATTTTAGACTCTAAACTTAGTAACTACTTAATTTTAGTATTTTTGTTTAATCTCTTAATTCTTCTTTTTTTTATGGTATGTTGTTTTCTAAACTAAAACATTGGTCATCTTGGTTTTTTTTTTATTTTTTAGTGAAATAGAGCTTTTTCTCCTTGATTTTTTTTGAGTTAATTGTTAAATTTTTAATACATAAGGTTTTTATATTTTCTCTTTGGGCCCCCAAACTATTTTTATTACTTTTTTTTTATTATTTTTCTTAATATTGTGATATTATGTGTCTGTCACAATGCATGGGCTTTTAACCTCGTGAATAACTACGGTTCATGTTAGTAAAAGAGCTTAATGACGTCAGTAGGAGAGGAGTACGTGCCCAGGGTAAAGAAAGTTAAAAAGTATAAAATGAATAGTATAAATTATTAGTATGGTACATGAAATATTGTTTCTTCTATAAGATTTGGTATCCTCTAAATTAAAATTAAAGAGCTATACTAATTTGGCCCTTCCAAAAAATTAATCCAACTTCCATCACTGGGTCCGACAATCACATATCATAATATCGGTGTAGCAGTTTTCATTACTTGAATCTCAATCATGCATTAATGACTTTTTTTAATCTATAAATGCTTCCTTCATCTCAAAATAATTAATCATACATTTTAAGTTGTTCTGAAAAGATTGAACTATTCCCTTTTAGTACCATCGTTCAAATTTTTATCACATAAAATTTAAAAATAATTTTTTTTTAATTCTCATTTAAATTCTCATTATACAAAATTCTTAAAAAATAATTTTAGTTCCAGAAAAAATAAATAAATAAATAAATAAATTTACACACATTAATCTTTGTACCCAATAAAATAGTTTAGTCAAATTTGAACTGAGGGAGCAATTTATTACTTATTAATATTTAACACATTATTTTCATTTTTGCTAATTTTATTGTCCATAACACATGTCATTTGAAAGCTATTTTAGCTATTAATAATCAATTCAAAAAGATTTTATGAAAGCTAGTATTTTTATGAATTTATTTCTGTACCTATAATAATCATTAAAAATAAAAATAATCTATTAAATAACTCATTATTTAGATATTTTGTAAAACTTTAGTATATACAACAATATATATTTTTTTATTTAGAAGTATTACATTTGTGCGGATCTAGAGAGTATATTAAGAAAGTTAGGGGAAAACTGGCTGTTGCACGCAAGCCAGAGGACCTCGGCCGCATTTTGCTACTGTAGAAAGCCAAAGTTAGAAGAGAATGCGACTCCACCGCTACTTGAATCATAGTCATCCCTGTGGTGTTCCTTGCACTTTGCCAGCTATACTAGTTATGTGGAACGTACATACATCAATATTGTATGCATAAAACAATCACTTACAACATTTGTATTAACAGTAAAATAAAATAATTCTTTTATCTCAAAATATATGAGACGTTTCTCTGGGCACAGAGATTAAGGTGTATGTAATTTATGTTATTTTGTCCAATTTTACCCATGGAACTAAAATTATTATTTTTTTTTGGATTTTGTGTGGTGAGAATTTAAATAATGATTAAAAAAAGGTTTTTTTTGTTATGTGCAGTGAGAGATTAAGTGAAGATTAAAAAAAAATCTTTATTGAGTTTTGTGTGGTAAGAGTTTAAATGGTGGTAATATAGTAAATTGATTATTTAAAATTTTTTAAAAGAGGAAACGTTTCAACCTTTTTTGGACATCCAAAAAATGAATACATTTTATCTAAATTGAGATGGAGAAAATATCATTTATTGTCCTTCTGCAGGGTAATGGCGATTTTAGTTTTTGTATTCATTATTTCATTGTCTTTTTTTAATGCAAATGTGAATGGAATAATTGGAAGAAAGAAAGAATACCAAAGACGATAAACAAATCAATGATTTGTAAGGTCATGAGCAAGTTGATGGATCTATTAATATAGATTTTTCAAATTATTTTTTTTCAAACTAGATTTAGTCAATATGAAAATTCTAAACCTTCAACTAGTGGATCAAGAATAAGTATTGAAATATAAAGGCCCAAGCCCATATTACCAAGGTCTCCAAATCTACCTAGAAATCCTATGAACTATTCAGACCCAATAATTCCAAATTTAAGTGCATCGATAGTAACTTCTAGACAAAATTTTTATCCTGAAAAACCATCAATTTCTCATAATAATAGATATATACCTACAAATTTATTACAAATTGATTTTTCTAAATAGATATCCCAAGAAATATATAACATTCCAAAATCAAGTACCAACAATTAGCAACGTAATATTGAAAATCGACCAATAATAATAATAATAATAATTCACCTCAATTATCTCCTACTTTGTCTCAAATGAAATTTTATTCTGTAATTAATATGATTACTTATGATTTTGAAATTGATAAAGAGCTTTTGAAAAAATATTGTTTTGAAGAAATAAATAATGACTAACGTGAATGGTTTGAAAGCCCTTAAAGAGTCAAAATTAGATAATTATAGTATGAAAATATGAGACAATTCAAAACTAATATACCATTTTTTACTTGGTTTCAAATATATTGTTCTAATAATAATATAAAATTTTCTTTTTCAAATTTAAATCTAATCAATCAAACTACTAGTACTTAGACTATTTCAAATAATAAGAAAATGATTTTTGTTTATCATCCCAAAGAGTCTTTCACTTTCGAAGTACAACGTACTCCAATAGTAGCCAGTCTTTTTAAACAAACTCATGTAGTCACCAACAACGAACCTATTCTTAAAAAAAGACATAATCAATATTTGAAGTCAAAATAATTATATGAAAATATATTGTTCTAATTATAATATAAATTTTCCTTTTTCAAATTTAAATCCAATCAATCAAACTACTAGTACTTGGACTATTTCAGATAATAAGAAAATAATTTTTGTTCATCCCCTCAAAGAGTCTTTTACTTTCAAAGTACAAAGTACTCCAATTGTAGTTGATCCTTTTAAACAGACTCATATAGTCACCAACAACGAACATATTCTTAAAAAATACATAATCAATATTTGAAGTCAAAATAATTATATGAAAATATATTGTTCTAATTATAATACAAATTTTCCTTTTTCAAATTTAAATCCAAACAATCGAACTACTAGTACTTGGACTATTTCAAGTAATAAGAAAATAATTTTTGTTCATCCCCTCAAAGAGTCTTTCACTTTCAAAGTACAAAGTACTCCAATTGTAACTAGTCCTTTTAAACAGACTCATGTAGTCACCAACAATGAACCTATTCTTAAAAAATACCTAATCAATATTTGAAGTCAAAATAATAATATGAACCAATCTTTAATAGTTAAACAAGTGAATAGAAAAGAATTCAAAAATCATCGGTTAAAGAAAATAATTAGTTTGAATAAGTAAATTTGATTTTGAAATAGAACCTATTAAATGAATTTGAAATAATCTCTCTGATTTCCAATCATATATTTTAAGCTATCCTAAAAAGGTTGAACTATTCTCTTTTAATACCATCATTCAAATTCTTATTACAAAAAATCTAAAAAAGAATTTTTTTTTAATTCTCATTAAATTCCCATTACACAAAATCTAAAAAAAATAATGTTAGTTCAAAACAAATAAAATAAAATAATAAGATAAGTTATACAGACCTTAATCTTTGTACCTAATCAAATGGTTTAGTCAAATTTGAACAGAGGGAGTAATTTATTACTTATTAATATTTAACACATTATTTTCATTTTTGCTAATTTTATTACCCATAGCACATGTCATTTGAAAACTATTTTAGCTATTAATAATCAATTGAATGAATTTTTATGAAAGCTAGTATTTTTATAAATTTATTTATGTACTTAGCTTATTAACTGAAAATTAATAAAAATTACTTATTTTTTGAAAAGATAGTTTAAAAAATTAATTTTTTAAAAGCAAAGAATCAAAACCAGATCAACATATGAAGTTAATACTCATTAAAAATAAAAATAATCTATTAAATAACTCATTATTTAGATATTTTGTAAAACTTTAGTATATATATCAATATTCTATGTGTAAAATGATCACTTACAGTGTTCGTATTAACAGTAAAATAAAACAACACTTGTTGTCCTTTTGGAGACTAATGGTGATTTTTGTTTTTTTTTTTCATTATTTTGTTGTCTTTTTTTTTTAATGCATACGTGAATGGAATGATAAAAAAGAATAAAGAATACCGAAGACCACAAAAAAATTAGTAATTTGTAAGGTCAAATGGAGACTAAGAAAAGTCAAAAAGTGCCTTTTAATATAATTATAATTTTTGCGAATATTGTGAACCTCTAATTTTGTAAGGTTTAAAGGAGTTGGAGGCCAAGGATCAAAATTACAAGGGTCAAGTTAGGCGCTCGGCCATCTAGGTCTCCAGCATTGCAAATAATGTTTTTTTTATAGGCTAATTACCATTCAAACTATCTTTGTTTTTGGTACGATGTTCAGAGACCGGAATAGAACCTCCATTACTCTCATCCCAAAATCCTAGTAGCCCCAAACCATCAATAATTACAGACCTATCAGGCTACACAATATTGTCTACAAAGTCACCTCTAAAATCATTGTTGGCAGAACCAAGCCCCTCTTACCTGATATAATTAACCCTTTTCAATCTATTTTCACCTATAGGAGAAGTGCTTCTGACAGTGCCATTATTGTTCCAGAACTTCTTCAATCTTTCAACAAGAAACATGGCAAGAAATGTTATATGCTCTTCAAGATTGATTTGGAAAAAGCTTTTGATAAGCTTGAATGAAATTTCAATACAAAGACCCTAATTTATTTCAATTTCCTCAACAAACTTATCAATCTGATCCTTAGTTGTATTTCTTCCCTTGATTATTCAGTCACTGTTAACGAAGGATCCATGCCCACTTTCTCTTATTTTTACAGAATCAGACAAGGAGACCCCATCTCCCCATAGCTTTTCATTTTTTTCATTTGAAATGCTTTCTAGAATGATCAATCATTAGACAAATTCTGAGATTTGGGAATGTTTTAAGCTTGGAAAGTCTGGTCCCATAATATCCCACCTTTTTTATGTTGATGATCTTATTCTTGTTGCTAAGGCCGATGCTCTTAACTCCAACACCATCAACCATACTCTCAACACCTTTTGTGAGCTTTCCTGCTAAACAATCAACCATCCTAAGTCCAAGGTTATTTTCAGTGAAAATGTAAGTAAAAAAACGAAGGTTCTTTGTGCTCAAATCCTCAACATTAAAAAAGGCTCATCTATTGGCAAATACCTTGGCTTTCTTTTCAGCCACAATAACAAGTTAAAACATAATTGTTTCTTTATTCTTGATAAAATGAATTCAAAACTCACTGGCTGGAAAGCTAGCTGCCTCACCTTTGCTAGAAGAGTTACCCTTGCTTATAGTTCCGTTTCTTCCATTCCCAACTATTACATGCAATTTGGGAAACTCTTGTTAAAACTATTGATAGGATCAACAGGATTAATAGGAATTTTATTTGGGGTACAAATCAAGACACGAAAAAGTTTCACCTTGTTAATTAGCAGCAAGTCACTTAACCCAAAAAGTTTGGAGGTCTTGGACTAAAAAAGGCAAGTCACTTAAACCATGTTCATTTTCTTAAGCTAGCTTGGGAAATTGTTTTAAAATTTAAAATTTTTTTATAAAATAGATGTGTAGAAAATATATTATATGGGAAATTGTGAAGCTTTTTTTTTCTCTCGAAAACATTAGTTATTGCTAGAAAAAGGAAAAAATAAATTATCAATATTGACTATTAATTCTGTCACAAGGGTGAAGTTAAGAAAGAAATTGAATCACATTGCACTCTTTCCAGAAAAAAAATGGTCACAAGGAACAAAAACTTGATGACTTATAATTTAAATTTGGCTTCCTACATGTAAAAAATAATTGATACAAATATTCTACCATCACATAGGAATGTATACTATCCATCCCATTTTTATAGTTCATGGAATAAACACTTCAGCAAACCAAAAAAATGTACGAAGTACGAATTCTTATAAAGAACCCAATAGTGTAATGAAGAAATTCTTCATGAGGAGGTGTGCAAAAGAAGGAGGAGAAGACAATTTATTCTACAATTTAAAAAATATGAGTTAGTATGAAACCAATGACACTAATTGTTTTGTTGTGAAAATGTTGTTTTGAACAAACTTAGAACTCAGTAGGAAAACAATGTACTGTAGGATGGTAATTCAAAAATTGTTCCTTCCACAAAAGAATTCAACACTACATCCCTAGAAAAAAATTGTAAATATTCTTGTATTCAGTGCTAATATTGTGATTCTCTGTTAAAAAAAACTTAAATTTGAACAATGAGTTAACCTCTGTTGTTTATAGATGTGGTGGAAATTAATGCACCAGATACGAACAGTTGCTGCAAGCCTTCAAGTCTCTAGGAAATAACATGCTATTATTTTTTGTTGGCAGAAGTATTGTGAATGTTACCTTGGCATTGTTAATATATTTATATACACTTAGAGAACATAATCGAACATGGTTATAGACAGTTTTAAGTGGATTAGTGTTGCTGCATGGAATGAATATGACTTAGGAAGTGAGAGAATTCTGGATAATAATGGGCAGACGAGAAAATAAAAGTACAGATTAATTGTTGCTAAAAAATGGAGGCAAGGATAGGGTTTGAAATTACCAAATAAGAAGGGAAACTAGTTCTACCGAATTCAACCATTTTTTGAATATGGGAACATGGTGGACAGTAAATATTAAAAGAATTTGAAATAACTTTTAATGGTCTCAAAGTGGATTTGCACTTCCACGTATGACTGACACATTTTATAAGTCTGGGTAAAAAGGAATAGTACTTGTGAAAGTCTAGATGACATCATTTTAACAACTAAACGGAAAAAAAAATGAGAGTCATAAGTGCCTATATTACCATCATTTCTGCTTTCATATCTATTAATAAATAACGATAATATTATTAAAAAAAGAATGAGTTAATTACATTTGTGATCTTTAATTTTATTATTGTATCACTTTTTACCCAACCTTGATTTATTGTGTAGAAAATCTCTAACCTCGTTAAAGTATTCCATTTAAGTTTTTTCGTTAATGGCAAATGTTAAGTTGGATGGAAGAAATTGAGAAAAATTAGTTTTAACTCCTGAAATCTTTTCCTTTATCTAAGAAATCTTGAAATTTTTTCATCTAACAATCCAACTATCATCTTCACATCCACCACACTTATTTTCCTCTTCAGCCATTGTCCACAATTGCCCACTGTCCTCTGCCTTCTCTTATACTTATTTGCTTTCTTCATGCCCACCAATGAGCATTAAAGCCCTAAATCCATTGGTGCCAATGCTAGGCTTGGAGGAGTTCCCAGTAAGTAAAGGAAGCAACGTTGCTATGAGGACAAAAAAAAAAATTTGGTTGGAAAAGTTGGACAATAGGGGAGGGAGGTTGGACTGGATAAAGAGAGGAAGAAATAGGGATGAAAGCCCGGTGTGGCCTAGGTAGGTGGATAGGGAAGATAATGCTTGAGCTGACATGGTGTGGCAACGTCGGGTGTTTGGGAGTCGCCACCAATCGGTTTTTCTTAGGTCGATTGGATACCTAAAATATGGTCTGCGAGAGTTCGGGGATCGGGAGTACGGTTACGTTAAAACAACTTTGTTAAAACGCCCAAAAATTGGCACCTTAGTTGATTTTAATTTTGTTTTGCTTTGCTTTTAAATAATTTTCAGTTAATTTTCAAAATTAGAAATTTTAACTGGATTAGTCGAAATGTGGATTTTTTAAATTAATTAATTTGTATGAAATTTTATACTTCCGAACCATGGACTCTGCCGAGTCATTTGGACACGGAAGATTTTGATTCCGAACCATGGACTCTGCCGAGTCATTTGGACACGGAATTTGGTGAACTTTTAAATAATTTAATCCATATTGTAAATATGGATTTTTATCTTTGTATTTATTTAATTTATTTAGTAAAAAAAGTTTTCCAAACCGTAGATCCTGCCGGATCATCCGGATATGGAAATTAATTTTTTTATAATTAATTATTAAATTCTTACTTATTATAGAATTAATTGTTAGTTTAATTACTAATTCGTAATTCTTTTTGTTTATGAAATTTTTAGATTTATTAATAATCTAAAAATTTTATTTATTTTCTTTTTTTTTTCTTTCCTTTCTTTTCTTTTTTCTTATCTTTCTTTTCTTTTTTTTTCTTGATTTTATCTTTCCTTTCTTTTCTTTCTTTTCTTTTTCTTATCTTTCTTTTCTTTTTTTCTCTTTTTTTTTTGATTTTTCTTGTTTAATGAAGGATATTTATTATTTAAAGAATTACTTAATTTATAAAAGAATATAAAAAGTAATTAATTTTTTTATTTAATAAGAAGTTAATTTAAAGAAATCAAAGAGTTAAAAAAATCTTGACATTTATTTTATGTTTATTCAAAAAAATAAATTAATCAAGGTTTTATTAAAAAAGAAAGATTTATATTTTTATGTTATGTTTATTCTTTTCTATTTAAAAAAAGATAAACCAAAAAAAAAATTATTTAATCAAGGTTTTATTTAAAGAAATTATGGATTTAAAAATAAAAGAAAGATTTATATTTTATGTTATGTTTATTTGATAAAAGATAAACCAAAAAGAAATTATTTAATCAAGATTTTATTTATTCAATAAAGAAAACAAAAACTTATATGTATATTTTAAAATAAAAGTCTTGATACTTATATTTCATTTTTATGTTCTTTTTGTTTGATAAAATATTTTTAAATAATTTTCCAATTTATAAGTCTAAAAAAAAATATCTAAGAGAAATTTAATTTTTATTACCTTTTATTGGAAATCATTTGGCTAAAAATTTTTATTTGTTTAATAAAGGAGTCAAAAAGTTACATTTTTTTATTATTTTAAAGAAATAAGTAAAATATTACTGGATATTAGTCCAAAGTTTTTTATTCTTTTTATTTTTTTTAATAATAAAGAAACTAAAAAAATTATATTTTTATTATTTTAAAAGAAATAAATAAAAATATCACTGGTTTAAAGAAATAAGTAAAATATTAGCCCAAATATTTTTTATTTTATTTATTCTTTTTAAATAATAAAGAAACTTTATTTATACATGGATTTTATTTAAAAAAATATTTAAAAAAAAATTATATACTTTATTTTTAAAAAAATATTTTCCAAAGCCATGGATCCTGGCGGATCATTTGGACATGGAGTTTAATTTTTATTTAATTTTATTTTTTTAATTATTTATTTTATTCATTTAATCATTTTTTTATTATTATTTTTTTTCTTTTATTTTTTTTTAAATATCATTAATTTTAAATATATGTTTAAAAAAATTGATTTGTATTTTTTTAGAATTATTTAATTATGTTTTATTTATTAATTTTTACAAAAAGGAATAAAAAGTTAACTTTTTGTTATCTTTAAAGAAATAATAAAAGAAACATGTATTCCAAAAATAATAAAAGATGATTTTTTTTTTAAAAATGATTTTTATTAGCCTTAATAATTATTCACATAAAATTCTTTTTTTTTTTTTTTTTTTTTTATTAAAAGTGGAATAAATTTAACCACAAAAAAAAAAATTAATAATAACAAAGTGGGGCCTTTTGGCCATCTACTTTAATAACACAATAATAATAAAAACAATAATAAAAGTTAACAAAGTTAGTAAAGTTAGATGTTAATAACAATAAAAATAAAGGTTAGTAATGTTAGTTGAGTTAATTGTTAACAATAATAACAACAATAATAATAAAAGTTAGCAAAGTTAGTAAGTTAGTTGTTAGTAACAATAAAAATAAAAGTTAGTAATGTTAGTTGAGTTAATTGTTATCAATAATAATAAAAGTTAGCAAAGTTAGTAAGTTAGTTGTTAATAACAATAATAACAATAAAAGGTTAGTAAGTTAGTAAGTTAGTAACAATTATAGCAATAATAAAAGGTTAGTAAGGTTAGTAAGTTAGTAACAATTATAACAATAATAAAAGGTTAGTAAGGTTAGTAAGTTAGTAACAAAGTTAATTAATAACAACAATAAAAAAAGGTTAAATAATAATAATAATAAATAAATAAATAAACAAGTAAAAATTAAAAGAATTAGTAATTAATTCTGCAAGAACAAAATAAAAGGTTAGTGACCAAATTGAAAGAAATTGAAAAGATGAAGGATTAAATGAGAGGTTTTACCCTTTTTAAATTTAAAATTTTGAATTCTGAGAAAGGAGTTAACGACGTCGGGCAGCACGGGGGGGGGGGGCGAAACGGGCTGGCGAGAGACGGCGGGCGAGGGGGCGGCAGGGGCGGCGAGGGCACGGCGGCGGGGCGCGGGGCGACGGCGGGGGCAGGGGTGGCGGCGGGGGCAGGCGGACGGCGGCGGCAGGAGGAGGAAGGAAAAAGAGGACGGCCGGAGGAGGAAACGCGGAGCGGACGGCGACGGCGACAGCGACGGCAACGGCGGGGGAGGCGACGGCGACGGCGTGGGGGTGACTGCGAGGCTGGGTGACGGCGGCGGGGCAGGGTCACAGCGGCGGCAGGAGGAGGAAGGAAAAAGAGGACGGCCGGAGGAGGAAACGCGGAGCGGACGGCGACGGCAACACCGACGGCAACGGCGGGGGAGGCGACGGCGACGGGATGGGGTGGCGGCAGCAAACAGCGAAGGAGAGAGAGAGAACGGAAATAGGAAGAAGATGGCTAAAACGTAAGAAAAATAAATTTTGGGACTTTCTGGGCAGAGGGAGGAGAGGCTAGGGATAAGGCTGATATTTTCTCTTTTTCTAAAACGGAGCTCTAATCTTTCTCTCTATTTTTTTTTCTGTGTTCTTCACAGATTTTGGACCCCTATTTATAGGGGAAGGGGTGCTGGACTGTTCAAAATTAAAAATTAATTAAATTCAAACTTATCTTTTAATTTGGTAAAATGACAGTTTCAGTCCTTTACGTCTCTCAGACTCTGGATAAGTTCCTGAAGCTTCTGATTTTGACAATTTTGTCGTTTTCTGTTAATTTGGGCCAGAAACGTCCGTCTGGCCCAAAATTGATGCGAAAAATTACCCAATGCTCCTGGAACTTTCAGAATTTATCAATTTTTCCCAAAACTTCTCAATTTTGTCATTTTTACCTCAAACTTTTTAATTTTGTCATTTTTACCTCAAACTTTTTAATTTTGTCATTTTTATGGAGTTTTCTTTTTTTCATTCAAACATACACATATACACACATATATTATTTTAAATCAAATCTTCACAAAACAAAAATGTATTTTAAACTAAAAATTTTTTAGTAATAATAATAAAAATAATAATTAATTAATTTTTTTACTCTTTTTTTTTAAATTTTTTTTTAAAAAAAAAATTTCTTTTTAATGGTCGGACGAAATTGGGTGTCAACACATGGACATTGGATATTAGCATTGATTAGGCTCTCAATCTCATTGATGTCAGATTCGGATGAGGAATGGAGTGGCATTATGTCATTGTTGGAGTGCAACATTTTTTTCTTATTTTGGGGAGGTTTCCTTGGTTGTGGTGGCAGAGGATGGGAGGTAGATAAGGGTAGAAGGTTGGGAGGAAGGACTAGTTGAGGTAGGGGTTAAAAATGTGAGAGTGGAGGTGAAGGTAAAGAAAATGTGGCTAGGAGTGGGTAATGAAGGATGGTCAGTGGCAAAGGACGAAGGCTAGATAAGGACAAGAAATGTGACGAATGTGAAAATGGTGGTTGGATTGGTAAATGACAAATGTTTCAAGGATGTTAAGGTAAAGGAAAAATTTTCAGGGTTAAAACTAATTTTTCTATTTTTTTTTGTCCAATTTAATACCTATAGTTAACAAAATGGCATAAGTAAAACACTTCGACAAAAGGCTACGATTTCCATATAACAAATTGTGGTTATGGTAAAAACAAGATACATGAATAAAAGGCTAGTGGCCAAGATGCAAAGTCAAAATATAAATGCTATCTTTGTAAATCGTAGTATTAGAAGAAAGAGAAAAACATACTAACGTTACTTATGGAAAGTACAAAACAAGTACGAATACTAACGTATAAGTATGGCCCAAATGCACCATTAGTCCCCAGGCTTTACCAACTAAGACGAGTTGGTCCCTTAATTTTGACTCAGTATGACTTAGTCATCAAATTTTGCAAAATCATTTGACTTAGTCATCAAACTTTTTAAATGGTGCAACTTAGTTCTTCAACCATTGGGATAAACTACAACTTTAAGTCCTAAAATCCAATCTTTTAGTAAAATGACCATTATATTTAGAAACTTCCATTATCACCAAACTTATACATTACTACTATATTTTAAAAGTTGTGAGGCTACTATTGTTTGCGGAATAGTAAACTATAGTATCCTTACCATTTTGCTCCTTTGGGTTGTGGCGCTTACGCACCTACTGCGCTTCTATATATATATTTTTTTAGATGCGATTACTTCTTTTGAAAACTTGATCAGATTTTTTGAGGATAGTAGTTTTTTTGAAGGCCTGTTTAGCTATTGCCTCACTGTCATTTTGTTTCATGTTTCTTTTTGGTGAAACACGTTTTCAGTCATTGCATTGTTTCCATTTTCCATCTTAGACCTTGAGTTTTATCAGATTTGTGTTATAGTCCCTAAACTTAATAATTTTTTAATTATAGTGTTTTTATTTGATCTCTTGATTTTTTTTAATGATGTATTGTTTTCTAAAGTAAAATATTGGTCACCATCAGTTGTTTATTTTTTTTAGTAAAATATAGCTTTTTTCTTAATTTTTATTAAGTCAATTATTAAACTTTTAATATCTAAAGTTTTTATATTTTCTCTCTTGGTCCTCCAAATTATTTTTGTTATTTTTCTTCATTATTGTTTTATAAAACAAAACTTTAGTCACTAAGATTTCTAAATTTTTGTATGATTTCGGTTGATTTTGCTTTAGTTAGTTTGTTCATTTTCTTTTCTTTTTACCTTTACTATGCTAATGGTTAAACCATTAATTGATTAACATAGATTAAACAATATTTGGTTTTTTTTATGATGTATTATTTTCTAAAGTAAAACATTGGTCACCATAGTTTTTTTTTGTAAAGTAGAAATTTTTTCTTAACTTTTTTTTAGTTAATTGTTAAACTCTTAATACCTAAAGTTTTTACATTTTATCTTTTGGCCCCCAATTTTTTTTCTTCATTATTGTTTTCTCAAATAAAATTTTAGTCATTATGATTTGTCCATTTTTTGTAAGATTTTAGTTGATTCCATTTTAGTCAATTTATTTATTTTTATTTCTTTTTACCTTTACTACATTAATGATTAAATCGTTAATTGATTAATATAAATTGAGCACAATTTTATGTTTCGGTCATATCTTTTCATTATTAATTATTGATTCCTTCATATATTTGATTATTTCCACAAATTAATTTATTTTTTTCACAAGTTTATGTTATAATCATTTACCTTTCATATATATAGTCAAACGATTCATATTAGATATCTATATAAGCTATGCATATTGAATATTATGCAAATTGCCTAACAAATCAGTTGTCCATGCAACTACTATGATTCATTTTCCTTTACATTTCTCTTATGTTATGTATGATACCACAAACATAGGCTCTAAATATCAATATAGAAACTGAATCAAAATGAATGTATTCTTTAATTACAGTTCACCTTATTTACACTTCATATTATTGCATTATGTAACCATTGCAACGTGCGGTCGTTTTGTACCTCATACATTGCAACGTGCGGTCGTTTTGTACCTCATAATTAACTAATTAATAACTTACAAAATAATAATTCAAAAAATTATATACAATAATTTACAAATATCAATTATTTAATAATTTATATATTAAAAAAATTGGTTGAGTTATAGGAAAGAAAAAAAATATTTTTTATTCACTTCACTATTATGTTGATCAATTATTTTTTAAAAAAATATTTTTTCTCACTTTTTTTGTACAAACTTGCAATTAGGGACTTATGAATTTAGAAATCATTTTTAGAGGATTTTTCCTTTAAGTAGATTTACATTTCAAAAAAATTTCCAAATTAATCTTCTTGGTTTTAATATTTTGTAAAATTAGTATATCACATCATCTTGAAATTAATTCATCCCTTGCAATTGTCATGCTAAAGAAGATGATACGTACTATAACTTCCTTGGCTTTTTATCATTTATTTCTAAATAAAAATTTAGAGGAAAATAAAAAAAAAGCTAATGAAGATGGTATGTATTATCATTTGTTATCTATTCTAGTTAAATATAAATAAAAGTAGAGAATTTGGAGAAAAATTAAAAAATTTAATTTAACCAATTAATTATAATATTGACTTTTTTTTCTTTTGATGGATTTCAACTAGTATTTATATTTGAAAAAAAGGTTCAATAAACATAAAGAAGCCATAAATATGCAAGAAATTAAAGAAACAAACAAGGTAAAGAAAAATTGAGGAAGAATATAAGGGAAATATCATCCTAAAGTTAAAGGTTAGACTATTTTTTTTTGTATTTTTCCATAAATTTGTCTTTGAAAACAAATGATAAAAAGCTAAGGAAGTTATAGTATCTACCATCTTCATTTGCATAAGAATTGCAAGGGATGACTTGGTTTCAAGATGATGTGATATATTAATTCTAATCACAAAATATTAATATAAAAAAGATTAAGTTTGAAATTTTTTTGAAAACTAAATCTAGTTAAAGCAAAATTTCTCTAAAAATGATCTCTAAATTCATAAGTCCTTAATGTTACATATTTTGTACAAAAAAAAAAGTGAAAAAAAAAGTATTTAGAAAAATTAATTGATCAATATAATAGTGGAGTGTATACAAAATATATTTTTTTCTTTCCAATAAGTCAACCAAAGTAGTTTTTTAGAAAAAATAAGAAAAATTTAAATTATTGTATATAATTTTTTTAATTATCATTTTGTAAGTTATTAATTAGTTAATTATGTATTTAACAATTTAATAAAGTTTATTAATCCACAAGTTTAGTGTAATGGAAATTCATAAATAGAAGGGTTATTTTGCTGAACAATTGGATGTTATGACTCAAAGTTGTGTTTATCCCGATGACTGAGGGACTAAGTTGCACCATTTAAAACGTATGAGGACTAAATCGCATGTTTTTGCAAAGTTTGATAAATGAGTTATACTAAGTCAAAGTTAAGGGACCAACTCGTAGGAGTGAAAGATTTCAACCCAAACTCGAAACCCGACCCGAAATAAGTTATACATATAGAGTCGGGTTAATAAAGAGAAAAACATATATTTGGGTAAACCTAAACCCGACCCGATTACAAGACACAAAAGTTGGGTTGGTTTCGGGTAACTGGACCCTATTTCAAAATACAAAAGTTGGGTTGGTTCGGGTTAAACCCGAAACCACCTCGATTGACCCGATTGTTAACCTTTTGTCTCAAAATTCCCTAATACCTATACCCAACCCAGCCCAATCCCATTCCCCAAGCCTGACCCTAAATAGTTCGTTAAGCCTAACCCTAAACTAAGTGACCTCCTCCCCCTCCCGCCCCCTGCTTCCCCTTGCCACCTGTTGGTGCTTTTACCCCTCATCGCGCGACTTGCTGCTTTGTGCCTTTGCCTGTCTGCTCGAGTCTGCTCTGCTCCTTCTCTCCATCTAGCAACTTTGCCCCTTCGTCCTCCTACTCGGCTGTAGTAGCTCCACCCCTCCCTCTATCTTTTTCCCTCATTTGCACTCTCACCATCGCATTCTCCTTCACTTGTATCTTCGCCGTCAGCCTCTGGTTCATCCGCCCGTTGATCATCATTCATCCATCGTCAACCTCCTTGTCAGCTTGTGGATCGTCGTTCATTTGCCCTTCACCTGCATGAGAACATTGTCGTCGCTCTCGTCAGCGGGGGTATTGGTTTATGTTAGGTAAGCCTGACCCTAGCCCTATATTTTTTTGTTAGGGTCGGTTTGGGTTAACTCAATAAATTGGGTCAGGCTGGGTTATATTTTTTAAATGGAGAAATTGCTTGTAAATTTCGGGTTCTAACCCGAACTCGACCATAAACCCAAAATTTATACTCCACCAACTTGTGCAAGTTGAAAAAGTTGGAGGACTAATGGTGTATTTAGACCTATAAGTACTCGTATAATTTATCGAAAGTCCTTCAAATATGCTAAGCACTAATATATATATAATACTAATAATGTTATTTTTTTTTTGACCTTTTCGCCCGCTGAGTCGACAGTCGGTATGATACTTTGCATTTGCCCTCTGTTTTATCCATTTTCTTCAAACCCTAAGGCCCTAAACTACACGATCCCCACTGTCAATTATCTTTCTCCGGAGTCAAAGCTCCAGTCGAGTCTTAATTCCGGCGATTCTGACGGTCCAACCCATTTGTCCGTCGCCACCTTTTCTTCTCCAGTCCTATCAATCGTCGACCTCGCCGGCCCTTCTTGTTCCGACGACCAGTTCTTCGCGACGCCCTAACCTTCACAATCTCGAGAGTTGTCTTTAATTTCAATTGAACGAGGCGACCGACTTTTGCTGCCAGCGCAGCTTCTGGTTTTGCCCTCAGGTATTCATTACATTTCCTTTTGCTTTATCGTCTTTTATGCGTTTCTTTGATAGATCTTTGTTAGCAGATTCTTTTTCGCCGCCTGTTCTTTTGCGGTTTCTGGAAATTTTAATTTGGGACTCTTGATTAGAATGTGTATTCTTGAAGATTACATATAAAGGGAACTTGACGTGAACATTTTGGCCATTTGTACCTGACATTAATATGGAATTCAAATTTTATGTGTGGGGATACTAGCAACCACCCTGGCAAGAGTAGTTTTTATCAGAGATAATTTGCTGCTGTCGATAGATAGTTTTCGTCAAGCAACTTCTTTTTATTGTTGCAATTTGCTGCAACGTGTAGTGCTTTAGAAAAGAAAGAGCTCTCATTTGCATTATCTACATGTTCATTGTAAATAATTACTTGGACAAGGAATTTAGAACTCGGTATTTGGGGCAAGGATTGCTTATCATGGTGGAGAAACAGTTCTCTAGTCATATTTATCACTTCCTAAGAAGGAAATCATGTCACTGTATGTCTTGATCCACTGGCCCTAAAATTATAATCCCATTATAACAGATGTTTATGTGACTTATCTGTTACATTACCTTCCACTCAACACAACCTGAAAAGAACATGATATGAAAAACAAGTTTTTAAGCATGTCAAACCATGTCCATCTGTATCATGTCTTTATTTCGTTTGAGTGATGTTTAAATATATTTAGAGCACTTCTTTCTCTGCCTGACTAGCACCCCCTTTGTCTGGCAGAATTTTGATATTTTGATATTGAGAAAGAAACTTCTCTTCGCTATCTTAATCAACAATAAAATTAATTCACTTGATTGGATGCGATTGGGCTTGTCTTTGGTCTTTGAAGAAATTTTTGTGTCGGCTTTCTATAGTTTTGGTGGATAAAAGAAAACAAAGATGTTCTCTACTTTACTGTAAATTGGGATCAGAATGAAAAAAAAATTGTGATCAATTTCTTTCTTGGAACTTACTTTTGGCATTAGATAATTTATCTTTCTTCTTATGGGGCATCTGTTTTGGGTGTTTTAAAGGCTTATTTTATTTATTATATCATTTGTTTATTTGTTGATTCCTTTATTGCTAAGGAGAGGATTTCAATCCTCTGTTCGTGGCATTCTTTTATTCCTATCAGTAACTTAAAAACTTGAGTTATATATTTACAACCAATTCGTTTTAACTTAAGTCAACTTAATCTGAAATGACTTAATTTTTATTCTTACATCTTTTTTACCCGGTACTAATTTTATTTAAAAGCCAATATTATGTAAATGTAATAATCCATTGAAAATATAGTTTTTATAATCTTATTAATTTTTTTTATGAATTTTATAGTTTTAGGCATTAAAAAGGAAAAATTCATAAAAATTTTATAATATCATAAAAATTTACTTTCAAATGGATTATTACATCTACATCATATTGGCTTTCAAATGAAATTAGTTTCAGGCAAAACAATGTAAAATTTTTTGAATTAAGTTGACTTAAGTTAAAATGAATTCGCTGTTATTTTTTTGGTCACAAGTTCTTGATCAGGCATTTTGTACTGATTGACTCCTTCCTATCTCATTGCAGTATGTTTGCAGAACCTACCTAAAGAAGTAACAAAGTAGCACCAGCATTAAATTTGCTGTCCATATAGTTTGCATGGTTATTACAATTTTTTTTCTCTTTTGGATCTTGCGTACTGGCGTGAGCTTCCACAAGATTATATACAAATTCTAAGATATTTCTGAATGACAGTAAATCATTGACACAGATTATGGGAGGGAGAATATTTTAAATTACAGTTTTAGATGGTCCACTGAACTTTTAATTTCTAAAGTGAAGTTCAGATGGGTGATCAATTATTTGTGCTGTACTTGCATGGATGAAACATCATTTACTCGGTCACTGCTTGATGCTAATCAGTCAATAACTTCATCAACTAAGGGTGGATTTGTCCTGCATTATTTTTAAGTGATTAAAGGTGTTTATATTGATTTTTACCTATTTTGTTTTTGAAATTTGTGCGTTAATTGAAAGACAACACTTTATAATATCTAAGAAGCACTTTGATTGATCCTTTCACGAAATCATGAATCTTTTATTTTTTCATTGAAAAACATGAAAAAAGTTTTAAGAATTAATTATTTCTCAAATCAAGTATTGTCAGGAACATAGAGTACTAACTTTCAAAGAGTAGAAAATTTACACCAAAAAAAAAAAAAAATAAAGAAAAAAGAAATAATGATTTTCTTCTTAATCCAGCACAAATGGTTGGTGCCTAACACCTAATCCCAATAAGTTGGGGTTGGCTACATGAATCCTATGCCTCCATTGTGCTAGTTGATCCTGATGTTCTTTTTTATTCTAAACTACAACTTTTCGGATTCCAAATGATTGGGCTGATAGCAAAATGCTTAGCACCCTGTTCCGCTCCCCCTTCCTGTTTTATTCTGCTGTCTTGTTATGGGATTTGCATGTATGCACACAGAAACTCATGTTACACATGCATACATGTATTAAATATGATTTTTACTGTTTGCCCATCTCTCTGCTGTCTTGTTATGGGATTTGCATGTATGCATGCAGAAACTCATGTTACACATGCATACATTTATTAAATACGATTTTTACTGTTTTCTCATCTCTTATCTTATAGAAATTATTGCAGGCCATGCAAAAGCCTGCTAAACTAAAGGATGAGTACCGATGTTTTTGATGGTCAAGTTCTTTCGGAGAAGTTGTCAAAACTCAATAATTCACAGCAGAGTATTCAATGTATCCTCCATTTTGTAGATTTATATTTGAGTCTTTCTAATGTGACCATTGTGTGGATGATGCATACTTTCCAGTGTTTATATGATTTATGATGGCTCTTTATATAGTCTTCTTATTATCTATGGAAGCTTCTACATATTGGCTCTGTGAACAATGTTTTACACTATTCAGTAAATCTTAACTGTTGCATCTTTCAAACTCTGTTCATATTCTGAAGAGAATAATTTTGGGGTTAAGTGCTTACCATTAGTAGCTAGTGTTAAATTCATACTTGATGTGTTGATGCATATATTGTACTTTCTCTCTCAAAATGTTGTGAAGTTTATGCATATAAGCAGCTCTTCTGTGGAAGTATCTTCAATGCCTTTTACCTAAGTTGTTTATCTCTTTTTTATTCGATGAACTTTTCAAAGTTAATGCAACTTGGGGTGAGCATTCGGTTGGTTCAGTTTGGAACCGATTTGAACATAATGATCTGATCGTTTCCCGTTTTTACAAAGTGTATACAAATTATCCGAATCACATGTCAGAACCAATTCGAACAGTTTGAATTACATTTCGGTTTATTCTGTTTGGTTTATTCAATTCCTCTTTGTAAGACCTAGACACATAGTAAATGATAACGTGAGATAAATATTAAACTTTTTACCTCTCATACCCAAAATTAATGAAGGATAGACAATATATAATCCAAAATTAGTAGGAAATGACTTTATTTATGTAGGGTCAATATGGATAATAGTAAAAATTAGTAGGAAATAACTTTGTATATGTGTGGTCATTATGGATAATGGTAAAATATTTATTACTATTTGGTCTATTCCGTATATTCGGTTTTGGTCTGAACCGATCGAACTATAAAAGAAACCGAACCATTTTATCTGATTCTATTAAGTCTTTTCGGTTTTTAGGTTTTGTTCAAATAATGCTCATGCAATTGGCATTGCTTAATTTTTCTTTCATCTATCTGTATCATGAGCCCTCCTTTTTTCATGGTTTGGTCAATTGGAGGTAGTATTTATTTCCTTAACACTGGCTTAGCATTATCTCAGTGGTGTATTACTCACCAGAAGAAGGCAAAACAGATTGTTGAAACATGGGACAAGTTGTTTAGTTCTTCCCAGAAGGAGCAGTGTGTTTCTTTCTTGTACTTGGCAAATGACATTTTGCAAAACAGTAGGAGAAAGGGAAGTGAATTTGTGAATGAATTTTGGAAAGTTCTTCCAGCAGCACTCAAACATGTCTATGAAAATGGGGATGAGAGTGGAAAGAAAGCAGTTACTCGGCTTGTAAGCTCCTCCACAAATAATTAGTCATCCTCAAGATGTTGGCTGGTTTGAGATTTGATAGTCGGTCTGATCCATGTCTTTCATCAATCTTGCTGTCATGTTTGCATCATTATTTGATTCATAATTTTAGAGCTTGAGTTTTCACTGTTATATATGCTTGTTGCTTTAGGGCTAGTGTTTCCTTTTGATTTTGACTTGGTGGATTTTATTCTGTATGTTTTGGCCTATCAACTTTCTGCAATTAGAATTTGGCTATTAAGTGCTGTCAATTGCTGTGGCCACTAATGCCCACTCTTGCTTTCATATCTTTTTCACTTTTTCTGAGTAAGACAAGCTTAAGGAATTGTTTAGAATTATATTTCACTTTTTCACATGTCGGGGAAATTGGTGTTTCCTTGCATGAATATGATGCTAGATTCTGGAAATTTAAAACATTTTCCCTTTTTTTTGGTACGTATGAGGAAGACCAAGGGGGAGTGGGGTTTGAACCTTGGACTTCGTGGTTAAAACCATACATCTTAACTGTTATGCTAAGCTTGGTTGTTCTAAATATCATATTTCTTTCAACTTGCAGCAAGTGCCTACTCAAATTGATGATCACTTTCTCCGCCTGTTGTTTTCACCCTTCACTTTCTAAACTCTTGTATCTGATCTGGCTTGTTCTGGAAAACCGACGGTATATTTGGTGGAGGGATTATTGATAAGTGATTATTAGTAATTATTTTTACGTATGTTAATTATTTGCTCAACTTGTATGCTAATTGAAACTTTAGACTTTAAGAAGTCCAAAAATCACTTTTAAAACAATTTTGCAAATGCAAATATTTTTATTGATTTTTTCCTTTAAGCTATGTAAGGAAAAAAATTCATAAAAATTAATTGCTTTGTAAAAAAAAAAAAGAGAAGGTTTCAAGTGATTGTTAGGTGAATAGAGTATTAGCTTTTAACTAACATAGGTCCTAGACAAAAAAGAAGCTAAAAATTAAGTGATTGAAAAGATTAAGTCGAAGGATGGTAAAAAATATGTCCTTATCTTGAATTACAAATTTGTACAACGAAAAAAAAAAGGTCTATTCAAGTGTACATCAAATTGGACAATCATTTCCTATGTTGCATTTCTGTTTCCCTGTGATTCTCATTGCCATATGACATGTCCTTTTGCATATGTAGTAGTGTAAATAGTTTTTTTGGTCTGTTTTATGTATTCCTGTTTCTCTTCTTGTTGTGTAATTTCTTACACAAGCTCGTATCATAATATGTAGTGGAATCAACCTGACTATAAATCAATCAACAAATCACTCGAGTTTGATCCTGACTAGTTGGTGTCGGCTACATGAATTGTGTCATATTAAATCTATAAAAAGAATCTCTGAAGAAGTGAAGTTTGCAAACAATGTGATAGTGGGTTTAATTTGATTTTTTAATTCAAGTTGTAGGAAATTTGATTTCAGTCCATTGGATTTACTTTGCAGCATTTTTTGTGAATCTAGCTTTGTTGTTCTTCTGGGCATAATTGTGGCATTGTTTGCTTCTAGGTTGGCATATGGGAAGAGAGGAAAGTTTTTGGGTCTCGAGGACAGAACCTAAAGGGAGAACTGCTTGGCAAGAATCCCGCTCCTGCTGTGGTGAATAATGTCAAGAGCTCGAACCCAATCAAGATAGTTAAGAGAGATGCTCATGCAGTGCGAATTGTAAGCATCTAGCTTTAATCTAATATACGTGCTGTGCCATGTGTTGCTTGCGTTTGATCATTTGCTTCTGTCAATCCAGATATATGTGGTGGTGTTCTTGACCAAGTTGTTTGACTTGAATGCAGAAATTGGCTGTTGGAGTTCTTCCAGAGAAGATTCTAACTGCCTTTCAAGCTGTATTTGATGACCAGTCTGATGAAGAGAATGTTTTAAGCAAGTCTAATCTTGCTGTACAGCTGCTGACTAGAGTTGCAGAAGAAATTGACAAGAGTATAGCTAAAGGTAATGGTTTAAGTTAGATCTAGCGTACATCCTGTTTTAGATGGCAATACTATTTCTGCTGGGCTATGGTTGACTTTCAAAAGAGGGGAATATCAAGATTTTTCATGACCATCATTTTAAGGTTAGCATTTTAACGTCAGTGTTGGGAGAGTTTTTTCTTTCTATTCCTTTTTGTTTCATGAACTTCTCTGATGTTTCCTTTTGAGGCCTTTATGTTGTGGTTCACAGCAAGGCTGAGTTTCTACTTTGCTGGAAACTAAATGTCATCTCTCTTGTTTTGCTTGCACTTGGCACGGGACATTCCCCTATCTTGGAAGAGTTTTCAAATGTATGTGTGAACTCAGGCTCAGTGCAGTGAAAATTAGGCTCAGCTCATGGTTAATTCTGTTCACGTTAATGTTAGATTTTTACTGAATCTTGCTAGCAGCCTATCTGCCTGTTTCCTCAAGTGGTAGAGCTCATCATGTTTAAGCTATGATTGATCTTTGATTAATGCCAAGCTAAGGTTGAGCATTACTTGGGGTTGAAGGTGTTGGTGGTTGTAGAACATGACTTTATGAATGAGATAGAACCGATTATCCTTTATTTTTCAATGAAAATAAAAAATAAAGAATAATAAAGCAAGAATGTATTGCAAAGGATCCAGGGTTTCTTCCAAAGAGTTGTCTATTGACTGATCTTCTTATTCATCTCCCATTATATTGCAAATATGTTTCAGTATGATGAAGCCTTCCAAGCATAAGTTAGTTTCTGTGGCATTTCTGTCCTTTTGCTAGCATATGATGAACAGAATGCAACTCTGATTTAACTCTTTCTGTAACTAGCAGGACTTAAATCAATAAATCAGATTTAGGACAGGAATAACAAAGATGACTGACTTTTATGAGCCTATGTTAGCCCCCATTAGGCCCCCATTAGTTTTATTTTTTAATAGCACCGTCTCAATTTAGTTCAGATTGTTACATGATAGGTGGCAAATCAGGTGGTTTGGATCAGCTTCTGGTTAGATCATGTCAGGTTTCAAGTTGACTTGGGTTTCAGATCATTTGAGCGTCAGGTCATTATAGTTTTCAGGTATTAGATTACTTGTGTCAGCAGGGTTTCGGGTCATTTTGGGGGGTCTTGACCCATTTTTAGTTTTATTTCGTGTTTTGGGTCATTTTAGGTCCAGGTCAAAATACGTGCCAGGCTTCAGGTCAGATAGGGTTGGCTACCTTGATCAGTATGGATTGTGCTGGGTTCAGATATGTTTGGACTTTTGCCATTTTTTATGTGGCTGTTAACCTCATGCTTTATGTCTTGGCATGCTTTATTGGGCAGGAAATTTGGATGGAAGTACAATGCTGGATGAACTGCAGCAGCAAGAAAGTGCTCTCAACCAATGCATTGCGCAGCTTGAAAGTGCTGAAAGTACAAGGGCAGATTTGATTTTTCAGTTGAAAGCAGCACTTCGGGAACAAGTATATCAATATCTGTTTTTTTTTAATCCTTTCATTTTTTTCTTTGATTTAATACATTGCTTACTGAGCAAAAGTTCTCCAGGAATCAAAGGTGGAAAATATTCGTATTCAGATGCAAGTAAGAGCCACTTCTCTGAGAACGATTTGTATTATGTATGGGATTGCAGTGTTTGTTTACTTCCTGCAATTAACAATACGCATTGAGGCTCTGATCCATGAAAAACAAAAGAGAGGCTGGCAACTTATTTTATTAGATGTATATCATAGAAAAAATGTTTAAGGTGTTTTTTTTTTCCCTTTTTCTTTTATTTTGTTTTTTTTTGGGACCAAGATTTTGTGGAAGAATATGGTTGCAGACCTAAAATAAAGATGTTCATCTCTAGTAGCTGTACTGCAACTCTCCATTTCATGAAAAGAGCTGCCAGAGTTCTGAATCATGATTTTCCAGGTGCAGGAGTAAATCATTCCTTAGGCTATTTGTTTGCTTGGGCATGTGATCTGACACGTGAATTAGAAGGTCCACCTAATCTCTGATTTCCACAGTTCAATGACCGGTGTTTCATTTTAGCTAGCTATACCTAGTAATATAAGCTAAATCAAGGAACTATTAGGAGCTGGCTTTAAATAGTGCAATCATAGCCAGTATTGGGGCGAATACATGCTTGCTTAGACGTGCAAATGTTACACTAGGACACGCATTTCCTTTTTGGAGTTACATTTCAAAAGGAGGGAAGTTGGTTCTCAGTTGTTTTTTGTATGTGGCATAAAAAAGAATGTTTTCACTTGTTACAGTTTTCAGTTTGTAACTATACTTTTTCCTACATGGTAACTTGGCTAATTGCTATTGATGGATATGAAGGCTGCTCGTGGTCAGATTGATCAAGCAAGCAATATAAGGAGAAGGCTAACATCAACCCCTGTTCTGGGTCCGCCAATTAGCACGACCATGCAACCTGCAGAGGCTGTGGAGTCGGTGGAAAGAAACTACACCACTGCTCAGCAAACCAGTGTGGCACTCCAGCCTCTGCCTTCCCAGCCTGTTGCTTCCTTCGCACCTTCAAAGATCACTGATGAAGAGAACAAGAAGGCAGTAGCAGCTGCTGTTGCGGCTAAACTTGCTGCTTCAACTTCTTCAGCTCAGATGCTTACATCTGTGCTTTCATCCCTTGTTGCTGAAGAAGCTGCATCTAGGAAATCTGGCTCGTTTACTGCAGGAGCATCCTTATTTCCTCCAGAAAAGCGTCCCAAACTAGAGAACTCGATTCCTGTACCTGATGTCAACAACTCAGACACAGGCAATGCAGCCTACTTTTCCTCAATTCAGCAGCAGCAAGTCAGCAACTCAGCACACTCTTCATCTGGTATGATATCCCAGGGAAACCACATCCAGGCTCCATTCTCGCCTGCTCCACTGCCTCCCTTGCCTCCAGTTTCTCTTGCCAATCCACCAGCAAGTCAATACATCCAATCAGCTGGTTTGATGACTGGGACCGGTCCTTATGGTTATGGAACAAGCACATTGCCGCCTCCACCCCCTTTGCCACCACATATTGCAATGAGCTTAGCGAGGCCTTCTTCTCAATCTCAACAGCAGACACAGTCTCAGGCTTTACAGCAGCAGCCACAGTCACAGTCCCAGCAGCCACCACAGCAGCAGCAGCCAGCCACTGGGGGATTCTATAGGCCACCAGGAGTAGGGTTTTATGGCCAAAACCATCAGTCAACAGCCCCTCCTGTACCCCGACACTAGAGTTGCTCAGGAAAAATTCTCCAGTGCAAGGTGATACGTTTTTGAAGTCATGTCATGGCCACCGACCATTTAGCTTTTACTGTCTTCCAAAGTCGTGAAGGCTGAGGATGTTCTCCAGCTATGTATCTTGTAAATTACTAGAAATTTAGAAGGCATCAGATCCTAGATGTAGTCTGCAACATATTGACACGCCTATACTCTTATCATGCCAATGACCCTTGACCTGATGGTTTGGCCATTCACAGCTGTTGGTAAATCTTAATCTACCATAACAAACAAGGTAGCAGATTGCACCTGATTGTTATGGCTGTGCTTTCAAGTCTTGTGAACTAGTGTGAAATGGCCGATGTTGATTTCTTGGCAGGTCCACTGTATGTTGCTGTGCCACGGGGGGCCAAGCTTTTCCTGTTCCTAACTTCTTATGAGCTTTTGTATACACATATGGCAAACCCCCCATCACGCATCCTTGTGTTTACTCTGACTGACGAACTGCGAAAGTGCTGAGCAGGGGCCAGTTGCATGAGGTCAGATTGGTACAGGGAAGTGGCATGGTATCATGGAACTTCCAATTTCGTTGTCTCTGCGGCTATTGGTGGGAACCCTTTCCTCGTTTAATAACAGGTGCAGAAGACGTGCCTGTATAATCTATGCCTTTTTTGGCTGGACTTTTTGGAGGGCAGCCTGTGTACAAATAACAAATCTGATGGTTAATTTTCTGTGTAGTTTGTAACCTTTGACTATTTGTTTGTCTCACTACCTAAACTATTTCTGTTCGGATTCTAAAAGCCAATTCATTTCAACTTTCCCTACTATTTAATGATCAAGGGCAAAATTGCCCACAATGAAAATGTTAATGGAAAATTTATTGACAAAAAAGTTCAATGGTAGAATAACTCTCTTCTATAAACTTTAGTGACAAATTTGTCCTATTGCTTGATTTGAATTTAATTTTCCTATAAACTTTAGTGACAAATTTGCCCCATTACCTAATTTAAATTTAATGGAAGATAATTACCTGAGCAGTTCAATTTAGAATTCTAAAAATTTATATTAGATAGTTTGAGTTAACGGATTTTGTTTAGTGGAGAAGCAAAACGGAACCCTAACATTTTTGAGAGATTTATAGTTAATTTTTTTTTAACTTAAGTTAACTTAATTCAAAATGATTTATTTTTTTTTTATATCTTTTTTGCCTTGAACCAATTTCATATGAAAGATAATATTATGCAGATACAAAAAATGTATTTTTAATGGATTATTACACATACATAATATTGACTTTTAAATAAAATTAGTTTCAGGAAAAAAAATGTAAAAATAAAAATAAGTCATTTTTTATTTTTATTTGTTCAGATAATATTTCATAGCATAAATTTTAAACTAATCCCTAAAAGTTTTTTTTTTAACCCCTAACTACCCAAACTTTTAACAATATCCAAATAAGTCAAATCTTGTGTTAGATCACATACCCCAATTGCTGAGCCTTCTTATTTGATTAGGGTTTGTTTTAAGAAGAGTTGTTGGAATATGTGGAAGAGTGAAGGTAGCGTTGGTGGTGGAAACGGTGGAGGGTGGCAAAGGGGTATATGGGGTTCATTGAGTGAAGACAATGGTAAAAATGATAGATTTATAAGCTTAGGGACCAAGGTATTAGGTAAAGAAACTTGAAATTAAAACTTGTATTTTCTCATTTTTTCACATTTGTTACCTTAAACAATTTTAATGGCGGGTGGTATATTTGTTCCCAATAAAAAATATTGATGGTAAATTTGTACATTTCAAAAAATATTACTGATAATTTACTTGCAATAAATGGTCTGTGACAAAATTATTGTCTCATAAATTTTAGTAACAAATTTTATCATTTTTTCCAATTTAGATACTCTAATAGTTTTTTAACAGTTATTAGACAATTTGAATTATGAGTAAATTAATTTTATTTCATTCAAAAAGAAAAAAAAATCAAAGTTTAAATCTCGAAAACTCCCAGCAGGTGCAACCTAGGATCGATACTACTAATGGTTTTTCTGATGTTAGCAATAGCTGCTAGAAAACCCCATCTGCGATTGCTTGAAGTCTACTGTTTCCATGAACGGTTTGGAAAATGTTCCATTTAATGCCATAGGAGCCTACTTCATACACAAGATGTTAAAAATTGTTAGGAGCCTACTTCATACACAAGATGTTAAAAATTGTTACTGTGAAGTATACCGTACTCCGAATTTTTAAGGTATATCGTATGGTATAGTACGTCACATATCATTATCGTTTTCACAAAAAAATAAATGTTAGAATATTATTTTAAGATGACATAAATGTTTAATAATTTATTTTTACACATTTTATATGTATTCTAATCTTTTTCATCATAATTTGTCAAATATAAATAAAATATATATGATAGAAGATATTCAGTTAGGGTAGCATGTATTAAAATTTTAATTATGGAATATTATTCAACATCACAGGAACCTTTAAGTTGCTACCATCCATTAAATTTTTATATTAATTAAGAAAAGTAACAAAAAAAATAAAAGAAAATGTTTATTTTATGATATGTGTATTATTTATATTTTAATGTTTTATATATTTATGATATTTTTTATGTAAAATGAAAAAATAGCAGCAAAAAATAAAATACTGCGATACATATCACACGGTATTTTATGGTATACTGTGATTTTTTGATAAAATATATACAAAAAGTGAACGATATGTGGTATACGCGAAATACCATGATATACCGTGCGGTAAAATAACAAAACGCGAAAATATTTATACCATGTATCTGCGGTAAATGATATACCGCGGTATTTAACTTTATATTCATACATCGAGACCGTTAGATGTGCACATTCAAACTGAAAAAAAAAAAACTGCCTGAAGTGGTCAAAATATTACAGCCTGATGACTCTTTCGGGATTTGAGCATATATACTTTTGCAGTTTTGCCAAATTGTCAGTAAATTTTGCAATTTTTTGCATTATCTCTATATTTAAATTTTAAGGCAGAAGTGACAAAAATGGCACTAATGTTTCAATGGAGTGATTTTTCCATCAATGTTTTTTATAATGAAAATTGTCATTGATATTAGAGCAATTTTTTCATTGGCTATTAAAATTGTTTGTGTGGCAAACGTGAAAAAATAAAGAAAATGTAGGTTTCAATTTTAAGTTTTCTCTACTTAAATCCTAGTCCCTAAGTTTCTAAATCTATTATTTTTTATCATTGTTTGCACCATTTCATTCTCTTCCTTGGAATTAGACTAAATTTTTCTAGTTTCTTGATATTTGTGGAACTAGGAATCAATTAGAGAAGTTGACAATATAGGCATTGCTTGTTTGGGTCATGGGTGGGAGGTTTCTGAACATGAGGTTGGGGAATACAATGAAGACAGTGATCGTGATGATGAAGGCAATAATAGTGGCATGAAGAAGAAGATGAAGTCGGCGATGAACAGCTAGACACGTAGGGGGGAGTCATTAGCCCAATCAAGATCATACTTGTCAGATAAGATCATTAAAATAGTAGATTTGCAAAGTTGGGTACCTAAGGGCTAACGACCAAATTTTGAGGGGCTAGTTTAAAACTTTTCTCAATTTGCTAGTTATTGATGTAGTGCTAACACGTCGCAAACATGACATGTAATATTTTTATTTTGGATGAAATATTCCTATAGTTGGACAACTATTATACGATTAGTGATTATATCGCTTTTTTTTTTTTTCATAATTTAAGTGGCAAAATTGCTCCCAATAAGTGACAATATTGACAGTTTTGCATAAAAAAGCATTGAGAAAAAAATTGCTCCATAGATCTAACAATAGTAGTATTTTTGCCCATTTCCCCATTATTTTAATTTATTACACTTCAAACTATCATTTCACTATTTACTATTCCATCTTTTTTGATTTATATATAAAAGGTTAATAACAAACAAAAAAAAAAATTTTGTCTCGTAATCTCGGTCTGATTGGCAAAACTTCCAAGTTGCTTTGTTACCAACCATTGTTTGAGACACCTCAACAACCTTTCCCTTAATATTTCAACATTTTCTCAGTAGTAGTTAAAAGGCCTAAAGACACTTTTAGCCCTCATACTTAGATGACTTCGACACTTAACTCCCTGAATATTAACTCGGTCTAGCTCATCGCATTAACTCAGTAAAATGGTACACTTATGCCTTTTCCTTCCCCTACTCTATTGGGTAAAATGTGTTGGAAGTCCTCTCACTTTATTTTTCATTCATTTTCAACTTTAACCTTATAAATGAAAAACTAAAAGAAAATAACGAAGCAAAGCCAGGTATTCTTCATCCAAATGTAAAGGACCATGAATCAGAGCTCTAAGGTTGGAAGTTCCCACCAAATGATCAAGCCACAAAATTTTGGATGACATTTTATTATCAATTTATAATCTTAAGATTGCCCTTAGAAGAATTAGAGTAAGAATTTGTCAAGTTGATTAGGATCAATTAGCTCCCATGTATATTGCACCTTTTTTTCTTCTTTTTTTAGGATAACCAGTATCTTGTATGTTATTCTGGGACAGAATGAATGGTTGAATACAAGCTTCGGAGTTTCAAGGTTTGGAGATCAAGGCTCTATTCTATATTATAATGTAGGGTCATAAAAAGTTTAGACCAAAAGTATTCACTACCTATCCTTTGTCCAGGGTACAAGCCAACAGATACATGTCTTTATTGTAGTTAACTCAACACTACAACCATATGGCTCCAAAAACAAAAACAAAAAACAATGCATCCATTAATCAAATAAGCCAACAAAGTCTGCCATCCAAAAGTAGTACATATATATTAATGGAAACTTATGGTACTTGCTCATTTTTGTAAAACATGGAATTCTCTTCTAAAAGATCATCTGGCTTGTTATTTTTTCACGACAGTCAGTGGATCCCAAAATCTGTGCCTGAAGAGCCTTCTTTATGGCCGACCGCAGTTTGCCCACCAACAATTTTCCAAACTTTTTTGGTCAAGCAACATGTTTATTGCCTTTATAGCCAGTTTAAGATTAACACCATAAGGTTATATTACAGTTAAGAAGATCAAACTGATCTTGCAAAGCTGGTTAATCTCATCCTCCAAGAATGAATCTCAAACTTTATCAGAAGGCTAACCAGAATGTAAAATGTAGAACTCATCCAGAACTTGTTAGATGCACAAACACAAAAACTATACTCAATCAATTTGCCAAATAAATGATGAGCAACTATCCTTTTATGATCATCAGGATGTTCAATTAAAGAAAGCAAAGTATATGATGAAACAAAACTCAATGCCAGCAATCAGTAGGAATTAAATTCAAAAGACCAATAATATTCTTCATTATGGCTCAAAGCCAATTTAGTAAACATGTAAATGAAGTAGCAAAAGTAGAATAAAAAACAACAATCAATACCATTACCACATTAATCACTAAACCAACGGGACTAAGGAGAGATCCCAAACAAATTACAAATAACCTTTTTGAAAATTTTCACTTCTTGAACGTTTATGTGCAATAATCAGAGAACTTACTACCTCTATTTAGGTGTACAAAGGTAAATTGGTCCAAGCATTAGAAACAGAGGAAGGACAAAAAGAAAATGAACAAAAAATAAAATTAGGAGGCTTCTAACACATTTTGCCCAATAGAGGAGGAAAAAAGGTTTAAGTGTACCATTTTACTAAGTTAAAAGAGCAAGTTAGACTGAGTTGATGTTAGGGGGTTAAGCGTCAAAGTCATCCGAGTTTGAGGGCTAAAAATACCTTTAAGCCTATTTTAAAAAAAGGAGTAAAATGCACAGTGGCTCCCTTAACTTATTTTTGTGTCATATTCAGGTCACGTAACTCTATTTTATCCTAATGAAGTCTTTTAATTTATGAAGTGTGTACTACTGAAGTCCTTTCCGTCATTTTCACTATTAATTTTAATGGAACTTTAGTGAAAAATAATAACTTCAGTCTCTAGATTTTCCTCATCCTGGTCCTAGCATCCTAGACTTTAATTATCATGCTTCTAACACCATAAAAGTTGTCTATGTAACAGCTCAACCACTTATCTGGTGATAAATCTTTGATGAAATTTATATGTGATTGTTGTTTGGCATTGCTGATGATTTTTTGAGGTGATATGTAACATCAAAAGAGGTATGGAACTTTAATCAGAGAGTTTAGGTTAAAGAACTTGGAAAATACCATGGAACCTGATTTGATCTCAAAGCTCCCAGCCATTACTATTTGTGAAAATCACCAGTGAATGGCTTGGTTTTTTAGTATTCAGTTTGCATAACAATAGCCTATGTTTCCAGAACTCAATTTTCCATTGTTTCAATCAATTTTTGATTTGTATCAAATTTGGGTTTTGAAATTGTTCAAGAACCCTAACTATAATTTTTGTAATTAGATGTTGTTGATGCTAAATTGGACAGTAGACATTAGGGGTAAGCATGGTTCGTATTAGTTTGGTTTTATGATGAAATCGAACTAACCTGAAATGACCTTAGTTCTAAAATTTTTCTACTCAACATGAGAACCGAGAACCGAGAACCGAATAGAATTAGAACCATGGTTTTGGGTTTTTTGGTTCTAGTTTTTGAGTTTTTTAATTTATATCATATATCTATAACAACACCAAAATTCAATAAAATTGCATCTGTAACTAGTTTATGAAATATTCAACATAATATACAATTAAATCAGTATTTAAATACATGTACTTAGACATATTCAAAAGAGTTTAACATCTTGTTGCCAAAATGGTTTAAAAGAGTTGCCTGTGAAATATCGTCCATCTTAATCAGTTTTCTACCTTTTAGTAATGCCAACATTGGTATGACATTCTGCATGAAAAGTTAAGCCTATAAAATCCTCTTCTTTAGTATCAAAACCTGAAATATGTTAATGTCATGAATTTTCAGTTTCACATGGCTTATAAATGAAAAAAACATGAAGATTATCATAAAGAATGCTCTAAAGTAGATGGATTGAAAGCAAAATAACTTAAGAATAATCGGTCTAGAAAGCGAAGTGATTCAAGTAAACATGGAGAATTTTTGTAAATTATCCCACAACTTCCATATTGTTTCAATTTGGGACATCAGTTTAAGAGTTTAATATAAAAACATAAGATGACTATTATAATTCTTCAAAGAAATACACACACACACACACACACACACACACACACACATATGAAAATATTAATAATACTATAATTTTTTATTATATAAATATATATATGTCTTGGGTTTGGTTTCATCTTGGGTTGGTTTCATATGGAACCAGAACTAACGAAAAAACTATCAGTTCTCCTATATGTAGAATTAACTCGTGAACTATGGTCCATTTTTACCCAACTCAACCCAATAAGGGTGTTTCGAGTTAGGTTTTGGGTTTACTCAACCCAATAAGGGTGTTTCGAGTTAGGTTTTGGGTTTACTCAACCCATGCTCACCCTTAGTAGGCATGTGTTGATGATGATCAATGGTCTTTAGGGAACAAGACCCTCTGTTTCCATCCCCATTTGACGGTGTTTGCGTCTTCGGCGAACCTTATGTGGAAAATAGCAACAATTGCTATTTGGAGAAGGGCCACTAGGTCGGAATGGTGGCAAACATCCATGGGGACGACGTCGGTGAGGTCACTGATCCCCTAGTGGCCACACTGCCCCAGCCAGAGGTAGCCATCGCTGCTGCACGCTTCTAGTTTAGAGTGAGATGAAGATGATGGTTGAGTTGTTAGATTAATAAGTTTTAGGGTGCTAGTAGTAGGATGAAGAAAATCTAGAGACCGGAGTTGTTATTTTTTTATTAAAATTCTGTTAAAACTAACTATCAAAGTGATGGAAAAGGATTCTAGTAAGATGCACTTCACAAGTTAAAGGACTTCGTTAGGACAAAATAGAGTTACGTGATCCTAATAGGACATGAAAATAAGTTAAAGGATCCTATGACATTTTATTGTTAGAAAAACAAATGAACGTTTTTCTTTTACTTATAACCGTGACAACCACAAATCTTTTAACTTTTCAACCATTTTGGGACATTGGTGGAGCTAGCAGATTAGCTAGAGGGGCCATGGCCTCCCCAAATCTCCCTAAAATCTTTAGCATTAGATGTATATTTTAGCTAAATCATGATAAAAGTCCTTAATTTTGATGCTATTTTCATTTGGATTCCTAAAGATAGAAGGTAACTAACCTAATCAAATATTAGAAACAACAAAAAACAAAAGGCAAAAGGGCAAATATGACACATATTTTATGTTAAGGAGACAAATTACCAACTATAGTATTTTTTAGGCAAATATGTCATTGACGTTTTTGAAATAAGCAGATAACCCGCTAATGTAATATATTGGAGCAAATTAAACATTAAAATATGTTAATTATAAAGATTTCTCCTTGATGTAAGTTGATCTTTAAACATTTAAATTTGGTTTTAATTTTACTCTTTTTTTTTTTTGAATTGAATAATTATTTGATTAAAGTCTAACTCAAATATTAAAATATTAAAATTACTTGAGCATTAATTAGATGTTCTTAGTCAATAATTAAGACAAGAAATGACAGGGCATTTGCTCCCCATATATATAAGGGAAAGTTACAAAACCCCCCTATGGTTTGGTCAAACCTACAGTTTACCCCTCTATTTTGAGAAACCTACACTTTGCCCCCTATATTTTTTATGCTGCCGATAACAACTTTTGAAATTGTATTTAAACTATATGGTAATAATGCTATAGTAATTTCAATTTTTTTGATATTTTTTTCACAGCAAACCGACCTTTAAAAAATACTGATATATAATTACAGGTGGGAAAGTACATTTACAGAAAGGAAAAAATGATAGTTTAAAATTTCTATTAACTATAAAAAAAATACTAGACAGATTGAAATTACTGAAAGATGATTATCGTAGAGTTTAAATACAGTTTCAGAAGTTGTTATCAGGCAGTATAAAAAATATAGGGGGCAAAGTGTAGGTTTCTCAAAATAGAGGGGGCAAACTGTAGGTTTGACCAAACCACAAGGGAGTTTTTGTAACTTTCCCTATATATAATCTAAGTCAAGGGTATTTATTTTAGCACACATCTGCAGTTTTAGCATTAATATCCTTGAGCATAATTTTTTATTTATCCTTTAATTATTTTTTTACTCAAAAAATTACTAGTTCAAGAAAAAAATGGCTTCGTGTTACCCCAATTAAGAAATCCTGGCTCTGTCATTGTTTTGGGACCGAACGGTAGCATTCAATATCAAAATTTGACCGTTGGACCGCGCGGGCGGGCTCGGATCGAGCACTAGAGCACAAAAGCTTTTTGGGTGGGAAGGAGGTAACAGACTCGGAATGGAGACTCTCTCTCTCTCTCTCTCTCTCTCTCTCTCTCTCTCTCGTCTTTCCTATTTCTGACGAGGCAACGAACAAAATCCCAGGTTTTGTTCAAGAAAATTTTCTTTACAATTAGCATTTCTTCTGTGTCCAATACATATATATTTTTGTTTTTAATTTTTGCACTTGCTATATACGGTTTCATTTCTTAAAGAAAAAAAATCTGATTTCTATGTCTCACGGGCCCTGATCATTCGTTTAGACCCTCAGAGCTCCTCTAGATTCTGGTTAGTTCTCTATTTCTCTCTCACAATGGAAGGATTTCTTGAATTTTCAATTTTGGGAATTTAGGTTTCATAATTTCTTTGTTTTCGATAGTCATCGTTTGAAAACCCAATTCCTTATCCTTAATTATTGGTTTGGGGAGATGGCTATCCGTTTCTGTCTTATCTTCCCTGTTTGATTCTTTTTCTTTCACTGGTCAGGATATAAGATTAGGAGGCTCTCTTGCATTTCCAACGGTTAACTATGAGGGCTGTGTCCTTGAGAAGGAGGCTCCACCATGGGGACGTTAATTCTAGCAGCCAGGAAATTGTTGAGGCGTCAAGACTAGATTGTTTATGTGAACCTTTTCTTGGAAATGGTAATCGTGATGGACAGGTATGTTCGTAAACCACGGTCAAGCTTGTGTTCAACTGCTTGTTGGTACTCGCTAACTTTGTGTCTTGATAAGGAATTGATTTTGCTTAACATCAAGGCTAGGACTGATGATATCTTGTTTCATTGGTATGCGCTCTAGGGCAGAATTTGGATGAGGAAAGAAGGAAGGAACAATTACACTGGACACTTCTGTTCTCTCACCTGACCGTGCAGTGGGCACAGTCTTTAGGTGTGTAACATTTTAGGTGGTTTAGCAATTGCTGCTTTATTTAAATACATGTTTTCGGTGCCTAGGATAAAAGTTTAGAGAACTTGATACGTTTTTGTTCATGCTGATTGCCATTAATTTTTTTCCACGGTTAAGCTTGCTAGCTAGCACTTATGGTATGATTCATCCTCTTTACATGGGAGACTTTCTAATTTATCCTTGGTGTGAGACAAAAGGGGGAGGGATAGCCCCTGTCTAAACCTGGGATATGAAAGATCCTCTCCTCTGATGGAAGTATGTGTGGATGATTCCCATTCCCGTCTTAATAAGCTGGTCATTATCAAGGTGGAGTCTCCAATACTGCTTTTTTTTTTTTTGAAAATTTTAAAGCATCGAATAATAGTTTTCTGTTTATCACTATGTTTTGTTAGACAGGTTTAGTGCTTGTATAAATCCTTCAGATATAAGACAAAATTAAACAATCTATATGTTTTAATTGATAATTTGCTGCTTTACCATTGTCATTAACAGACAAAACGTACTTAACAAAGGGACTTGCATATGCAGAATTAGGTGCAGTGCTGACTTGGGCAGGCACAGCTGAATTTTTCTTTGTTTGTAATATTTTGGACAGAAATGATTTTGTCCATACTAACCTTGGCTTGTTTTCAAGCTTAGTTCTTTCAATTCACAGTTTTTAAGGTTTCAATCCCCTTTCTCTTTGGCCTGCCTGGCGGTCTAGCTTAGTGTTTGCTGGTTGTTCTTGAGTCAATTTCAGTTGACTTTTTTAATTTGGAATTCATTCCCAGTTCAAAGCCACTCTCCCCGCCCCTGACCATTATTACCTGCTTCCAGACCAACTGCCCTACCATATTATAAATAGCTCCCTCATTTTCCTCTAGTCAATTTTCGCCTCCATTGTTGGGGGTTTCTTGCAAGTAATTAAGATAATTGCTGTCGAGTAACTCTCATTTTCTGGTCATGTTTTCTTGCTTCAGTTTCAATTCTGAAAATCCGCAATGAATTAGTTGCTAATAGGTTGGCATTCTCTTTTGCAGCAAATTCTGTCATTGGGTCTGGATCTCTTATAGTGAGGCTCATAACTCTACCTTCCTTTTCTTATAATGGGCTTGGCAAGAAGCTTTTGCTGCCGGTCCTCAGTCCTTTACAGGTATAATATGTGTGCGTATGTGTTACATTTGTTTTCCTTCCTAGTAATATACTGCATGCTGGAATTTTAGGACCGAGAGTTCATTTGGTTAATTAAATCACACTTTTATTCTCAATAAAAATATGAAATTAGCCTAAATATACAAGTGTATGCTTGAGTCTGTTTTTTTCCCATGTTTGTTCGCACACAAAACAGGGAACATACTGGTGACTGGGAAGGAGACAGAGGTGCCGGCGCCATGCATATAAGGGGCAGTTTCCAGAGAATTAGACACAGGAGAGAGTAGTGGTTTACTTTACTGTTTCTGCTCTGGAGAACTGTTCGTTGTTGAAAGCTCTTAATGCTGCAAATTAGGTAGGAATTTCATTGAAATCCAGAATAAAATTTCCCTTGGTGGCTGGAGAAATAGTTTATCAACGGTTCTTTTGGATCTTCTGTGGAGGTGGTGAGCGCTTTACTTTGCACAGGAAGAGAAAATGAAGGGGAAAGTGGAAGAGATGAAAAAACGAAAAGAAGAATACCTTTAGGGTTACCAAACACCTTTGAGGTGGAGTCGTAAGGAACTCCTCCCTTAAGTAAAGTGTCGGGTTTGAGTCTTGTTAGTGGAGAAGCAGGGTTTGAGAGAGCCTCCCCCCTAAACGGCATCCAACTCAGCTTGACTCTAGATTAGTCGGGTCCAATGTGGCCACCTGAATACCAGAGATTGTTGGACCAAAAACAGAAAATAGTGATACCTTTGGGTTTCTATACATTCTTTTATAAATAAAATATTTATGGGTTTCACAAGTACTATGCAATAATGTCATTATATTAGCAAATGGAATAGTAGAACCAGCAGTCACACACACTTCTAGTGACTGCATCAAAATTTTTTAGGAATAATTTCTAGTTGGGTACTTCACAAACATAATTCTAAAAGTTAAAATATTTTCTGGGTCCAGTGCTTCACGCTTGGATTTGTATTCACATCTAACAACTGAATCTACAAGTATGGCACAGGATGGGACAAATTGTGGTGGAGGCAATTGAATGGACGCTTAGTAAATGACTTTCAGTTGATATTTAGTTCTTTGCAAAGAAATGGTTGGGTGAATCGAGCTTGTCGGTGTCTTGGGATAGAAGTGAATTTAGCTGGAAAAAGAATTTCGCTTCCATCTTACCTGATCTTCGTATCATTCAGGTTTAGAAAGAAAGGGCATTGGTCTGTAGGTATTTTCTGTATGGGGATTTGGCATGTACCAATTTTCTAAGAAGTAAAAGAAGAAGAATTCTAGTGAACTCTATTACACCGCCTGTGTCTCAAAAAAGGGCACCCACTTGGTCCTTGCTCACCTTACCGTCAGTAGGTTTTTCCCCCTTAAAAGGAAGTTCTGTATGTGTGTATGTTAACCTGACAAGTGTAGAAATAGGACAGAGGCTCGCTATGAAAAATTAAAACGCATTTCGGAACGCCTTGTGAGTTCTAGACATTTAGAAGTTTTCTGTTTGGGTTCGTTGCTGTCACTTGTTTTATTGCTGATCATTATTTATCGTTTCCTATGCACTATTTATATTGTCTTCATGTTTGGCATTTGTAGGAAGAAAGGCTCAGAAATTTGCAATGGAGATTAAAGGTCGCCTTTGATGGATCTCAGGTGGAGCATCAAGTAAGGTTTCTCTTTCATCAATTTGACTATTTTATAATTTTTATATTTCTATGTGAGTATTTTTCTAAGAAACTGCATGCATTGCTGATTCTACCTATCCATTGTTTCATCCTTTTGTAAGATATTATTTGGTTGGAATCCTTTTTCGGCTGCCAACTATGTGGTTAGAAGTTTTCATTGCTTATTATCTAGTCAGCAATATAACTATAACCAGCTCAAGTTTACCGTTCGATTTCATATTTCTCTTTGTTTAAGCAAAGCCTTGGTGTAAGTCTCCGCTAATCTGATATCTGGTTTTACTTTAGAGTTTGTTGTAGATGAACTCATTACTAGGTTCTAAATATGCAAGCAATGAGATAGGAAAACATGTTTTTCTTTTAACCTTATTTACCCAAATGGAGATTTTTTCCCTTTAATTTGCATATAAGCTGTTGCAATGAAAGTAGGAAGGATCAGAAGTTGAGCGGTATCTTTTGTTATTGAATCAATGGAAAGGATTAATCTCTTTCCCCAGTATGTTTGCTAATAAGTCAGAGCACACTTAGTGTAAAATGCGGAAATGCTGTGGTATTAGTCTGTAATCCCCCCGGTGAAGGATTATCTATTCAAGATATCCTCAGAAGTATGAACGAACTGTGCTTTGTAGTCATCTTGTACCGCTGTAAATCATTGATACTCAGTACATAGGTTGGTTACTTATTTATTGTATACAGTGTGTATATTTGTACTTATCAGTAAATTGCAGGATGCTCTAAGACAATTATGGAGGCTAGCTTACCCTAACAGAGAGCTTCCTTCTCTTAAATCAGAGCTGTGGAAAGAAATGGGTTGGCAGGGATCAGATCCTTCAACAGATTTCCGGTATGTTGAGGGCTTTCCTGACAGTTATTATCTTTGTTGGGTTATCTTCTGAAAGAGTATGCTCATCCCCCTTTTACGAATCTATCTAAAGGGGTGGGGGATTCATATCATTGGAAAATCTCATATATTTTGCCACTAAATATCCGGTTAGTCATCTTCACCTTCAGATATTCTTAATGCCTGCCTTTTTGTTTGCTGATATTCTACTTGGCATTTGAGTCATCAATGTTAAGCAAAATTAGGGATGTTCCACTTGGCTTGAGTCATAAATACATCTGCATTGCTGTGCATTTGTCTTCTTATATGTTGCTGTTGCCCTGCTGAAGCAAGGTTGGTTTGTAATCCGTTGTTTCTGGAGCAGGAATTGTTTCAGAGGCTGTTGCACAAACAAGATGGAAAAAGAGCTGAATGGGAATATCCCTTTGCTGTGGCTGGCATCAACTTATCTTTTCTGTTGATTCAGTTATTGGGTCTTCAATCAGGTACTGTAAATTTCAGGTTGCCATTCCCATACTGTAATTGTCCAGGGATAAATGGTATCATTGGGAGTATCCCCTGGAAAGATGAAATTGAAGTCATTTTTTCACATAGAACTTCTGAATACAATCTCAAATGAAGTTTAAGACTAAGTGCTGATGTTCATTAACTCAACAATAAATTCCAGTTGCTCTTATTTAACTCCAGGAAATCCGTCAACTGCAGCTGGAATCCGGTTCCTGGAGCTACTCAAGGAAGACGAAATGGCATTCGACGACCTATATTGTGTTGCATTCCAAATGATGGATGCTCAATGGCTCGCAAAGCGTGCTTCATACATGGAATTCAAAGTAAATTTCACCATTAAGCACATTCGGTTCAAGAACTTATCAATTTCCTCGGAGAGCATTATGTATATCTTTCTTGTTTTTCCTGATGATCGTTTCTGTGTTCCTGCCGTTTCTTCTTGGTCGATTAAATTACAGGATGTTCTGAAGCGTACAAGGGAACAGTTAGAACGCGAGCTTGCGCTAGAAGACGTCTCTAGTGTGAGAGATTTACCGGCCTACAACATGCTGAGGAGATAAATTCTGAATTGAATGTAACTCTTTCTTCATCTTTCAGAAAAATATGCAGGTACATTCATTAATTTTTTCAAACTTAATATTGTTCTCTAATCCTTTCTCTGAATTACTTGCCATTTATGCTGCACCAGTAACCAGAGAGTAGCACGCTAAAATGGGGATCTTGTGATCACCATCCTATGATCTGGATCTCACAAAACAACTTATATCCCATTAGAATCGTAAATAGTATAAGATCATGGTAGGATCGTATGATCAGATTGAACTTTTCGTAACTTTTTATTAAAATATATATTTTGAATTCAAAACTTTGAATAGAGTCAATGTGTGTTTATTTTCATGGCCTTCTAGTATGTCATTTAGGATTTGAGGATGTGTCATTTATTACGAATCTCCGACCTTAAATCTCTATTTTGTGATGTATGCTTATTTCTTGATAATTCAAAAATGTGATTTGTTATGAATTGTTTATGATTAAAGATATTCTTCTTATTTAAATTGTGTTGGACTTACTTTGATCTTTTTGTTTTAAAGGCATGCATTGTCCATATGATTATATTAATATAGTGTTTTGCTAATAATTATTATGAAAATTCTTAGAAAACTTGTTTTGTATTAAAATTTATGAAAACTAAAAAGACAACTTTGAGACCTCATATATCACATGTGATGTTTGTGTGATTTTTTACTATAAGTTCCGGAGTCTGATCACCTAACACTTAAGAATAGCTCATGTGATGTATGCAGGTGTTTTGTAGACCAATTTTGAACTTGAGTCATCACAAATGGTATTAGAACCAACCTAATTCCATGATGGTGTGGACTGTACTTTAATGTGTAGCCCATGTGATGTTAGCATTTGTTCTGTGAATCAATTATAGTCTTGGTCGTCACAACAATCATGGGTAGTATCCTGGTACTTTTCTTTTTTCAAACTAAGAGCTACTACCATTAGGGAGCATGTGTGGATCAAAATCTAGAGCAACACTTGAGCTACATAATTGACCAACGAACAAGAACTAATATACAATAATAAAACACGCACGTCGTCAATAGTAAGCCCAAAGAGAAAAAGAGATGGACAGCTAGGAGAGTTAAGCTCCTCAGTAAGAGATGACCAACTGGATGATGGCTGTCAAGTTATGCATGCTAAGCAGTATTGACTTAATTCAAAATGATTTTATTTTTATCCTTACATTTTTTTGTGCTTAGAATCAATTTAATTCAAAATTTAATATTATATAGATGTAATAATTCATTTAAAATAAAATTTATCAAATTTTTATAAATTTTTAATGCTTAAAAATAAAAACCACAAAATTTAATAACACCATAAAATTTTTTACAAAAGGTGGATTATTACAGCTAAATAATATTTTTTTAAAATAAAATTAGTTCCAAGTAAGAAATATGTAAAAATAAAAATAAACCGTTTTGGATTAAATTGAATTAAGTTTTAGCAATTCTATGTTTAGTTCAATTTAGAGAATAATAATACATTATTCTTATTCTCAAAGTAATCTTTATCTTTCACAATTTCTTACAATTCATTCTCCTAACTCTAATTCTAAATTAGTTAGAAAATTACAACATACCCTCTAAACTTTGAAATATTTAAAATTTGGACCCTGAATTACAAAACTTTAAAAACATTCCCTATAAACTACATGTTTTCCTGAACCTTTTAAAAATTTTCAAATAGTCCCTGAGACTTTTTGTAGAATTTACAAACATAACCCTAACGTTCAAAAGTTACATTTTAGCCACCATGCTCAAAGTTTTAAAAAATATGTAAAACACCTCAACCAAACATTAAAAAGTTAAATCTTAATTCTTTACGAGATGTGAATCAAATATAGAAAATTATGATTGTATTTTTTATAGATTCTCACTTTTTATCAACATTGTTTTCCTACAATTTTACTTTTTTTTTTTTTTCAATATTTTTTAGAATTTTTGAACTAAATCTAAATGCCTCATTAAGTTCATTGATTCTCTAGCAAAATGCAAGAGGTCTTTTTTTTTTTTTTTGGGTAAATAAGCATGCATTAATAAAGAAGAAAGGCCAGAGGCAGAGTATAAGAAGCACACCATGCTCAGGTTGGGTGGTACAAGTACGGGTTTACAACAGAAATAGATCTAGGGTTTACAAGGGCTAGACATGACTCTAGCCAGACAGAATTGAATTTCCTTATATAATTAAATATGCGTGGGATCTAAGTCATTTGTCCTGCTTCTATGAGCCGCTTGCAATCAAGAATGAAAGATATTAGTTGTATAAAAATGCAATGAGATGACACAAATAAAACTACTTTCCATAAAAAAACAAAATAATAAAACAAAACAAAGCATCATCACCTTCATCCTTCAAAGCACCACCAACATGGCATCTTTCTTTATTCATGTTTCAATCACTTGCGTATGAATCACGCTTGGAGATCTTTCTACAGGTTTCTTCCCTTTTTGGTAATAATACGAGAATTTATTCAAGCAAAATTTTCCTAAACTGGCTTTTCAATCTTTCAGACTCTCGCAGAAACGTGCCCATCTATGTTTATAGTATAGGACCATTTATTATTGGCTAGCAAGCATGACGGTCACTGGAAGTTGAAATGACGGAAAATTTTCTGCCGTTCATTGCTCATATGCAGGCACCGGTGAGTGTGAGAATCCAGTTTTGGTGGAAATTAATTGCAGTTTTTTTTTGGGTCTTTTATTGCTTTCTGGACCTGTACTTTGTACCCTCAATTTCACTTTTTTGGAGAAATAAAATTTTCTTTTTTGACTTTTCCAGTCTTCAGCTTCTCTTCTCCTTCTTATTTATTTGTTTATTTATTTAGATTGTTTGTTCTTTTGGCATCACGTTTTGTCTTCAATTTCTCACAGGCACAATACAAACTTCTGTCGCCTTTTTACCACTTTCGGGCTCCTTTTTATTTATTTATTTAAAAAAAGAATGAGAAGGCTCATCCCTTAAATTATTTACCAAAAGCAAGAAAACGAAAAAAATTGAAGCAATTTCCCTACTTGTCCCCAAACCTACAAATTCTTAAGACAAGAATAGGATCTAGTCCTACCTGATCAGATTGGGATTCAACTTCTCAGTCACTTATCTTGACATAATTCCTTTAATCATCAAATAATGCAGTACTATTTTTTTTTAACAAGAATAACAACAAATCATTCTACTTTTTATCATGATAATACCATTACTTGATATTACCTTCGTTCTAAGTTTTTTTTAATCATTTTTTAACTTAAGTTTAATTTAAATTTATTTATATTAATATTTATTAAATTTTTTTAATTAAAGTTTTTATTTCTTATGGTTTCTATATATAAATTATATAAAAGTTTTTAGCAAATATTAATATAAATAAATTTAAGTCAAACTTGAGTTAAAAATCTGAAATGGTGGAAATAACTTAGGACTGAGAGTATATTTTATAAATATCTAATTTTATTTTACAAGTGTCTAACTTTATTTCATCAATTTGTTAAACACTATGGAGTCTAATTTTGTTTCATGAATTTCGAATTTTGTTCTGAGTGCATGATTGTATTTTATGGATGCGTAGTACAAACACCAAATGTACAATAAACCATCTCACATAAAATAGGAACCTATATTGGAATTTTTTAATTCATTTTATAAATGTTAAGCATTTTTTTAACAATCTTTTTTTTTTTTGGTGGAACACATGGAAAACAAGAAAAGAAACTAAAGCATAATGTCTTTGTCCCTACGATGGGACTAACAACAGAAACTAGATAGTTTCATGCTTCGCCAGTCCATCTGCACGATGTTCCATCCGCTTCATTTTCATTCTTCCCATCAAGGACCTACACTCCAATCAGAATAATTATTTCGTAAACAGATTAACATTTAGTTAAAATTGAAATTAAAGTAATACTTTATTGGAAGAAATCGTAAGATTAAATTTAACATGCCTTACCTTTTTATTTTCGAAAGTGTATTGTATATTGACATCAATTATATGGTGGCCTCATAGTAAATTTTTTGTAAATATGCCACTTATTCTATAAATTTACACAATACACATTCTTTACACAAAACTTGGATCTGATCACAGTTGATCAAATCAGACCTTTTAAACCACTGTTGTTAATTATTTCTTCTATGTTTAGAATGATTTATTATAAATTTGTCTAGAAGAATAATTTATGTACAAAAATTTTCTAGAATTTCAATTTTAATATATTTTTCTAAATCTGCTTGAGTGGCTAAATATTTGGAGGTGATCGGTAAACTGGAAAAATGGAAAAATAAAAAGATTTTGGAAATAACAGGGTTAATGATGTCGTCTTTTGCCTAAACAAATAAAGTACACTTGCTTGGATGTCTTGGTTATATGAATCCATCTCTCACCAAAACTAATGCCGATGGCTCGTTGGCAACAGGAATAGCATCATAAATAAAGTAGTGTTCATAATTAAATCTAAGCTCAAATAGCCAAGGGATGTCGTAAAAGCTAAAGACTTTTTGAATGGTGAACGTAGTTTCCTATGCTGGAGTTGTGCTCAGACTAGCATCTTCTTCTGCCCCTGATTTCAAGAGAAACTGCCTAAGTCGTTCTGATGCCTTTTGAGCCTGCAACGAAATCACACATGTATAGAATTCATCACATTATTCAATTTATTTGTTATCCATTGTGTAAATGTCTATATCTATATCTATCTATATTATAAAAAGTACGAACTATCAAAATTTCAAAGGATTTTTTTAACTCTTAAATTACAAATTATCATATATATATATATTAATGAGACCCAACTATATATCTCTTGCTATTTTAATTTGAGTTTTAGTCGCATTAAAATACCGTAAAGAATGCATGTGCCATTAGTTTTGAGAAATATAATGATTAAGGTTAAGGGAAACAAAATCGCAAATGTCGAGAAAATTACAACTTTGATCACTAAACTTAATTAATTTCAACAAATATGGCCTACATTACTACTACTATTAAATATGTCTTTGAATATAATTTTTTTTTAATTTTCGTTTTCAACTTGGATAAATACACTATGAAGACTTACAATTACAATTTTTCATCAGTAGTTGTTTATGCATTTGCCAAGATTAACTTATATACTCCCACCATCCATCCCATAATAGATGTAACATTTCTCTGGGTACAGAAATTAAAGTACGTAGATATAGTTTGTTTGTTTTTGTTTCACCAAATCAAAGAATATGCAACCACTATAGCTGAGTGATTTTTTTTGTTTTTGTTTTTGTGTTTCTTGGTGGTTACTGGCTACTGGGTGAAGAATTTTGGTTGAAGGATGAACAAAAATAGAATATGTCACAAACAATTTGAGGCAGGTGGGGAATTAATGAAGCCCTTCAACATAATATTTATTAATTTGATAATATTTTAACTTTATTGAAATATACTTTTAAAACTTAAATTTGAATAGCAGCTAAACACTTTAGTTTCACTATATGGTAAAAAAAATCTAATTCAAATTTTTTTATTTCATTAATTAAAATTTTATATATTTTCTAATAAAATATTAAATAATTCGTACAAATTAGATATACTTTATCCATGTTCAAATAGCGTGGAAAAGACTAGAGTGTGTGTTTGTGTGTATTCTAAAAAATTTCTATATTTAATGGCAAAGCAGAGAATGATAATTTCAGTTTAATTTTCTGAGTTACTGCATGTTGTTTCATTCTGAATATTGGCTTAATGATTGTTTACCTGTTTATCCCAGCTTGTTCTTGCCACGATGATCGAAAGAATCAGAGTCTGCGCTGCCACTCCGCCCAACATTCCGACCCAAAGGCCCTACATACAAATTTTATCCAAGACCAAGAGAAACAAAACAAGGATCAGCGTATTTATTCATTAAGAATCAAAGAGAAAAAGGAAATTTGAAATGTGAGTCTGGCGAAAAACAGAGAGAGAGAGAGAGAGAGAGAAATGAAGCGGCTTGTTCCATTGTTAATTACCTTGACTCCAAAACCTGCAACGTATCCGAGCACAGCTCCCAAAGGTATTCCAAGAGCATAATAACATCCTAAGTTCACAACTGCTACAATACCCTGCATGCCAGCACCCACAGCTACACCTGAAACCACCGACCCAGCATTAGCAGATTGTTTTACGAGTGTGGTTGCGAGAAACGTTACGCCACCAAGACATGAAGTTTTTACTTGCCTGAAAGTACAGGCTGAATGCTGTTGAACAGGACAGAGAAGGCAAGGAGAATGGAGAGATTTGTCACAGCTTCTGCAACTTCCTCACTGCTGCTGAACAGGTATGAAATTTCGCGCCGCAGAGACAGAATCAATACCCAAAAGATTAAGCCAGTTAAAATGGATATGCCCAGCACTGTTTTTATTGCGAGTTTCACAGCCTTTGTATTCCCTCTTCCCAGTTCATTTGCCACCCGTACACTGCCACAGGCACAAAGCTAGCTTTTAAGCCACAAGAAAGGGCAAGTAACTTCATTTCCACTTAATGTAGGGATGGTTTTGATGAGAGGATTTTGGAGAGAGAGAGAGAGAGGTTATACCAGGCACCAACCATGAACCCAAGGCAGATCATAAACTCCCATGCATTGATGTTTAGGCTGCAAAAGAAATTGACCAAGTTATTTATTCTTGTGCGAGCTGAAGGATAGGAACAAGAAATGACAGGATTATTTCTTCAGGTGCTTACCAGATGGAGAAAGCAGCAATTGCAATTGTTGCATTTGGCATATATCCAGCCAATAAGACAAGGATCGAATTGTACCACAGCTCCAAACTATTAAAAGACAGAGACAGAAATAGAAAAAAAAAAAATTTAAAAAAAAAAGCATGCAAATCATTTGAAATGGTGAGCAATGTGCAGTACCACAACATGAAGCCTGACGAAACTGACAGCTTCACAACTGGTATCAAGTCAACAAAGGCTTGTGTACTGAACCCCTTCCATGTATCCGAGCACCACCCACCGAAAATGTACACAAACTCGGCAAACACCACAGCCCAAGAAGCGATGTTCGTAGAGGCCATGGCCCCTGCTACCCCCCAGTTGAGCAAGTACACAAATATGTAGCACAAGATGACGTGAAGCACAAAAGAAGCAGCTGATAACCAGGCAATGATGGAGTTCTTGAGCTGTGATTGCAAGTACATTTGGTTGGTCAGGCTGAACACAAAATAATAGAGCAGAGGAACGAACCACAAGGCGATTTCCCCCGCTGCCACAGCTATGTCTTCTTCCTGGCCTAGTAATCGAAAGATGGGTGTTGCGAAGATGAATAAAGGCAGCAGTAGAGTAGCCGTAACTCCATCCACAACCCAGGAACGCTGCAGGTAAATCCCCATCATGTGGTACTGCCCCGCCCCAAAGGCTTGGCCGCACAACGTTTCGGTTGCGCTCGACATTCCAATCTTGAAATCAACATATGGTTAGGTTTAACTCTGTGGTGAAAATTAAGAGTGATGGTCGATGATGATGAAGTATAAGAGCTTACCAGTATTCCATTGGCAAAGCGGACGGTAAGGCTCTGAACAAGCGCGAATGTTGCGAGCTCTAACTCACTCACGTGGCCGATGAAGGCCTGCGTCACGACGATGACTCCGAATGTCGTTACTCTTGACAAAATAGCTGGGAAGGAGATCCTCCATATCAGCCTAGACTCTTTCCATATTCTCTGCTTCAAATCCTCCTCATTTTCGGCCGCCGAAGGGACTAAACGCTCTTCCAAACGATTGTCCATGGCTCTGCAACCAGCAGGGCAGGGTCAGAAACTTGTGTTCCAGGCCGGAAAACATAAAACAAACAAATTCTGTAAATAGGTTCAGGAATGCGGTTTTGTAGATACACGGCATAGAATTCATTCCAACGCTGATGAAGAAATCAGCAACGGAGACAGAGTAGTTCCATTGTGTAGAACTACAAGTGTTGGTTTTGATCGATCCCTGGTTCTGTAACAAGTTTGTGTTGGTGGCCCGCTTGGTGCCTCTTGTTCAATATTGAATTAGAAGTTAGAACCCCACCCAGAAGAAATATTAAGGAATCACAGAAGTAGGAATATGTATAGCATGATACGAAGAAATTAGTGTCGGAGTCGGACGATGAAGCGCCAAAGAATTCGGATCCAGGAAAAAAACGCAAAGGGAACTTACTTATGTCCCCTGTTCCTGTTTGTGTTCGAGTTTTCTAGGTTAGATATCTCGGACAAAAGAAAAAAGAACACTCAGATTTTATGAAAATGGAAAGGGGAAAAAGAAAAGAGCATTTGAATAATACTATATAAAGAACTACAATAAAAAATATGCGCATCAAATGAGTGATCAGTGATTTGCGCAATGTCATCTTGTTCGGTAATTCCACATCTATTTGTTGTATCTAAAAAAGTTGTGGTTCAGACTCATACTGCCTCACCAAACTTCCTTCTGAGACCGTTGTTTGTGTTCATGTCATTTGATTGAAGTGCAAAAAAGGTCCCGATGTTTAGGAAAACACAAAACTCGCCACCCCCAAATTTTGATTTCCAAATGCCGCTCCCAGAACATGGGGGAGAAATATGACTTCTTATAACAACTCGAGGGTCATTCTTGAATACTCCCTCCGTTTCATATTAGTTGGCCATTTTGTCTTTTTTGACTAAAGTTTGACTTAAATATATTTATATTAATATGATTTCAAAAAAATTCTAAAAAATGATATTTAAAAACTAGAATCTTTAAAGTTTCATTTTCATGTAAAAAGTTCATATTTTTACAATAAATTTTATGAGAAATAAAATCATAGATTAATTGCTATGAATAATAAAGAGGACAGCTTTTGTGAAACAGAGTGAGTTATTCCTTTGCCTTCAAATTTTGACCGGTAAATGGCAAGTGGCAAGTGCTACTGTCTCATGTCAAATAAATGTGATATATAGAATAGAACACAAAATGAAACATTTTTTGCACTCCAACAAAAACAAGGAAAATTATTTAGGCAAGGCACTCCAAAAAAAAAATAAAAAAAGAGCACTAGGAACTGCTGTAAAATATGCTCATCAAATGAGTGGTCAATGATTTGCCACACCATCACTTGTTTGGTAATACGGCATCTCTTTGTTGTATTTAAAAAGTTGTGGCTCAGACAAGACAAGAGACAACTTCCTTCGAAAACCAATGTCTGTTTGTGTTCATGTCATTTGATTGAGTACAAAGAAGTCCCGAAACCCGATGTTTAGAAAACACATAACTCGCCACCCTCACATCTTGTTTTTTGAATGCGGCTCGTAGAACATAGGAAAGAAATATGACTTATGATAAAACTCAATGGCCATTCTTGAATAATTCCTTTGCCTTTAAAAAATTTGACTGGTAAGTAAGTGACAAGTGCTACTGTGCCAAGTCAGACTTATATTTAATGTGATATAAAGAATCGAACAATGAAAATGACTTATTATTGGTCACCAACAGCCCGTCAACTGGAACGAGAGGACATGGACCGCGACGCCAGCCAGGGTTTAATTACCATTCCCCCTTCCCTAACATAACAAAAAATGTCATTGTTGTTCGTTCAATTACTGAACAGGTGGACATTCTCATTCTCTATATATAATCTAAGTATCTTTCAACAATTCTATAGATTTACATAGATGACTCTGGGTAAAAAAAAAAAATAAATAACTTTTTTTCACTTAAAAAGAAAAGGAAAATTATTTGGGTAAAATGTACTATTAGTCATAAAATTGCTTCTCAACTTTTATAATGCGTTACATGTAGGCGAGAAAATTGACAAAAAAACTGATTTATAGAGAGGGATTTCAATAGTTTAGATGGTATTTTCACTGTTAATAAATTACAATCCTATTTGAATTTACTAAAACATAGTTACTGAATAAATTGAATCCATTAGCTCCCTCATAAATATCAAACATTAACTTTTTAAACTTAATTTAATCGCATTAAAAAGATTTAGGGCTAATGGCGCTAACTCATGGAACCAATATATAGCCCACAATAAAGATTTGGAATTGATGTGAAATAATATTGAATTTGAGAAATAATTTACAATAGAAATTAAAGGCTTGAGACTTTAATGATAAGGGTAATGGAAGGCTGGGACCGGACAGGCACATAGATTATAGAAAACGACCCCCGGGCCCTGTAGGTTGTCCAGATCCAACAAGTTTCAGTTCAATTTGGTTTCTAATCACTCACATCACCAATAATTGTAGAACAACTCCTAGTGCGTTTTTAGATTAACTTCAATTAACCTCCCTTCGCAAAGCGCAAGCAATTTTGTTTGTGAGAAGAGGAGATCCAATCCCCTTTATACACATAGATACAGAGGTCATTGTTAAAATATTCAAGACACTCAAGCATTTATCTCATACTTCACTTGTTCTTTTTTGTTTTTTTTTTGGAAAAATAATCACAAGATATCTTCAATTATGGAATATCACAGTATAAATCTTTATAAATCTGAAGAACAAGTGGGAAGTGCCAAAAAACAATCAATTTACCTAAAGAACACGTATAAATTGATAAAATAATAACTACTAATAGAAAAATATATAACTAGTTTATCCAAAGAACAAGCTAGTATAAATTAATAAAAGAACAAACAATTGCTAGTAAAAAAAATAACTATTGATAAAAAAATAAAAAGATATTAATAAAAGAACAAATAAGAACTAAGAAAACAAAGAATAAGATCTCAAATTTTTAGTGTTGGCTGCTTGGTTTTTTTTTAAAGGCTTTCTTGTATTAAATTTTAGATTTCTTTTCAGGACATATTGAAGGAAAGAACAAATTAGAGCAAAGAATGAAATATGAAAAAAATCTAAATCAAAGTAAACAATGAAATTAAAAAAATCTAAATCAAAGGAAATACTAGAAATCAGAGCAAAATTGAAATTAAAGTTAACAATTAAATCAGAGCAAACTAACAAAACAAGAGAATGTATAACTAAAAGTATGCTATAGAAATAAAAAAGATAATTTAAGAAAAAAAAGATACCTTTTGTACCAAAAAGAAAGAAGTGAAAAAAAAAATAGAAAAGTGCGTGCCAAGGAGAGTTGTTGCCCGACGAAAAATAAAACAAAAGAACCAAAAAGGCAAAAAGGCAGAAGTTAAAAAAACCCTTGTAGAACTTTTATGGACCAGTGATGCAATTAATTAATTTGTAAAAATCTGAGCTAAATTATCTATTTTTATATTATAAGAAAGTGACTTATGGCATAAGTCAGACTTACATAAGACTTACTCTTCAACAGATATAGGTATAATATGTGTGGTCTAGAAAGAATTTTCCGGAATATCAACCTCCACAAATTTCTGTTCTCAAAAGAGAAGGAACTCTAATTTCCAACCCTTTTTTCTTCCTTTTCTTTTTTCTCATGATTGGAATCCAGTTTTGTACTAAACCCATCATGCATCTAGATTCTAGATTAAACCTGCCTAACTGATCGCGGTTTAATATAGGGTTATCGATGAGATATAGTCTTACCGGCCTCGATCGAATATGAGACTGGTATATATCCAACCACAAATTGAAGAGAACCTATATAGCAACATTCTCTCTAGATACAACATATCTACCGGTCTCTTAATTAATTAGTTCAGATCATAAAATCATCAGATCATGCGGTAACCTAAAAATTTTTTTCTTTCTTTTTCTTTTTGAAAGAGCATTAAAAAGGTTTGAAGTGAAAAAAACAGTACATGGTGGATCGATATATTAATAGAAAATGGCAGGAGAAAACTATTAACGAAACGAGAATTAAAGGGAAAGAGAAGAGAGAGAAAGCTGACTGGCGGGGAGATAAACTGGCACCTGGCGGATCGGAGAAGTTGAGGGCTGGAAGCTTCAGTGGTACTGGTGATCGTCGGCCAAGAAACGGAAGAGAAGTGAGAAGAGAGCACTTGGGGCCGGGGAATACAATACACGACGGAATTAGTACTACTCCATCTCCATCTCCATCTCCATATCAAACGAAACCTTACAGAACCTCAGCGCCAGCAAGAAGTGAGTGGGTGTGACAGTGAGTAGCTAAGTTTGCTATAAATACAAAATGACCAGTGGCCTGCAACAATAATTGCATCTGGAACAAATTAAAAAGGTGAGGCTGTGAGTTGAGCCATCCATCAGCCTTCACGGCTTGCTAGCTAGCCCGCAAGGCCGCAACTACATATAGAGCGCTCCCTACCTACCCTTTTCCTCTGGATTACTACTAATTAATTACTATTTCATCTTATTAATTAATTTGTTCTTTGAGATTAATAAAACAATTCAATACTATTCTAATCATTTCCCAAGCTACTCATGAGGTTCACGAGCCAAGTTGTCATTACCTTGTCATTACCTTTTTGTTTTCATTGAAAGACAAAAACATTCCTCAATACACTTGAAGCTTGCTTTAATTTTTATCCAATTAGTGGTAGTTCCAAGTCCACGAAAATTGTCTCCAGTCTAAGCACTAAAGTTTAAGCCGATACGGAATTGGAACATTGAGTATTATAAACATTCCAATAAGAACCACATGGCCGTGCAGGTCAACTGAGACTGGTGGAAATTGGTAATTTAATAACCTACCTGCCAGTCAACTTGTTTGTATTTGGGAACCACCCCCAAAACCCGCATTGGCAGCTACGAACCATGACAACAAAGTAATTTGGTTCGGTCTTCAAGATGGTGTTCGAACATATATTGACTGGGTTTTGTTGGAGAAAGAAGGCATCCTATTTGCCTCAAGTGTGGGAAACCACTGCACAACGATCAAGCTGTATCAACCCACGAACTGATTTTACTCTAGCAGCCCCTAGAGCAGTGTTATGTTCAATAATCAATTGACCAAAGGCATGTAAGGACAAGTATCTCTTAGATTCTCCTCAAACACGCAAGCATTTGCACAAATGAAAGATGGATCATAACAAACAACACCCAAAAATATCACAGACCACAGCCTCAACCCTTTCATCAGCCTTTTGAAGATGGATATCGATCAGGTGAACTATCATTTTCACCATGATCAACCAGTTTTGTTGATTGCCCCTTTGGTAATGGATACATATCTTGAAAATTTGTCCTCCTGTAAAGATTTAAAGAAGCTCGAACATTGATGTTTATTGTAGACGAAGCAATCTCAGTAGTAGTTACATTTATAGGCTTTCTTGATGATTAAGTCAAGAAGACTCGTAGCTAAAGTCAAATATTGATTCTAGCTAAAAAGATAAGTACACGTGCGTAAAAGAAGCCAGTGAAAGAATCTTAAACAAACTCAAACATTCTGCATGCATATCATGCAGATTCCCGCCACTAATGCTTCAATACTCCCTTTCAAGTTGATGCATGCAAGCTTTTAATGCTCAACTTGCTAGTGAGCTGCTAGAACTACTAGATACTAAGAGCCTTAGTTAACAAGTCTGCAAGTTGAGAACTGTTTAGTACGTGATGCGTGGTAATGTCTTCAGATTTTAGCTTCTCTCTGACAAAATGGCAATCTATTTTAATATGATTGGTTCTTTCGTGATACACTGGATTGGCAGCAATGTGAAAAGCCGCTTGATTGTCGCAAAAGAGCTGCATTGGTGATGAGTGATCAATAGTCAAGTCACGGAGCAGGCACTTCAACCAAACAAGTTCACTTATGGCTGAAGCCATAGAGCGATACTCAGCTTCAGCTGAAGATCGTGAAATTGTTGGTTGCTTTTTGGATTTCCAAAAGATAGGTGTGCTTCCAAGTAAGGTTATATAACCTGTAGTCGATCTCCTAGTGATAGGACAGCTTTCCCAGTCTGCATCACAATAAGCATGTAGTTGTGGATAGCCTTTCAAAGAGAAGAATAGCCCATGTCCTGGTGTTCCTTTTAGGTATCATAGTATATGCATTGCTCCTTGCCAATGAGCAATGGTAGGTGATTGCATGAACTAACTGAGGAGATTAACTGAGTATGTGAGATCAGGTCTCGTGATGGTAAAGTAGATTAACTTACCAATCAAGCGTCAATAAAGACCTGGGTCTGAAAGTTTCTCATCAGTTTTGGAAGCAAGTTGGTGCTGCTATTGAAGTGGCACCTTTGCGGGTCTGTAGCCTAGCATGCCAACTTTGTGTAGGCTGTCTAAAGAGTACTTGCGTTGGGAGAGGAAGATGCCACTTGGTGATCATTCAGATTCAAGACCAAGAAAATACTTAAGCTTTCCCAAGTCCTTAATGTGAAAGTGTTTGCCAAGATATGCTTTAAGCTTCGGTATTTCCTCACTATTGTTGCCAACTATAATCATATCATCCATGTACAGAAGAATTGCTGTGAATGTTTTGCTTCGCTTCAATGTGAACAATGAGTAGTCTGCCTTGGATTGAGTGAATCCAAATTGGAGTAGCTGATTCGAAAATTTTTTGAACCATTGTCTGGGCGCCTGTTTTAGCACATATAAAGACTTTTTCAACTTGCAAACCCTGTGATCTCCAGCTTGAAGGAATCCTGGAAGTGGTGACATGTAAATCTCTTCATTCAAATTGCCTTGTAAAAAGGTGTTGTGGACATCTATTTGGTGTAGTTCCCAGTGCTTCAAAGCAGCCATAGAGAGTAGGCATCTCACTGTAATGAGCTTTGTGACAGGAGCATACGTTTCAGTATAATCTATGTCCTTAATCTGACTATATCATTTGGCTACTAATCTTGCCTTATATCTCTCTCTATATTACTGTCGGATTTATTTATCCCATCCTTTACTCTTAAACTCCCGTGTTGGTTCTACGATCCTTTTTCAGGTTATGAAGGCTTATTGGTTCTATTTTGGGTTAAAAATATAGCAAATAAGTTGTCACGCCTTAAAATCTATTTTAAGAGTTTTGAGGAGGAAACTTATTTAAGGGGAGAAAGATATAATAACCTAAAAATTTTACTAAGTTTAGCTTGTTTTGGTTAATTGTCTAACCACAAAGTTTAAAAAAAAAAACAGAAAAAATGTCTATTATGAAAATAAAAAGAAAATAGTGTGAAACAGAGAAGGAAAAAGAAATAAGGATTTTGTACCCTAATAGGATTTTGGTGTGGGTTACATGGAAGAGAAAACAAAAGAAAAAGAAAAATATAAGAACGAAAAAAAGAAAGAAAAAAAGCTTGCTGAATTTGCTTAGGGATATTAGTCTTATCAGATATGCGTTTGGCTGTATATATAATCTATATGTATACAAAGAGAGAAAATAGATGAAAATATGTTACTCCCTCTGTCTCAGGGGCGGCGCTAGAATTTTAAGTTAAGGAGGGCCGGCCTTTATTTGAAAAATATTAGAAAACCAAGAAGTAGAAGTATTTCCATCATGAAAAAAAAATAAAAAAAATAACTTAAAATCTATTAAAATGTTATGTTTATGGCTTATACACTTCCAAAATAGTAAGTAAAACTTACTAAATTTCAGTTTTCATCTATATAATAAATCGATGATCATAAGCTTTAAATCCATATTAAATCTCTAGCTTCTCAATCAATGAAAAATTAGTTATTTATTATACATGTACACATGTTCGATTAATATCACATAGCAAATAAAAAGATATATAATACTTGTACATCTTGAAGTGGGCGTGTCTTTCTTTCAATGTATAAAAATCATTTATTATCTTGTCTATGGAAAAAGTCTCAACAATATCTCTTTTAATATAAATAATCAAGTGATTCTTAAGAAAATCATTACCCATGCTACTACCAAGTCTTGTTTTCACAATTTTCATTGCTGAAAAGGCTTGTTTCGTTGTTGCAGTCAAACAAGAAGAGTCAATATAAGACTAAACAATTTGTTCATTAAGAGATAAATTTTTTACTTTCATGTTTTCTTTTGTCCTCTACACAATTCAAATATTGTAGAAACATTTTTCAACTATGGATAGCGGGGCATATTATGCTCATAATATTGTAGCTGATACTTCAAATGAATCTTTTATTATTTAGTGAAATTTGAAAGATAAAAAACTTGTCAGCTAATCTACATATGTTCTCAATATTAAAAAACTTATAGAAATCTCTGGGATCCAAATCAACATTAAGAAGAAAAAGCTTCGTCATCTGTTTACTAACTGATTTCCTCTATTTCTCATAAGCCACACCTTGGTTAATGCAAAATTTTGCAAAAGAAGTGGAAAGGTTGTACTTTTACATTTCTAACTTTTTAAAATATAATTAATTAATTTCTAGTAAAAGAATAAAATTAATTGTTTGATGTTGGACTTTTCCTACATTTCTCACATAAATCAACCACATGCATTTATGTATAATTTTAGTGAGATAGAGAAAATTATTACCATTTTACATATATACTTCTTAAAATTATTATTATATTTTATAATTAAAAATATGAGAGGGTCATAATAGATATAATGTAATTTTTTTATCTTTATTTTTACATATACATATATATAATACATATAATTTACAAAAATGTTAGGGGGGCCGGGCACCCTCCAGCCCCCTATTGCCTTCACCATTGCTTTGTCCCACATTTTCTGCGCCATTTTTATCTGGCGCATAGTTTAAGAATGCTTGTGAAATTACTAATTTGTCCATGTTCTCCCTTAGCAACAAAGCATAACAGAAAAGACCAGCTTCGTCTCAGCCCCCGTTGATTTGTTGCCCTCGCCTCAATCGATCCTATTGTTGATCTGTCAATTCATCGCCTCTTCCTTATCTATCATCGCCTCAATTAGTTACTCCGTTGCTTGTCACGATTCATTGCCTTAATCTGTCACTCGTCGCCGGAGTACAATTCTAGCAGTGAATCGATCGTCCGGATTCCAACAGTGAATCGAATATTACGATTCCAACAGTGAATCGATCTTCGTGATTCCAGCAACAAATTGTCGATTCGGCCTCCTCTGATGTCGCATAATATCTTTGATCTAGCCTCCTCCAATCTCACCTCATATCGTCAATTCGGCCTCCTCTGATGTCGCCTCATATAGTCGATCCGGCCTGTTCCAATCTCACCTCATATTGTCGATTTGACCTCCTCTGATGTCTTTGCTTTGTTGTGTTATCGTCTTATCGCCTCTTGCCTTTGATGTACCCCGTTGCTCACCATCCTGATCTCCTTGCCCCACTGCCTGCCACCCTGATTGCCCATCTCGACCATGCCAACAGTGGCCAACAAAGGGATCAGAAAAACAAAACAAGAATAAAACGAATAAGAGTAGAGTAGATTGGAAGGGAGTATAATTATAAAGTTGTCTAGTAATTAAAACTTACTAAAAAAAGAAATGGTGTAAAGAATTTGGGACGACCAAAAAAGGAATACGATACAAAGAATATGGTATGGATGGAGTTTTAAAAAGAGGGAAAGAAGAAAAAATAAGGTTTGGAATTTCTCTTTCTTTCTCATGTGGCTATTGCTTTGTGTTGAAGAATTGGAAAAAGAAACAATCAATTAAAGATCAAGAAGGAAGCACTTAAAAAAATTTTCTTCAATGAGAGAATTATTTGTGACTAATTGTTATTTATTTTTTCAATGAATATGATAGTTATTCTTAGAATCTAAAGAGAGGTTCGGGTTGATAATTTGATTGAATATAATTTAATTTTTATGATTTGTTAAGATAATTGATGATTGAGATTGTTTAGAATAAATTAAGGACAAGTTTTGTGAGGGTTTGACTGAGTGTAGGTGGTGTTCTACGAGTTACAGAGGGATTCCAAAGGAAGAGACGAAGAATTCATGTCCTGGGCATAAATTGGATGATTGACAATGTAGGTACCTAGAGATTTAGGCAACATCCTATGTTTTAAACTGTTACAAATTGGGCACTGCAAGTTTAAGTCGGGTAAAAGAGAATTGGGTTAATAACCACAGTAATCTCTAAGGATTTCAACACTAGTTCAGCAAGTTCTTATGTTCCAGAACTATTCATCTAAGCCACTAACAGGGAATAGTTTTGGATTATTTCTTAATTTTATTTGGATTTAACATAGGCTTTTATATAATTATTATAGGTGGCTAAACCATTGTTTTGGGAGTTTAAAAGTTATAATTAAGGTAAATTTCCGTCCACCATTTTAAACTTAAATTATTATTTTGCTATCTGCTTTATTGATTTTAAAGTATTGAATTAAATTGGATTCTAGTTTTATGAAGTCTTGGTTTGAAAGTAAGAATTATCTTATCTTTGAACTTATTCTCTTGATTTCACCTTTATTATTTGAAATTTTATTCTAAAGTTTTTTTATTTAAATATATTTGAAAAAATTACATATGAATTATCTATATTTCTAAGTATGTAAGTTATGTTTCAATTATTATAGGATCAAGTATGTTTTACTTGTGTTTTTATGCCAATATAATTTTATGATTTTTATGAACCTTTGAGTTCTAAATATTTTATCCAAACTTATTTTGCTACACATGTCAAATAATTTAGGTATTAAATATTTCAGATTTTATATTCAAAATTACTCCAGTCAAATGTATGTTTGATTGATTTGGTTTCGAAACGAGATTCATTGTACTTTTAGCTTTTGAAATGTGTTTCATTATTCTTATTTTTATGTCATGGACTATTTATTATCAAAATTAGGTTAAATTATTTTATTTATTGATTTGACATACATCTCAAGTATATTTTCTTTTAGATATTCCACAATGAGATTCATGCCTCTACAAAATTGATATTTTAAATGTGTTTTAACTCTGTTTTGATGAATGTTGGTTTTGTGCCCGTATTACTGAAAAAGTGTTGTTCTAAACCCTCCACGTAAGATATTTTGGTCCGTTCTATTTCGCAATGTATTGTTTCTAGGACTAGTCCTTCTCGGTGCTCGACCGATGGTGATTCTTAGTTAATTCTGGATGCATTATAGCGGTTTAAGTATAATCATAGTGATCACCCCCATCCATTCTGCTTTGAATTTTTGTTTTGTCAATATTATCTAAAATGCTCTGTTTTGGTCAATGGTTTTTATTTAAAAATATTATCTATTGTGTTCTTGTAATTGCTATTTTAATGATTATCTTCAAACTTTTGAGTATTTTTCTATGTGATATTTATGCTATTATTTTGCAGGAATTATTTTTGCTTGAACCCTATGTTATACATTTATGAACTTATTTTTATGTTCTATATTAAGAAATATCATGTTTTGTTTTTTGTTTTGAATTGCTATATTTTAACTAATGATTTCATATATAAATTTCACTTTTTTTGGGTCATATTTTATGCTAGAATTAATTGTATTTGTTTATCACATTTAAATGAATTTTTAATTTTTATGAAGCATGGCTTTTTAAAAAAATGAATATTATGACATATTTATATGTATATTATATTTTCTAATTAATATTGGATTTTTTATACTTTCAATAAAATTGTTTTCTACTCGATTCATGTGTCGTATATTTTGTGAATTGTCTTTATGTTTTATGAAATGGTGAACAACTCGCCACTTACCAGTGTAACAACGTATTTTTTGGAGTCTTTATCAATCGGTTTTACCTAAGTCGATTAAACACCTTAAAATGGTCTATAATAGCTCGAGGGATTCATGAGTACGGTTAAGCTAAAATAACCTTATTATAATGCCAAAAATTGGCAGCTTAGTTTAGTTTAAATTTAATTCTGCTGGCTTTTAAAAAATTTTAATTAATTTTTCAAACCATGGATCCTAATTGAATCATTCGGATATGAACTTCTAAACCTTACTACTTGATTTTATTTGTTATATGAAATTTTAATATTTCCAAATCATTGATCTTATTAGACCACCCGAATGTAGAATCTAAAAACTTAATATACTTTTATTTTATCTATTTTTATTTTAAATATTTTAGTTGATTATCAATCTAAACCATAAATCCTATAGAATTACCCGGATGTGGATATTAAATTTATTTATATTATTTTTAAGGAATTTAAGTAATTATCTAAACCATAGATCTTATCGGATCAACCAAATATAGATTTTAAAATTTATTATTATCCTAAATTCATCATAGAGTTTTATTAAACCCACGTGGAATTGAATTTTTTTAAATGTGATTTTTTTTAGATGCATTATGTAAATCAAATGAATTTAAGATTCATATTATTTATAAAATTATCTATCTAACCTAGTCCTATAATCCTGCCTAATGTTAATCATCAAACTAATTCATGACTTCAACAAACAGAATAAGGAAACAAAGAAAGAAAAACACACAAAATCAATGCCATCAGTGACCAAACTGTAAAACAGAGAAGAATTGGCTACTCAATTAAACAAAAACACAAAGACGAGGGGCTAAACAAGGATTTTTTCCAGAAAGGAACATTGGCTGAATCGGGTATAGGGAAAACGCGTCGGGTTAGCGGGTCAAGATCCGGATCGTCTTTAATTTTCCGTTCTCCGGTGACGTTGGGCGAACGGCAACTTCGGCTTGGCCGAGGGACGGCGGCAACCATGGGTGGTGCAAGAACGGTGGTTGACGGCGACTTGGCGGCGGATTAGGCCTGTCAACGATGGCGGATCCCCGGAGATGATGGTGCGAGGTCGGACGAAGGATGGAGGCGAGCTGGACAGGCGACGGGGGCTGGAGACGTTTAGGCAGTGGGAGCTAAGGCGTTGATGGGTGGCGCCGGCAGGTGGAGAAGCCAGGGTTCTGGAGTGAAGGGTTGCAAGAGAACCAGGGGCTAAAGATACAGTTTTCTCTTTTCCTGACTAGAGCTCAAGTATGCGAAAATCTTAGCTTCCTTTCTCTCAAGTGATGACCCTTATTTACACTAGAGAATCTAAGGCGAGATTAACTAGATTTTTTTTAAGATTAAAGTTTAATTAGAAGAGGTTAGGACATAATTTGGCCAAAATATCAGTTTTAGTCCAATAAAATTCTCAGGCTACTGATCTAGTCCCCATTTTTACGCGAGATAGCAATTTAGCTCAACTTTTACTTGGTTTGTCATATTAGCGTAAAGCTTTGCCAAATTTTTCCCAAATTTTTCAATTTTTCCTAAAATTTTTTAAAAAGCTTCAATTTCCATCCAAACTTTTTCCTTTTATCTAAATTGACCATACAGGACTTTTAAGACTCCAAATTAGTATCTAAACTAAAGTAATTCTTTTTTTTTTTACCCTAGATGACCATTCTAAATTCCTAAGACTGAATAATACAAAATGACAACATAATCTAAACCCACTTAATCCTACCAACCTCTTAAGCAATAAAATGACCAAAAAGATCAAATTTCCCCTAAAAACTAAAATGCTACTTAAACTAATTTCCCTAACCTAGAATTAATCAAAAGTTAGTATCCGGACAAAATTTGGTGTCAACTACTAAGCATTTGTGCTTTCCCTCTCTTTTCCAATTTATACAAATAGTAAGAAATACAAAATTAGCTAGTTGGAGAGTCACTACAAGAGTCCAAGGTTTGATAATAGTATTAGGGTGAGAGTAATTGTTTACTCTTAGGTCAAAGATATTTTGTACAAGGTTTTTAAGTTGTAGTAGCTCTGCCACTTGATGCCAATGACAAGTAATGAGTTTGGATTATAAGTTATAGTCTTTTAGATTTATTTGAAATATTTATAATTTTGCATGTTTAAGAAAATTTTATTTCTTTGAGTGTGTGGCGTGTTATTATTCTGAGACTCCGAAGATGGCTTTTAGGATATGACAAAAGTGGTGTCAAAGCCAACCTAGTTTCATGATAGTGTGTGGACTATGCTTCTGACTCTATGTAGGTCAAGGCCGATTCTATTTTGTCTATTTTATGTATAGTTCATATAAATCACCTATTAGACTCACAATTAGTTTATATCTATCAACTACTGGTCTTATAATTCTGGATCTATTTGTAATGGGGAAATTATGACACCTCATATTTTATATGGGAAGTTTTATATCTATCAACTACCGGTCTTATAATTCTCGATCTATTTGTGGTGGGGAGATTTTAACACTTCATATCTCATATGGGAAATTTATGTAATTTCTAATATATATATATATATATATATATATGACTCCAAGTTTAAGAACTTGATCACTTAATGCTCTTCATGTTAAAAAAGGATAACCCATGTAATGTGATGTTGGGTATTTTATGGACCAATTTTGGAATTGGGTCGTCACATAAGTCACTCATATTCTCTTTCGATACAACTTTTCTTGCTCCTAATTTATGCTCTAAATGGATAATAGTAGCTTCTTTTGTACTCTAAACTGTCCTGTTTCTCACGAAGAGGACAAGGGCGGCATGGAAGGAATGAGGAAGTAGCTGTCGCTGTTACTGCGTTCTCGAATTGCTGCAGTGCTACTGTCTTCGTAGCAAATAGAAGAAGCGAGTGGTTGCGTAAATATAATAGGAATCAAGAAGAGGTGGAGATGAAAAAGTTAATTGTCATTGTAAGAGGGGGAAATAAAAAAGTTAATTGTCATTGTAGGTATCTGTACCTCAACTACCACCTATAAATTTATGTAACTCACGCACTTCCACAAATTCTCCCACACATGGGCAGAAATTTATTTCACACGCAGTTGCTACATACGACATTGTGTTTTTTTAATAAGAGCAAGTGTTATATATATATATATATATATATATATATATTTGTGTGCGTGTGTGTATTTGGTATTGTACCTAACATATCATTAAAAAAAAATAATGTAATCACTAATATGAGATTTAAAATCTCAATGAATGACCATAAACAATGGATTGTGGGCAAGTGAAATTTGATTTTTCCTTATTCTTTCATGCATTAATTTTTTTTTTCTTGGAATGTTTTTAATTATTTTTGCCTGGACCTTACTAGGGGAAGTGAAGTGACAAATGCAGACATGGTCTTATACTATATCCAGAATTTGCAGTGTTTGCATTAATACTATTTGTGCTTTGTGGTGATATCTACAGGGCGGAGGGAGTGAGGGGCTAAGGGGTGCTCAGTCCCCCAAATTTTTTGTAAGATATGTATATTACTTATTTGTCTATATAAAGATAAAATTTAAGAAATTTCATTATCTCTATTGAGGCTCTTTTAATCTTTTAATAGTTTCAAAATGAAGTATGCTCCGCCTAACTTAAAATTTTGGTTCACCTTGGTAATGGAGCTGCTTGAGTACCTTACGTGGATTCTCAGTTTTGTAGTACAAATTCCTATATGGCACCCTTGAGTATTTAACTAAATAATATCCCTTCCTTTCAAAAATTTTGGGACATACTCTATTTTGGACATTTTTTAATTTTTACCACTTTTTTTTATATTTAATAAATTATGTTATTATATTATTTTTTAACTTATCAATTTAATATAATTTTTTTTTAGGTTTACAATTTGACCCTAGTAAAATTTTTATTTTGATACAGCTCATCTCGACAGAAGAAAGTCACAACGTGTATGTAACAATATTATAGATAATATATTTTATGTCGACCCCATGATGAGATTTTGTGGCTCCATCCCTAGACAATTGATCGACACTGCAAAATCTATTGGTTTATTTTCTATCTTGCTTGGTTTTGAGAAAGTGTTTATGATTCCTATTCCATGAAATTGTATGAGAAGTGCCAGTCTTTCCTATAATTTTTCCAATGTTTGAGCATTTAAGTACTAATTTTCAATGAAAACTGTATTTTTCCTCTTTAAGAATCCGAGTTATCACAAGTTAATTAATTACACAACGAGGTCAATTATATATCTTCCTCTTTTTATTTATTTATTTATTTTTGTATTATAGTGGAAATGAGAAACGATCTTAAAATCTTAATTGAAATGGTGAAAACCTTCACCAGTCATGTAACTAGCTTTTCGAACGTTGAAAAAACCTATAATAGTTGTATATTTAGCTTTATAACAAACATCTGATAAACCATACAAAAAAAAATTGCCACAAACATAACTCCTAAATGAATAAAATTTTGACAAAGATAATCAAAATTTTACCGTAAGGTGATTTCAAATTTTAAGAAGACAACGTCCATATGATGAGAGTTTGTGCAGCTTAATTAGTTTAACCCAAAAAGTATATTGTTACTGTGGTTGCGTTAGACCACTTGTCCTTGTGCAGCGCCATCTCCTTCCCCAGAGTCCGCCACAAACCACTTGTTGATACGCATTCGAGCTGTTGCTACCTGAAAAAAATACATCTGAAACCATTCAGATAACTAGCTCTAGGAAACAGATATATTGTTGTGAACGAATATTGATGCAACTGACCCGAAATACTTTTTTTTTATTACCTGTTTGTCCCAGTCAGTTTTCCAGGTGATAGTGATAAGAACAATTGTTTGAACAAATGTCCCAAACAACATGCCAATCCAGACACCCTATTACATTGAAAAATATTTAAAATTAATCTTGAGAAAGGCAAAGAAGGGGGGGGGGGGAGGGGGAGTTGGTTAAAGATTTTTCCAAACCAATTCAAAGATGATTTAAGAGTAATTAAATACAGTAAATAAATTACCTTGACTTGCATGTTCATCAAGTAACCAAGCACAACACCTACTGGGATCCCAATTAAGTAGTAGCAGCCTATGTTAACATACGCAACAATGCTCTGCCAGCCAGCCCCAACAGCCACTCCTATTCAAACCAATCTTTCATTTCTCAATCAAATATTGGCTGTGAAAAGGGAGCAAATTAAATTTATCAGTACCGGAGAGAACAGGCTGAACGCTGTTCAGAAGTATGGAGATGGCCAGCAAGGGAGACAGATCAGCGACGGCCATGGCCACCTCATGGCTTTCTGTGAAGATATACGCCAGACGCTCTCTGAGGAACAGGAAGAACAAGAAGAGGACAAATCCGATGCAAAATGATGTTAGGACGGTTATCAGGATGGAGAATTTTGCAGCTTGTGCGCTTCCTCTTCCGAGCTCGTTCGACACCCTCACACTATGAATTTTCGCCGCAACATGGGGGTGGGGGGGAATAAATGAACTGTTGGTTAGTACTACATTAAACAAGAATCAGTTGTTTAATCAAGCAAGACAAACAGTAAATGGACAGAAGGTGGAAGGAAGCAAAAGATGATGGTAGTTGGTCATTCTCGCACCTTGCAGCATTCAAGAAACCGAGGGATATCATCATTTCCCACCCATTGATGTTGAGGCTGTGAACAAACGCATTAATTGTTTTTCTTTTTTGATGCTTGAACAATCCACCAAATCTGATGATGATGGGAAAAGCAGGGGAGGAAAAGAAAGACCAGAAGGGAGGTGGGACATTTTTGTTACCAGATAGCAAGAGCATCGATAGAAACTTTCGCATTTTCCATATTTCCTGTCAAAAGAATGAGGACTGTGTTGTACCAGAGCTCGAGGCTGCAAAGGAAAAAGACTATTCTCAGTCCCAAATCCTACCAGAAAAATAAGAATGCTGCAGAACCATTAAACTTTGATCACCATTTCCATTCGGAAAGGCTAAACAATCTCACCAGAGCATAGCACCGGACGATAGAGACAGCTTGATTACAGGCCAAAGGTCCTTGAAGGCAAGAAATGAGAAGCCCTTCCAAGTCTCCTTGCAGCCTCCAAAAAGAATAAATGCAAACTGCCCCAAATTGGGCAGCCAGTAAGCCAGTACAGTTGATCCCAGCGCCCCAGCCAGCCCAAACTTGTACTTAACAGTCAAGAGCCAGGAGAGGAACAAATGAATTCCAATTGAAGCTGCAGCCAGGTAGGCAATGATTATGTTCTTGCTCTGCGCCTGGAGGAACATTTGGCAAGTGAAGGATGCTATGAAAGAGTAGACTATGGGAATTACCCAATAGCCAATGTAGCCTGAAACTTGTGCAATCTCGTGATCTTGGCCTAAAGCTTCTAATATCGGGGTAGTGAAAAGGAAAAGAGGGAGAAGAAAAAAGGCGGTCAAGCACAAAACTATCCATGATCTCTGCAAGTATATTCCCAGCATGTGATATTGTTTTGCTCCAAAAGCTTGCCCGCATAGAGTTTCCAGTGCACTAGCCATCCCCAGCTACAAACAATCACATCACGATATTTAATTCGTTAAACTTAATTCCAGTGTTACACTAAACTTATCTCTTCATCACGTTTATTGAGCTTCCAATTTATTGAATTGCTTTCTGCCAAGAAAAGCTTAAGTCATGACATAAACTCAAACACATAATGATTTCAAGTAGAATGATGGAGTCTTTATATGTATACTGAATCACCGATCATACCAGAACGCCATTAGCGAACCTCACGAGGACCGTGAACACAAGCGAGTAGGCAGCGAGTTCCGTCGGGCCAATGTGGCCGACGAACGCCTGACTGACAACCGTGACTCCGAATGTCGAAAATCGAGTGAAAATCGCCGGGGCCGCGACTATCCATAGCTTCTTCGTTTCACCCCATAGCTTGCCCTTGAACTGCACTTGCTCGTCGTCACCTCCATTACTAGTCCATGGTCTCTTCAGGAGCTTCTCCTTCATGTCTCCCTCCATCTTCAGACCTCTGTGCCGCGATCGGACAAGAGAAAATGTATACGGAAGGCTGACCGGAACGTTTTAATTAAATGTGAGTAGTCCCAAATGATGGCTGGTTTGGAGGAGCGTGAAGAAGGTTAATGGGGTAAGTAGGGGCATGCACTGGCTTGTGGCTGGGAAGGCCTGTGGGCTAGCAAAAAACGTGATGGGACGAAGCAAAAAAGTTGAAGGCCGTCCAACTTAATAATGATAAAACGACAAACACTCTATGCCCTTTGCTAAATGCTAACTCTATGCGATTATCCTTCCACCTTATAATTATAAAAGTCAATAACTGACTTGACGTTATTGTAAATTTATATGTTTTAAAAATTAAGGTCGATTTCGGAGATGAACTGGAAAATTCATATACGCAATTGAGTTAAAAGAGAAGTTGTCATGCAATTTTGTTTATAAGAAAAGGAACATGGAACTCTTACGGTAAGACTAGCAGACACTTATGACCTGTCCTAATTTTGGGCCATAGAAATGGACAACTATTGATTGCTTTTCAAGATATTTGGTATGATACCTTCTGGACTTGCTCAAGTAAGTAAAAATTCATTTATAAGGTATGGTGCAAACCAGCAATGACAATTGCATTTTTGCCTTAAAAAAAATATTACAATTTGTATGTGATTTGTAGGTTTGGTTACCCATTTTACCTTTCCCTGCCCCCTTTTCTCAGATGGAATAATCGATAATTTATGTAACTGTAAAATACACATGTATATTAAAATACATAATTTCTTTTTATGTTTTTAGATTGTTTTTGCTTTTTAGTTACGATCAATTGAAGGTTGTTATTGTAACTTAATTTTCTCTCTGTTTGTGTTAGTATTAGTAATGGACAAAGTAACAAATGAAATAAAATCATAAGTCCTTCACCTTTCAAAGGGAGGAAAATGAAATAAAAAAACCGTTGAGCACTTAAAGATTGTAGTTCCGTGTCCATGGGAGTAGTTGGTACAAAATAGTGACTGAACTGACAAATACAGTTCCAAGTTCAAACTTTAAAAACAACCACAATATGGACTGAACTACCTTAACAATTGATGCCTCGTTGGAAACAATATTTTTTGCTTACTTTTTTGCTCTATAATGTGTACTCCTATTAAAGAATTTAAATACCACGCTTCAGTTATAAACACACACACACCAATGGCCAACAAAAGAAATTGATGCAAAGTAGTGATTGTTTTTAGTGAAACCGACTTGATTGTGGGGCTGTACCCATTTTCAGCTAGAAACCAAATAGACAGGCTGTGCATTGTTGTGGGAATTTGTTCTTTGATAGTTCACTTGTGAGGAAGCAATGTTTGGGATAAAAAAGATAGAGACTTGCAAATTAAGAGGGTCAATTATCAAAAAGGAAAGTTTGAGAATAAGAATGGCAATATGCAACATTTAAATGACCCATTTGAATTTTTTTTTTCATTTTCCTAGGCTGAGCATATTGCATTGCCAGACTTGCCTGTTCATCTGCATCTCATATCTTAATTACTGTTATATAGTAACTTAGACACGTGATTAGTGTGTGTGTGTGTGATTCAGCCAATATTGGCTAATCCCGCTTAACTCAGTTGGACTTATTTGTCAATTGTTTGATCAGATTGTTTTGTAGTATGAATTTTGAGAGTTTGAATTCATCTTCTTGGGTTCTTTGACTTAGAAGCTTTCAGGCTCCAAGATTTTTATATTCTTTTTCAATTCTCGAGCTAAAAAGTTTTTTCACCTTCAACAATTAAATTCCATCGAGAGGATCATTATAGCTAAGATATTGTCACAAGAGCTCAGAAGTTTCAAATTTCACTAACTGTATTTGTATGAAGCAAAAGAAAAAAAAAAGTTGTTGCATTTGTTAAGAAGGCTACAAGTACTCCCCATGGTCTATTTGTGGAATGAATAAAAAGTAAAGTCAAAGCTGCAAAATTTAGTGGAAACTGTAAGGGTATGAAAAGTACCTTGATGAAAACTTGGAATAAGAGATGGACGGTGATTGAAAGAGCTATGTAGTAGATTGAGAGCATGTAGGCTTCAGAAGGTTGGTGGTGGTATACATACACTTCAACACCCAAGTAAATGTTAGAGACATATTTAGTGCTGATTAAATTTAATCAATAGTCCCTGACCTTTGGTCATTGTTTTCTTTTAGTTCATAACCCATTGAATATTTTGTTTTAGTCCTAAATATATTAAAAATGTTTCATTTTAGTCCTGAATCTATTGAAAATGTTTCATTTTGGTCCCAATTTGATAAAATTTGTTAACTCAAAGTATTTGTTTGATAACAACTTTTTAGATCATATATAATTTAAACAATCTGGTAACTGTCACATAATAAATTTAATCTATATAATAATTTTTTTACAACTATGAAAATTTTAAATCATTTTTTTCTCTCTGTAAATTGAATTTATTTCATTCAAAAATAAAAAACTACTAATTTAAATTATCTATAAAAAATATTAAACTGTTTAAATTTGCTAGAAGACAATTATCAAATATTTAAATAATAATTTCAAAAGTTTCAGTCAGACAATTATTCTAAGTTAATAAATTTCATCTGGTGAGAGAATAAAATAAAACAATTTTAATATGTTTGGGATCAAAATAGAACATTCGATAGGTTAGGAACTAAAAGAAAATAATGACTAAATGTTAGGGATCATTTATGCAATTTACTCATTTAGTGTGCAAGGAATAGTAGTATACCATCTTAGTGAAAGTAAGTGGTTTTATATAGGCCTTGGACATGGTGCTTTGTATTAGATAACTGTTAAATCAATGGACATATGTATGATCATTATAACTTACAAGTTATTACTGTTGGTCAATTTCATATGGTCCAGTGAGCTGTTATTTGGCTCCTCCATAGACTATAAAATATACAAATCTGATGCATTGAGCCTTTAACACACATCTTAAATATCCAAGGTCATATTATATACTCCCTTCGTTTTATAATAGTCGGCCTCTATTCCTTTTTTGACAGTTTAAAAATAGTTGTCCCCTTTCTATCTTTCCAAATAAGGTAACTTTTTTATTATTTTATATATATATCATTTATTGAAAGGAGAGAAAGTTGAAAAAGTTAAAGAGTGAAAGTACGTAGGACCCATTAAAAAGTAGATAAGTACATGTACTTTATATAAAAATAAATAAACTAATAGTTTTATATTAAAAGAAAGAAGTAAAAAGTACAGAAGTTTTAATTTGTGTGCATTATCAAAGAGGGCAGGTTTTATGAGACGGAGAAAGTATATTTTTTTTTGCTACTTAGAAAGGAAATATAACCAACTACAAGGCAAAAAAAGAAAGCAAGCAATTGGTGGCTAAATTATAAGTTTCGTTGATGGTACTGTTGTGAGTTTTACAACCTTAATCCGCAAGCGCACGGGATGTGTGTAGATAGGGTGAATAAGATATTGTTCCCACGAGGATTGATTTGTATTGTTTGCTAATTACCACTACCTTGAGACTCACTTTAGCTAAACAAGCAACAATTGATGATTTACTCACTATGAAAATAACTAAGTTTGCAACTCCATTTAAATTACTACTAAACAAGAACAACAAACACAATGCAAATTAGGGGTTTTCTAATGAATTAACAAAACACACTTCCTATGATTTTCACTATTTGACTTGGTTAGCTAGTGAATTAAGGCTAATAGTTTGGTTTTTCTACTTGTTGGTGAAGTTAACTAATTGGGCCCTTACTCTCCCAAGTGAAAGGGTCACTCTCCCAAGCTTACACTAGAATGGACTCCCATCCAAATTGCTAGTTCAAGAGGGGCATTACAAGTGCAATTTACCTTCACCTAGTGTCCTAGACTAGTCTCCCAACAAGCCCATGGCCACTACACTATTCTCCTAATTCCAATTCCTTTTAATCTTTTCCAAGAGTTTAAAAGAAATCTAAAGTGCAATTGATTAGGGCCCTTGATCAATCAACACAACAATAAACTCAAGGAGAAGAGTAAACAAGCAATGAAGGAAAACCAAAGTCAAATAGCCATTAATCCAACCAACATAACCAATTCAAGTAGCTACAACCATAGAAAGTGTAGAGAAAACTACTCCATAATCAAACTAAACATAAACATGAAAATACATAAAAGAGCATCCATGTCTAAATACAAGATAAAAGAAGGAAAGAAGGAACCCAATAGACTCTAGATGCTTGATTCCTCAAGGCTCCTACAAGTCTTCAAGTGCTCCAAGCCTTCTTCAAGCAAGAATCCATAAATGCTTCCAAGGAAGATGAAAAAATGCAAGAAATGGTGATGAAAAACCTAAGTCTAAGATGAGAAGATGAAAATGAAGAGTGTGTTCTTCTTGCTAGGTTCCAGGTTCTTCTACTCTTGGAGGTGTCCCTTTCACTCACCAAACCATTTGGATAGAAATCCTTGGCCAATAGCAAGCTTGAGTTCAAATTTGAGGTAGGGGACCACTTTCCCGGGTGACTGGCGCCTAGGCCTCAGGAGGGGGTGCTTGGGCGCCTAGGCTTCCAGGTTCAAGGGTGCTCTGGCGCCTAGGCCTCAGAAGGGGGTGCTTGGGCGCCTAAGCCTCCAGGCTCAAGGATGCCCTGGCGCCTAGGCCTCCAGGTGGCGCCTAGGCCTCCAGGGTGCGTTTTTTAGGCGGAGAACTTTTGTACTGTGGCGCCTAGGCCTCGCTCCTGGGGCCTAGATCTCACAGTTATAATTTCCGTTGACTTTTGCATTCCCGTTTTTCATTCCGCTCGTCCCGGTGCGATTCCAATGTTATGGTCCGCTTCTCCAACTTACAAAATGAAGGATCAAAACAAGAATCGGCCAAAAATATTGAGTGGTAAGGTAGAAAATTGTGGTCAAAGTTGACAAAAAGTCAACATGTTTGACTACAAAATTAACATTTATCAGGTACTTCGTTGGATCTTTATTAAGGATAATAGCTGGAATGAACCTACCAGATCCAAAATGCTCCTAACCACATTGCTAACATCAAGCTGAACCCCTAAATAGTTTGCAACTTGAAGGAATCCCTGCAAACAATTCATTAAGATAATGCAATTCAAAATATTATTTGTTGCAACGAACTACATAATAACCACAATTGCATAAAGCTCTGTGTACAAGGCTGAAAGACATTAGCCTAAAAAACACTAATGAGCCAGAGTTCTTATGTCAAGAAACCTATAGACCCATGCCAAAGCACTAACCCCAAAAGTGCCATGCCATGCACCATCGACTTTAAAAATGGATAAAGGACCTTGGTAGGTACAATTACCCTATATATTTATACTCGGTGGAGGGGCCAATTGGTGAAAACTTATCATAAAGGATTTATATGCCCTTACAGCTTGACAGTCATTCTAGAGAGTTTTTCTAGAAAAAAAGATTTGAGATGGTGGTTCTAATTTAAAAAAAAAAAACAGAGAATTTCGACTCAACCAGATGCTCTATAAGGTTGCCAAAATTATATAAATTTCCTAGCAGACTCCTTAGCAAATCCACTCCAAATCTCCTAAAACCAAGATCCAAAAAACTCCCCTTGAGTGGGTGTAGGGATATCAGAGGTCTGTGCCCAGACTGTTTGAGAATCCATATACCTACTCAAGTAGGTTAGATTTTCCTCACCCTCTCCACACCTTGGGCAATCAATTGAGTGAATGATATTCCTCTTGAGCAATTCTAATCTTGTAGGAATAACTCTCAAACAACATTTCCAAATGAAAGTTTTAATTTTAGGAAGAATGTTCTCGGCCCACATTTTTTTTAAGACAATTAAAGAGCAGAAGAGTGGGGAGGCCTGTGTCATTTTGGGATATTCTACTAAGTTAAGAGTAAGCATATCCCTTTTTTGTAGTATAAATCTCATCTTTAGCCTTTCCCAAACCAACCAATCCTTACCTGAGACACTTTTTTCAGTACTATGCATGATGATTTAAGTAATATTCACTGAAAAAAATGAACTAAGAGCTATAGTATTCCAATCCTTGAAGACTGGATAAAGTAGACTAGCAACCTTCTTAACTGCAAATTTTCTGGGTGGTCCTATATGCAGTTGCGATGTCTAGCTGGGGAGAAGCCTGAGAGCCAATAGTCCTTTTGGATGTCTACAGTGTTCCCATCACCAGTAGTCCAACATAAATTAGGCTCAAGGACATGCCTACCAGAGACCAAACTCTTCCAAATTGGGGTATGGTTATTTCCAATGTCAACTTTTAACAATGACCCATTTCTATCATACTTTGTTTGAAGAACTCTTTTAACTAGTGTTTTAGAATTTTTATGCATAATCGTCCAGAAAGTTTTAGCCATGAGCGCTTGATTAAACTACCGAAAATCCTAAATCCTTAAACCACCAACACCTTTAGGTAAAGTTAAGTGGAATTTATTTCGAAAATGGATGTCATTCCTTTGCTTTGTTCTTTTCCACCAAAACCTAATCATTGACTTGGTGATTTTGTCACCCATTGTAACCAGTATGTGAAATAGAAACATGACATAAACCAGAAGGGATGAGAATAAAGCCTGAATCAAAGTTAAATACCCTGCTGGGTTCGAAAGCTTCCATTTTCCAAGTAGCAAGTTTGGATTCAACCTGTTACTTAGAAACTTAAAGAAAGTCGATCTTGAAAAATCACAATTGAATAGGATGCCAAGATATTTTGTAATTGAATCACTGGCCGTGAATGGCAAAATTTTCCTGAAAAAATGAATGAACCTCAAGCAGATATTTTCACTGAAACACCACATTGATTTCTGGAAATTAATTTCTTGGCTAGCTACTTTCTAATACAGCTCAAAAGAATCCTTCAAAGTGTGTGTGGACCAAAAGTCCAGATGATAGAAAATAAGACAGTCATCAGTGAATAATAGATGGTTAATGCTAGGGCCTCTAATACTTGGTTTCAAACCAGGGAGAAGACCATTGGATTGTTAATGCATCAAATAGTTAGAAAAAGCTTCGCTACACAAAATGAACAAGTAAGGTGAGAGAGGATCACCCTGCCTAATACGTTGATTTGGCTTGAACCAGTCTGTAGGATAACCGTTAATCAAGACCGAATAAGAGACCATACTAATGCATTGCATAATAAGGTTGATCCAATGTTCAGGGAAATTTATTGTCTGAAGAACTACTCTGATAAAGCTCCAATTCAGCTCGTCATAGGCCTTTCTCATGTCTAATTTCAAGGCCGTTTTATAACCCCTAGGGCCTCTAGACTTGCTTGTAAACTTAATGGCCTAAAATAGTTCTTGAGCAATAATGATATTGTCCTAAATATACTGTCCTGGAATAAATGCATTCTGATAATCCGATATTAGACCATTCATTAGGGGTTTCAAACAATTAACCAAAATCTTGGACACAATTTTGTAGATCATGTTGCAGAAGCTAATCGGATGATAATCATGGATGGTTTCAGGGTATTGAACTTTGGGGACAAGATTAATATAAGTTCTGTTCATCTTCTTAAGAAATAAATGCCCCTAAACACAAGATCTTACTGCATTAATGATGGACTGCCATATAAATGACCAATACTTTTTAAACACAATAGGCTAAATCCCATTTGGCCCTGGGGCCTTAAAGCTTCTTAGTTGAAATAGGGCAAGTCTTATTTCTGCATCAGAAAATGATATCAACAAAAACTGTTGCTGACCAGAGGTCAGCCGATTCTTAATATGGCTACAAAACTTCAACTGCAAATCAGGGTCTTGAGCATTTTACATGGCAAAATTGGAAGAAAAATGATTGAAAATGTGCTCCCGAATTTTCTCCTGATCAGTTATCCAAATGCCCTAGGAAACATCTTTAAGAGTGTAAACTTTATTGCCACTCCTCTCAATTTAGTAGCAGTATGGAAAAAACTTGTATTAAAGTCTCTAAGGGCCAGCCAATTAATTTGGAATTTTTGGGCCCACGACTTCACTTGATCGGTCAAAAGGTCCCTTAGCTCAGCTCTCTTCTGATCTATGTGATATGCAACAACTGTAATATTAGTAGCAAATTATAAATCCACTAAATCATATTGGAGATCTACAATTTGAATAGGAATACTCCCAATTTCTGATCTGTTCCAATCCTGTAGAGATACCATTACTGATTTACATGGTCTGCAACCTGAATTGCCAAGTTACATAAAGATACATCTCGGTGAAACTGAAACCATTCTAGAGAAGCAAAATCTTTATCCAAAATTTCAAAGACTACTTCATCACCTTGATGAGCATTAATCCATGTGAATTTCGGACCATGGCAAAATAGGGAGACTAGAGCTAGATCCAAGATGAAAGAATTTAACAGATTTGCCTTTGGGATGATATGTGCATTCTTACCCAACTTTTCACTCATTTACAGCACATGGTTAAAATCACCTATCAATAAAGAGGGGAAGCAAGTAGCGCATCAAAGTTGAGTTAGTTTCATTCTAAGTAGCCCTTCTAAGTTGCAAGACCGAGTTTCCCCAAACAAGACCAAGAATCCATTTTCTCATACTTTCATCGTTGACATGTAACAAAATAAAGTTCTTCAAGCTTCTAAACAACACAACTGACATGACTTTTCCAACCCACCCAAAGTTCCCCCTCTGGCCCCCTCTACATCAATAGAAGCAATATCCAAAAAACCTCCTAAAGGTAGCTTCATCGAGACTTCCAAGCCTTCTGTTTTGGTCTACATCAAAAACATCAAATCTTGTTTGTGGGTACGCATTAAGCCTTTCACATTCTGAACTGTCGCAGCCTGGCCCATTTCGTGACAATTCAAACTTAATATTTTCATGGCTACTCTAGGGTTTAATGAGGGTCAACCACCCAAAACCCCTACAATATTCTTGGAAAAACAATTGGATCACAAAAGACCATTATTTGAAGAGCTAGGTTTTTTGCTAGCAGCTCATATCAAGCCTCATCATCCATCACATAATCGATCAGAGAAATACGACATTTCTTAGTCACCTGCATTTGTGATGAAGACACCTCATCATCCTAGCCCTTCCTTGTTCCACACAATTGTAGCAGTAATTGTGATGGACTGCTAAAGAAAACACTATTTTTACTAAGAGGTGTAAGTGTGATTGGGTGCTAAGAAGCCTTCACATTTCTTTTAGAAGTTAGGATACTATTTAGAGAAAGATATCCTGGCAACGTAATAGAAAGCTTTGTACATGTCCCTCCTGGATCAGGATGCAAACAGGTTATTGCACCAAGGATCTGAGTCAGTGCAAATTTAACATGTTCTGTAGGCCACTCGTCAAGATTCATTTCAAGGTAGACACCAAAATGTATAATCTTATGGACATAAAATTCAGTCTCTTATACATCCCATTTTCTTGTCAATTGCTTTATAAAGCCCAACATAGGAATAGGAGTTTGCCTGAATCAATGAACACCTATCAATTTTTGTCACTTGGAAAGTGATGTTCCAACAAGTTTTCAAGAATCATGCCTACCGAAGGACCTCTAAATGCACAAGTTATTAACTTGTGCTATTCTGCAAGAATTGTTAAAAGCTTTAACCCGCCATGCTAGCACAACCTCCTTCTTGTTATTTTTTCTACCCTCCTCGATGGTAGAGATTGGAAACCAACCCTACTCTTTCCCACAACAATTAAGGAAGGCCAGATTTGACGTTAGCACCCTTCACATAAGCATGTCGTCAATGAGCTACTATCTATGTAGTAAAAACACAACTCACCCTTAGTATCCGGAGTAGTTGAATTTTGGTAATGAGCTCTTGAATGTCCAATTTTGCCACACTGTTTGCGATTCTTATAGATCCTCTCATACTTAATCCGAACCCAAGACCTACAGCCAGAGTGGTCTTCAAGAAACAGCCCTAGTAATAGAGGTTCATTCACCTTTAATCCTGAAGATAGGCCCAACGCTGAGTAGCAGATAGTTGGATATCGATATCCACCACTTTACTCAGCTAGGAACCAATGTAGCTTGCTGTAGTTTTGCATAAAAACAGAGCTGACAAATTGTGGAATTGAACCCAAACCAACACCTCTGTAAACAGATGATCATCATAATGAAGAGATGGATGCGGGCATTGAGTTAGAACTAATGCTCCATCAAAGATCCAAACGTTTTGCATACAAACATCCTTCATTGTTCGCCAGCTATAAAATTTGATAATAAATCTATTCTTGCCCACTGCCCTTAAAACACGGTTGTCCCTGTCTGTCAATGCAAATTAGCTTGCTGTTGGACAAAAATAGGATGAAAAGTATGATGATCAAGGATTTTAATCAACACACAATTACTTAGGATCCCTTCATTATTTTTAGAAAACTCAACTTTACCACCAAATCATTGTTGAAATCGCACCCATCTAGAGGGTCAGGCATAACAACAATAATTTCTGATGATGATTTTCTATGAACCGTACCTGTAATTGAGAAGTACAAAAGAAGAACCAGCTAGCAACAAATAACACAAATTGATCCCTCGAATTTAAAGTAGACGACAATACACACAGCTCTTCAAAACAATCGAGCCAAGAGAAGTTTTAGATTGAAGTCCCAACCTGGTATAGGATGAAAAAAAAGGCTAAGAGACAGTGATTATTGCGCGACCTGCAAACCTCTTGAGCAATGGGATTCATCACAAGCAACTCGCCAGAAATAGGAAAGATCCCAACTAGGTACTAAGAATCTCGACTCGTCTTATGTGCTTCAGGTTGAGAACTGCCAAAGGATCCTCCGGGCCACTTTGAGCAAGATGCTATTCAATCGAATTTGAAACACCCTCCAGAGGCCTGCCCGAAACTCGCCCAACCAAGGTGAGGCATCGTCGCTCGTGAAGACACCAATTCAGAGAAAAGAGAACCAACCACGATGACTAATGACAGTGAGTATTGCTATTTATCCTAACTTGCAGTGAAACTGAGTGATCGGCAATGGTATCTCTAGCCGACTAAGGTGTGAGGAGCCAATTTGCAGAGTCAAAGGCATTTAATTAAAGAGTTAGGGTTTCTGAGCAAATTAGGAAAACACACTGAATTGGAAAAAAAAAAAAAACTGGAGATGTAGGCCAAATTGGAAATTAGCAAGAAACTGATGAAATTGAAGGATTTTGGTAAATTTTATTTCACGATCGGGAAGCTCTCCTACTGGAGAGAGAGGCCTCAATAGCGAGAGGATCAAGTTCATATTGATGTGTGTGTATCACCATATGGTCTTAGAATATAGCGCATTTTTTTCTGGGACAAGGTTAAAAATGAGCTAAATCAAGTCAAATATCAAGTTTAATTTGAAATGAGTACCGAGTTTGATATTTTATTTAAATTTTTAATTGAAAAAATATGAATGAACTACAAACAAGATGTTTGATAAGCTGAAACAATGTTGAGCCTAGCCGAATAATGGTGAAGCTAACCTTCTGAAATATTTATTGAGTTTGAAATTTTATTTAAATTTAAATTGAAACTAGTATAAATATACTACAAATAAGCTTAAATTACGTCAAGCTTAAGCTGTTATTTATATGTCACCTTATTATTTAGCATATAAAGTTGTATTATAAATTATCAAAATCAACGAAGAGAGGTATCTTACATTAATGAACTTATATGAACTTGTACTTTGCTTACCTTTAGTTCATTCTACGTTTTTTTTTTTTCGTTCATTTTGCATTTATAAGAGTACAGTGCACAAACGCAATTTCTCTTCTTGAAAAATCTTTTGTTCAAAGTTCAAATCAAGTTTTGTCTTGTCTCCTTGCTACAATATCCGTCCTAAATTTTTTGACATGTTTTACTGACATTATTATTTGCAAGAAATATTTTTAAAGAATTATATTTAAAAATTGTATGTCTTCAATTATCATTTATATCCCAAAATATTGAAAATATATTGTACACTTACATTCCAAAATATTGAAAATGAAAAATCATAGATAAAATACAGCAAATAGTTGGAAATACTTCCATTAAATTTGGGTACAAAAATCGCTATGTTTTGGTAAGTCCCAAAAAAGAAATTTGAGTCCAATAATTAGGGGCGAAAAAAATTCGACTTAAAAAAATTTTACAACACTGAGTAAATGTAAATCTTCCGATTGGCAGTGCAAACCGCAATTTCTATTGCTCATACAAAACTGTGAACAGATTGACTCCAACGTACAGAAAAAAAAAAGAAGTCCTCTCGAATATCGATACCTGATTCCTATGAAGACTCCGCCTTCTCACTGTCATCAGTGGCTTCAGTTGCACGGCTCTGGGTGGTTTCAGATGCACCTGCTGCTTCTTCGGTTGGCTCTGCCATTTCAGGCTTCGAAGGCCCTGGACCAGCCGATACCTTCACCATTGGTGGACGCAGAAGCCTATCTCCAAGCTGGTAACCTTTCCGATACTCCTCAAGAATGGTACCTTCTTCAAACTCCGTCGACTCCTCCCTCATAATTGCTTCATGCAGCTTTACAATATAAAATATGCCGGTTTGTTAGATAACCATCATTATCTGAGGCAGTAGGATTAGACGCCCACATGTTTATGATGAAGGTTAATGATGAATGTGCAACACTATCCCCCTAGCTTTCATGCACAGTCAAACCATGAGGTCCATATCTCTGTGTACTATATTCTTATTACAAACACTCAGAGTCAGCTGAAACCAATCGAGACTTGGTTTGGGTCAAAATCGTATCCAGGTCTTCATAAGTTCTGGAAAAATTTTATTTAGTATCCGAGAAAATTCATCAAGTACTCGACTGAGTTTCGAGCCAACTCTGTACTTCACCTGGCACAGAGTAAAAATAATAGCATTCAAAACGACAATCCAGAAATGGCAGAAATAAATGTTATACTGGTTGGCCCAACACCTGAGATTGCAGTTATGCCAAAACTTAAGCTGTTTTCTTTTATTTTTTTCCTAAATATACTTTTTTTTGTTGTTTTCTTGTGGATTCAATTTCATACTTGGCCTTTCTTCAGTTCAGTAAGACTGGAACTAATAAAAGGTCAAGGTTCAGATGCAGATAAAAGATGGACCAACTGCAATGGCGAGCTTAACAATTACGAATAGTCAATAAGAGTTGTTGTAACTCACCATTGGGTCAAAGGGCTTTCCAGTGGTTTCAACGGGCACAACACCAAGTGAGCTCAAAATCTCCATAAACTGTTTATAAATGCTCTGATAGCTGCTGTTAATCTTCTCTTCTCCCTCATTTTCCACCTTGATTTGGGTTTTAGCTCTCTCAAAATTGTCCAAAACAGGAAGCAAGCTCTCCACAACTTCTCCCTGAGCATTTGTCACCAGAGACAGACGATCCTTTTCTGTTCTCTTACGAAAATTGTCAAAGTCAGCACTAATTCTAAGAATCCGATCCTTTTCTGTTGACAAAGCTTCAGATAGTGAAGTAATTCTCTTCTCAAGGCTAATTTTCTCATCTTCAATGGATTTTAAAAATGCTTCAATTTCTGCTATTTTTGAGTCATCATTACTTGTTACGGCCTCCCTGTAAGATTGAAGTGCTTCCATGACAGGAGAAGCAGGCATTTCCTTTAGGTTACTACCCTCATCACCACCAGGCCCCCCATCTTCAACAGAAACAGCCCCATCTGGAGAGTCCTGTTTAATAATAAAAGCCACAGTAAGAAACAAATCAAAAGAGATAGAGTGCAATGGCCAAATAGAAGCTCAAGTGTGTTTGTTGTGCAGTGTAGGAGCTGTTTTCGATAACACACTGCTACTGAAAATAATCATAGAAGAAATTTGAAATAAATACAAGAGTAAAGCAAGTTGACTGTGGAAAAAACACTACAGACTACAAACACCACAAACTAGAGAAAGGTATAACAGGTCATCACTGTTTTATTACACTTTAGTTATAATTGGATATATTTTATCCTTTTCTGATATATGGATTTAGCAACACAAACAGATATCACTTATATTCGCTGAGAAAAGATTCCAACTATACAAACTTCTTTACAGCATAATCTGAAAGACAACATCAAAACAAAAGCCAAATTATCAAGGTATTAATGAACTCCACATAGAGTTTACCAGTTAATATAAATGCCTGAAGGCATCCCGCAGAATATAATAGAACAACTTCAAAAGACAAAACACTCTTCATAGGTGTTACTTCGTTCAATAAGAGAACTGTGCCACATAGCCAGAGAGATATACAAGCATCATAGCAAGCAATGTATGCAGCATGACGAGCCTATAGACGAAAGTTTAACAATTCATCAATAAAAAATAAGACATGAAGAATCATTAAACTCTTTGTGTACTGCACCTCACAAGAAACACGAGGAAGAATATTTTCACTCGTCATACTACAGAATTTGGTCCACAGAAAAACTTACTAAATATCTTCAATAATGTTCGTCTCATTCTCAATGAGAAATGTTCGTCTCATTCTCAATGAGAACAACAGATGACATCAACTGCTGTCAGTTGGCACCAGATTACATGAGTCATCAAATTCGGTATTTGATATGGCACAGGTTCAATATTTCAAGTAACCTGAGTGTATCCTATACTTTCACATGCTCCTAGCTACCACATTATCTCTCCAAACTCTTACATTACTTCGCCATTTTCTGATCAGCAGAAAAGAGTTGGGTTGTTTGATATGCGAATCATATCTAGCTATATTTGAAAGTCTCCGAAAGTTTTTGTTCCCAGAATATAACAAACATTTTGAATGCTATTCAGCAAATGAGTTCGTTTTAGAGGACTATATATGAGCACTGCTGTGATCATCAAACACAGAATTCTTCTGGGTATCAACTAGGATAGCTTCCCTTCTTCGGCACCTAAATGCCCCAGCAAATTTCATTTTCATTTTTTTCCTCAGTGGTACAAAGAAATCCTTCTTATTCAAATATTAACCTTATACACAATTGATTTGATTCAGCAAGTAAATCATAGAATAGCCATTGTTCTAATCAGAAAATCAACCAACCCTTCTTTTCTTCAACAGCCCCATAAGTCAAACTAATCACCACTAATTACACCTAACAAGTTTCCCTCGTCCCAAAAACATATAACTGAAGAAGTTCATTAAGGTCACCAAAGCATAAATAATTCAATTTTTAGAAATTAAAGAACTCAAAAGAAAAAAAAAACAACTTCCAATGAGCAAAAATCTCCGTACTTGGAGTTCAGGTTCTGGAACTAGCTCCTGGGTCTCGGTTGTTTCAGTCTCTCCTCCACTACCACTGGAAGCCAAAGAGACCAACTTTACAAACCGGGCAGGGGGTACAGCACCGAACCAGAGAGCACCAGAGCGATAAATCACGGGCATTTTGTTCCTCTGCTTGAAGAAAACGCAAAAGGGTTTTGGGGATTCTGAAGAAAAAGTTGCGACGTGCGAAGCTAGGAGAGGTGCCTTCAAAGGCAGCGTTTTGAGGAGCGTAGCCATCGGTGAGAAACCCGGGAGAGAGCCTGGGGGAGGGAGGTGGAGGGAGAGGAGAGCTGACTCCCGAGAGTGGCAGAGGAATTTAGTAAGGAGGCTTCCCAGCCGGAGATAAAATATAAGTTGGTGCCGTTTGTTTTGACCCGTCGGATGCCGATCCCCTAAACGGATCCGACGGCTTCGAGAAATACGAACGGCCTTCCGGAGTGAACGACGATAATGTGAAAAGAGTAGCTTCTCGAACTAAAATGCGTTTTTGGGATAAAATATCAGTCCAAAACTTTTTCACATTTTACTAACTCAGTCCTAAAACTCATTGACTTGTCAATGTAGTCCTAAAACTATGAAATCATTAGTTCTATTAGTTCTAATTCAGATGCCTCGCTAGGTGACAAACGGAAAAGCTAAAGTGGCACATAACTAATATTTAAATACTGACTTGTTATCCTTTTTTTAATCTAATTGGTAACTTTGGGAATTGAATTGCTTAAAATGAAAAACAAGAGTGATGAAATTACTCATTTCCCCCACAGTCATCTTCTTCACACCATTTGTCACCGTAGCCAGTGGCCAGACCTAATAAAAACAACAGCCTGGACAGCCTTCCTAATGGGCACGATACCTTCTAACAAATTAGTGACGGAGAAGTTGACGGTCATAGTCTTAGATTTTATGTTGGGTTAGTCTTCTTGGATTTGGGCAACAATGAAGCAAAGCTTGGTGGGTTTTGGTTGACAAGGATGAGTTGGACCCTAGTGGGCGAGGCAACGGGCAATGGCCAAGCTAATGCTGCCAGTGGTGCCACATTTTCTTCAACACTTCAGTGAAGCCGTCACACTACAAAAAAGTCACAAAGACCAAGCCTAAAATTGATGGCAATTTTAGCAAAAGAAGACTTTGAATTTTTAGCTTCATTGAGAACCTTGAGAGCCTTTACTCATTTGCCGTAGATGAACTCTTCGGTGGTGGCAAAATTCCCCTCTTAAATCGGTGCTAGACTTCCAACACACTCATCTGATATGTCTCCTAGGCCTTATCTATAACTAAAACGGGTCAAGTTAAGAAATTCAAAGAATAAGGAATTTGACCCCATTAAGGCGGCATTAATCAAAGAGATACAAAAAAATGTTGAGCTTAGAGAAAAGGGAAGAACAAGAATTTCTAGTTGTTCCTCATCTTCGCACCACACTTAAAGGTGGGGGGGGGGGGGGGGGGACACATGACTACCTTTATGCAGAGAAAATGTACCACAACTTCCAATTCCTTGAGATCATCATTATCGTCAACCATAATTGGCCTATTTCTTTAGAAAAAAGCAAGAGCCCTCCCATCGAGTTATAATAAATGAAGCATAAGGGAACAAGCAAGATAGAGTCGATAATGCAATGAGAAGGTTGCAGTGGGGAAATGAGTAATTTTGTCACTAATGTTTTTCTTTTTTAGCAATTCAATCCCCAAAGTTATCAATCAAATAAAAAAAGCCAACTTGTTAGCATTTAAATGCAGTTATGTGTTACCTCAACTTTTCTGTCTGACATCTAACGAGATATCCAAATTAGAAGTAACAGAGTTAATGATTTCACAGCTTTAGGACTATTTTGGCAAGTTGATTAATTTTAGGACTATGTTGGCCAACTATAAAAAGTTTTAGGACTGACTAATACCTTATCCCATCCGTGTTTACCCCCAAAAACTTCAATCCAGCTTCTGAAAAATTTGAGCTCTTTTGTAGTATATGCAGTACATTATTGTTGAATGGAATAAGATATTTTTTTCTCACAAGTGAGAATTTCATAATCTGTCTTTTAGTGTTTTTGTACATAAGACAAAAGATGAATGATGTTATTTATTATTTTCTTCGAAAGAATGTCAAGTTTTTAAAATTTATTTAAAAGAAATAGAGATCAAATAATTTGAAACAGAGAAAATGAGCTTCTACAATGATTAAAAAAGTAAAAGCAGAAAAGAATAAAAAAAACATTAGAAGAAAAATAAAAACACATATGCGCGGGAAAGCTTTTTTCTCATACATGATTCCAAACAAATGCTATAATTGTTTTTTCTTTTAGTTTCTAAGTGAAAAACTTGCAAATTTATGCAGCTTAAAGAAGCTCGGTAAGATTAAATGTTATTTGAAACATTTACTTCTCAAAAAAAAAAAAAAAAAAAACAAAAATGTCAGTAGAAATCAAGTAGGTATATGGTTTTAATAACACTTTTCACATGTGTTGATGAAGCATGTTGACATATACCAACATGCATAATAAGTGTCAGTTAAAAGATTTTACTAACACACTTGTCTGTCAATGAATCATGTGAGGGGCTTAGTTGTATGCATGTGTATGTGTAACTATATATTAAGGTAATTCGTTATTAGTTGAGCAATAAATTCAAATGATTGAATTTATGCAAAACACTCCCTAAGTATGCCTTTAAGGCAGATGCCGTATAGATCTATTAATGAATCAAACAGACAAATTTCGGTAAAGACAAGAATATTAAGAAGAAGGAAGAAATAATCATAGTAATGTAAATAATGATTGAAATCATATTGTCGTTTGTTTGTTTACAAGAGCTCTACTATCTGATAATTAATTCCATTAGGTTTAAGGGATTTGGATCAAGCCGCTTCAAACCTATTGCTCTCGAACAAAAAAAAAGAAATTTGTTCCTCTATTTATAAAACTTAAACCGGAATACCTTAATGGTTCAATTCTTCACTTTAAAATGGTGTGTGATGGAAATTTGCCTCGACATACAGATGTGTGTGTGTGAGTGTGTAAGACCTTAGAAAATGTAGACTGACAGTAGTTGATGGCTTGGTGTGCCAAATTAGCTCTTTAATTTCTACATTTTAAGCACGCTAGTGGGCACAGATACTACAAGTAACGTGTGGGATGGGATCTTAATTGGTTGAACAACTTTTCCTTTCTTCCTCTCAATCACATAACATGTACTGCTCCAAAGAATGGCGAACCCAAGGCAGGCCCGCCTTATTATTCGACGTTTGCTTGTCCTACCAAAGAGTCCTTTGTTTAATTCACTCTAATTATATATGAATTGAAATTCTACACTAAGGCCAAAAAATTATTTTTAAAATTATTTTTTTTTATAAATAACTATTTTTTATTAATTCTCATTTTATTGGACTTTGTACTGAAAACTAAAAAAATACTCTCTCCGTCCCATATGTTTCTGCTCCATTTGTGTTTGACACGGAGATTAAAAAATGATGAAAATATGTACATTTTTCCAATTTTACCCCTAATTTTTTTCTTCTCAGTCAGCTACAGTACAAAACAAATGTGCACAGTAACCACCATCAAACCCAGATTCGCCACCATCCCCGCCGGCCACCGTCGCACGTTCTATTGTCTCCACGCCATCCTCGTCACATGCTACCTGCACCTTCTGTCGCCTCCTCCGTCCTGAATCTCGAATCCAATTTCACCAAACTTGAAACTTTGCCCTCCGATTTCGCCGTTCGCTCGTCCTCGCGTCGAATCGCGTTCTTCGCGTCCGATCTTTCGACCCATTGCTCGCCGCCGACCGCCCTGGCCTCCTCGCCTTGATCTTCTCAAACCGTCGCCCACCGCCCACCACCCCAACCTCCTTACCCAGATCTTATGGCCTCGTTGCTCGCCGCGCCGACCTCGTCAGCCCGATCTTCTCACCTCGTCGCCCCGATCTCCTTACCTCGATTTTTTCACATCATCGCCTTGCCTCCGTAACCTCCTTACCCCATCGCTCACCGGCCCGACCTCCTCCTTCCATCGCTCACCACCCCGATTGCCCGTCGCAGCAACGCCGGTGGTGGCCAGCAAGGTATCGACGAAGCAAAACAAAAACAAAACGAATTGACAGTAGTAGATGTAGTAGATGGGGGTATAATTGTAAAGTTGCCTACTAAAACTTACAAAAAAGGGAAATGAAGCAAAAAATTTGGGACGGTCAAAAATGGCAAATGGAGCAGAAAACTTGGGACGGAGGGAGTAATTAATTTCTAAAAAATTATTTAGTGATTATTATGTGAACAAAGTGTTAGCTTTTGAAAGAAATTGACTATAAAAAAACACTTATCTAGTAAAAATGAAAATAATGCGTTGACTTAATAAAGATAAAAATAAAGAAAATAAAAAAGAGAAATTGGGCCAAGACAGGCCAAAATCATGCTAATAAACAATAATGACTAAAGTTTTATTTTATGAGATAATATAATAATATGAGAAAGATTGGGGGCCAAAAATAATAAATGATAGTTTAAGGACTGAAATGAGAAAAAATAAGTTTGGGAGTGAAACGAATTTAAGAAAAAGAAAACGTGAAACTGGACTGGTTACAATTGATATGGTGATACATGACCCCCAAAAAGCAATAGCCTTGCAAAAGACGACAAAGGTTTTCAAAAAGTTGCAATCATCTACATTGAAACTTGAAAGCCGATTATTTAAAGAAAAGTGACAGTAAGGAGAGACAATACTTGTTCATCCCCTATAACCGGCTTCCATGAGTATAACATGGTGCTATTACTTATTTTTCTTTATCCAAGATTTTACATCAATTAAAAATCAACACTTTAAACAAGGTTAACGAAATACATATAAATTTTTTTTGTAAAAAAAATTACTATTTTACATGCACTTTCCTTTTTTCTTGTCTGGGAAAGGAAATGGATGTATAATTTTTTGGTCAAATTGCACAATTTATCTCTTAACTATACCTTAAAAGCAAATCTATGTGCGAAGTAATGAATATAGTGAATTTATCCTTAATGTATTTTGTTGCAAAATTAACCCTTCCTATGCAGACGTTGATTAGGTGTCAAACTATTAACATAAAAATTCATATTTGACATTTATTAGATATTTTTAAAACTACATTAAGCATAAATATATTTTACATAGAAGATGTTATATCCACATAATAGTATAACTAACTAGTTTGTCCAACAAAATCAGATTTTCAAAATTAGCAAATCACTTTCTATCAAAAACTATGTATTTATTTGATTTTGTTCCTTATTTGCTTCCTTACAAAGTTATACTCTATTTGAACTATTTATATTTGTCAATTAGATGCTTAACAAAATCAGCAGATGCAAAGGCTAGTTGTAATGAACTGTTACTTTAACGACAAATCTCCTATGTTCCTTACTTTAAAGATGGCTGTAATATGAGATATAGTTGAGGGATAGATGATGCAATGTTATACAAAATTGATTTGAATGGAAGTTTTTTTTTCTAGAGTTGCATGAATATTAATGGTTTGACGAAAATGGACTCAAACAATTTTTGAACCCCCAGATTTTTTTTTTCCTAGAGTTGCATGAATGTTAATGGTTTGAATATATAAGAAATCAATTTTATACTATAAAAATTAATTGGGTACACAAAAATTAACTGATATCATTTAATTTTCAACTAACTAATCAAACCATATCATTCAAATTTGTAAGATTTTCTTACAAACTAAAAGTTAGGGGAGTAAGCTAGCTGTTATCGCCATCTTTAACCGACCTCATGTTTCCTCTTGTAAACCATGGGAGTAAGCTTGAAACTTTCAAGTAAAGTTGAGGGTAAGATTCTGAAGTTTTCACTCTAATTCTAAAAAACGGAAGGCTTGGAGCGTTATTGACCTCCTTGTACCCATCACAGACACAGAGCTGACTCAAAAGTCGCAAAGAATTCTCTCTCTCGTTTCTCTGCACAACTTGAATCCCAACAAAACCCCAATCACTCTTCCTAATTCCTTTTTTCGCGACTGAACTACCTGTTTTCTCGTCAAAGATCTCTTAATCGCAATTCGAATCACTGATTGCGATTGAGTTTTGTTCCGTCGGCGTTCTTGGCCTTTTGGGGCTTTTCGAGGGCTTTTTTTTTTTGGCTGACAAATGGGAAGTAGAAGGGAAGAAGAGCGCAACGAGAAGATTATCCGAGGCCTCATGAAGCTTCCCCCAAATCGTATGTGTATCAACTGCAGCAGCCTGGTAAGATTTTGATGTTACTTGCACTATATCGATCTTTCTGTTCTTTGTTTTTGTTCTGTTTTAGTGGGTATCCCTGGCTAAGCGATGGTTAGGTTGTGTTATAGAGCTTTGTTCTTTATCTACCATTCTGAAATATTTTTGTTACTTGCATTGCCTGCCATTTACTGGATCTTCCACAATTTCCCAATCTGTGCAGGGTCCCCAGTATGTTTGCACAAACTTTTGGACTTTCGTGTGCATGAATTGCAGCGGTATTCAGTGAGTATTTTCTCGCTATGTATATTTTTGGTAGTTCCAGTAGTAGTTTAGTTTCTAATTTTAGTTATCCATAGAAATAGTTTAGATGCTTTTGGTACTTTTGGTTGTTCATAATTGTAGACTCCAATGTTGAGTTCCTAGTCCTTAGAATTTAGATACTTACGTAAATGTCTTTTATGAAATTGAGATTGAAATTATCAAGAAACTGTAAATTATAAAGATTTAGCCCCTCTTCCTGTGTAAATTAATTTTTGCGTTAGTTTTTGACGAGCTATTTTGAGGTAGGTGTCAATTGTGGAGTTAGTCTCATATTTGCATCGTTTTGCCCTTTTCTCTTCCACCTTCTCTAAATGCATGCTCCTGTAACTTTTTTCTTACTCTACAGTCGTGAGTTCACCCACCGTGTGAAATCTGTATCCATGTCAAAGTTCACTTATCAAGAAGTTGAAGCTCTTCAGAATGGTGGTAATCAGGTGAAAACTCATGATACAATTTTTTTTCTTAGGCAACGTATAAATACATGATATTCTTCAGATGGATTCCTTTTTATATTTTTTCACATCACTTTTCTAGCGTGCAAGAGAGACATATTTGAGGAGTTGGGATTTGCAGAGACAGAGATTGCCAAATAGCAGGTATGAGTTATACTTTGAACTTTTTGAATGTACATCAGGACTTACAGATATTTGTGGTGATAATATCTCCTTTCACATGCAGTGATGCTGATAAAATCCGAGAGTTTATAAAGAATGTGTATGTTGATAAAAAATATGCTGGAGGAAAGACCTTGGACAAACCTCCCAGAGATGCCCAGGTATGATGATCATATTTAAGTGTCTTGCTGACTGTAGATTTCATTTGTTTGCATCATTGGGTCTTGTCCACCTATGCTCCTGTTCTAATACAAATACTCTTGATTTTTATGACAAACATAGAAGGGCTTTGATATACTTCAAAATTTGTGCTTTTTGTCCTTGATTATCAGTTTGAATGAGAATTAAAATTATTCTTCCATTACATTTGTCTGTCCACCAGAAATTTTTTTTATCATTGTCACTAATACCATTTTTCTTTCCTTGTGAATTTATGTGACATCTTTGGGCTGAGTGGCTATAATTGGTGTTGTAATTTTGAGTCATAATGATTTACTCAAATTGACCTGAAAACTGGACCAGATAGGGTCCTCCTTTTTGTCAGTTCTACCTCTATTATAATGTTTAGTTTTGTGGTCCTATTTATGTAACAGTGATGATTTGGTATCTGTACATGACAGAGCATCAAGGATCATGAGGATGATTTTAGACGTGCCAGTTCCTATCATTCATATTCGCAAAGCCCACCTTATGATTATCAGTATGAAGACAGGCTTTATGGGAAACAAGCTCCGGTTCTTACAAGGAGGCCTGGCTCCGATCGAGGCTATGTGGGGAAAGTTTCTAGTTTTGTGTACAGTCCTGACAGATTGTCAGATTACTCTGTCTCTAGTGGAGGTGATCCATTCAGGTCTGGTACAGAGTCTCCAAATTTTCAGAAGGACATTGTGTTTGGGAGTCCAACAATGACACAGTCAAGGGATGCCTTAACAACTGATGCTCAAACTCAAAACATTGATTTATTTGCTGATCAAAATTTCAGGAGAGATGCAGAATCTTTTCCGCATCATCAGGTACTATGCTACACATTTGATATTATGAAGTTTGCTGTTTTGAATTTCACTTCATCTAGAGTACTTTTTGGACTTGTATTGGTTTATCATTTAAGCACTGCTCTGCTTCTCTGTCTAGGATGACAGCATGGTCTGTCTAGTTGCATGTGCATTGAAATTCTTAGTATATTCATAGAGAAATGTTTAGACATTGCCTTAAGTAAGTGTCGATATACTTGATTTTGAGTTTCATTTTTAACTTTTCCTGCTGATGATGGGTGCATCTGGTGATGTTTAATGCTTTCATAATAGTAGCAAGCAGGTGGATTTCTTCCCATTTAATATCTGTAAATGTGTCCACGAGAAACTAGGGAATCTTTCAGCATTATTTTTTTTTCTTTGTTCTCCCTCAGAAATTATTTAACTCAAGTGAATGACTTCAAAGTCAGAATTTATTTGAATGAATATAGAATTCTTGTTTTTGTGATTCATATAGTAATCTTTACGCTGGGGAGAAGAATGATCCCTGATCAGCAACAAGTTTGTGCTATCTCTTAGCCTTTGTTCATTGCATCATTCATCTTTATGTTCATTCTGCTGTTGGATGATATGTGCAGAGAAGTTTATCCTTGAGGAGTATTGGGTCAATGGACAGTAACAACATCTCACTTAGGTCGTCTGGTTCAGGTAATGGGTTGGATATTGTGTCAGAAGCCAATCAGTCTGCTGGGACATGCAAGGACAAGATATCTGCCCCACAACCGTCAGTTCCTGCAAATTATGGTGGCTTGGATCTTTTTGATCTACCAGAGGCTTCTGCAGCCCTACCAAATGATCTGTTTCAGTGTCCTGCAGCTTCATTTGAGCCTGGCTTGATATCCCCAGTGCTTTCTACGGAGTTGCCCCAGCAGGCTCAGAATACTTCATCGATAGACTTGTTTGCTGGAATTATTGAGCAGCCGTCTGGAGCAATATTAAATAGCAAATTACCAAATTCTGTTCCTAAGAATGAGGGATGGGCAACATTTGATACTCCACCTCGGTCATCGGATTCAGGTCATAACAAGTTCTCTGTTGCAACAAGACCTAGTGAAGGAGATGAGTCTGACCATTTTCCACCTGTCAATTTGAGTGGTCAATGGCCCTCAGGTATAGATTCTAGCACTTTTGGGGCTGTTTCATCGACTTCTAGTTCATGGAATCAGGGCTTTCTTGATTCTAAAGTGCCACCAACTGCAACAAACGCTCAGGTGAGAATCTCAATTATGGAGTGTGTTCTTAACCTTATCGTTTTTTCTGGGGAACAAAAGATGCACTACTTGAAAAACATTAGATGTTGAGGCAAACCAAAAAAATAAAATAAAATAAAACATTAGATGTTACTCTTTTATATGAATTTTGTTTCTGGTACCATGTTAGATGTTTTCAAAGCCTATCCTAACTGTTGAACAGTTCTGGAATGCATTTGATGGTTCTGCTCGCCAGATTGCCTTGGTGGCAACCACTGAGAGCGTTGAATTGCAAGTGCCAACATACAAGCCTTCTGAAACTGCTGGACAACAATTGGCCTCGGGAGTTATAGAGGTTGCTCCATCTGACAAAATGCTGGCAGTGTATTGATCTTTCCATTTAAAACTTATGCTGAAACTGTTTGAACTATTAGGACCTGGAATATGGAACTGGGGAGGGTGTATTTCATGTGGATCATTCTGGTCCTTCTCTACAGCCTGTCATTCACATGGAACCGGCATGTTCTCTAACGGTTTGTTGCGTGCTCCATCATGGCTTTCTCATAATGTGCATTGTGAGCCACAAGGATTTTGTACCTCTAATGCTGGTGTTTGGTTTCTTAATCTTAATAGGGAGAAATGCAGTCTCAGGTTGCTAGCCCCCAAACATCAAATCCATTTGATATTCCGTATGATTCAGACCTGGATCAAACGAACATGGTATGCCACACTTCTTTTTGTGCACTTGTCGAATTTAAGCATTTCAGATATCAAAGTATCTTCATAGGCGAGGAAACATCGACTTTAATCATTTCAGAACAACCACTAGGATTAACTTATTGGTTCTCCCTCCTATGATATAGACATGATTATTTACAATGTCTTAGGAGCACATAATTTTGTTCAGTGGAAAGGTTTTGGTGAAAAATGTCGGGTGAGATCTGTGGCACTTGCTGTTCCATGGGCCATTTATTTATGTTGCAAAAGAATGCATACTATTTCTTACGTAATATTCATTGATGTTACAAGCATGCAAGACATGTGAAACTATACCAGTATTGCAAAATGGCAGCTCATTCCCTTTTGGTTATGGCTTTTATTCGCTGGTTGTAACCATGATGAAGATATTCTTTATCATGGAGTTCATTACGTTCATCAATTACAATAATAAAACATCCCTGTTTGGTAATTTTGCAGGGAGCTAGGTTTATGAATGTCATGTCTAACTCCAAAAATATTTGTTCATTTTTCTGAAACCAATATACGGCCATTTTTCCTATTTGATTCTTGGGTGCTCTACTTTTACCTTTAAACTTTCAAAGTAATGTCTCATGATTTCTTACCAACTCAGAAACCTTTTGAGATTTGTCTTCTTTAGCAGACTTTTTCTTGCACATGTTGACCATAAACCAGTTCTCATGTAGCTGGTGCGATCCATCTAATCTGCCTTTGTATGATTTCAGTTCTTGGACATGACAACTTTACAGTTTGCTCTTCCTAATAATACGCTACAATCTCCCTTCCTTACGGATGTGTCTCCACAGTATCCTGTTCCATTGACTTCTTTCATCCCGTCAGCACCACAAGGTCAGGTTCTCCCTCTGGTCCCCTAGTCTCATAATTATCTTTTTACTTCATGTTCGTGCTATGTTGGAATTTTAGGATAGAGCCTGCTCTGTGTATAAATTATGGGGCACTGAGTACATATCATTGCAGCATCTGCTCTCACAGAGTTGGGTTGGTTGAAGAGAAAAATCACGAGAGAGCTTAAGAGAAGGAGGAAGTAAAAATAAAAAAAGTTTAAGGGCCTGTTTAGCTGCCAAAATATTTTCCATTTTTCATAACCATTTTTTCTTCAATGAAAGTATGGTTGTGGAGCATATTTAAGGGCATGGGAAACCTTATTTTCTAAGACTCAGAAACTTCCTTTTTCAAATGTGAAATCATGTTTTGATCTTTTCTTCTTTTATGAACAAAGTTCCCCAAATTCTAGAATCAAGGTTTTTCACCTACCTTAAAATATGCCATGCATCCATATTTCTGAGGAAAATTTGGAGAAAGGAGGAGATCTTTCCTACCAAAACCACAGCTAAAGTATTAAGTATCCTGTATCATGAAAATATCCTTCACTGGGTTTTGGGGAGTGGTAAGATTAGTTCTAGAAGATCAAGTGCAGAAAGAAGGAATGTGGAAAGACTAAAGAGGCTGAAGGGAGGCAGAAAAAAGAGAGGAGACTGAGGTGAGAGAGCACAGGAAACATGTTTTCTTTTATAATAATAAGATAGAAAATGAAGTCTTAACAAAAAAAGATACTTTGCACCATTGGCCATTCTTTCAAATGCAAAGGTTGGTTCCCTATTACATCATATTGCTGGATATATTCATGGTCAACAAATGGATTCCGTTGAATGGATTTCTGGGTTAAAACCATGGTTTTTAATGCTTCAGTTCAGTTGATATTGTTTAATAAACAATAACATTCTGATATTTGATCAGTCCCTCTGCAGTGAAGGCTAGGCTAATTAATGCTGTTAACTTCTTTATCCATCCACGTCTGAATACATTTGTATAGTTTGATTTTGTTTTAATTTAGCATGGAACTTCATAAACAGGTACTTGGGTCAATGTAGGATCTACTTGTTTAACTTGACTTTAGGATATGGGATATGAGCTCCCAAGTGAAAATATTGTTGGGGATTTACGCCTTGCCTGAGAATTTTCTAAATGGGAAGGAGGGACAAGAGTCAAATACCTGTTTAGCTGGGTTTGCAAAGCCTATTTTTTTCAGAGCACGTTAGTGTTTGTAAGGTGCAGAATAATGATGATATTGATGATGATGGTAGTGACTTCAGTGTGTTTTTAGAAGTAATGTGGGTAACTGATGTCTGAACATCAAATTGTGCTTGGGCAGAAAGTGCATGAGCATTGCCTTACTTTTAGAGATATATGGTACCTGTGGGTTGTAGTTTTACGTGAACCAAATAATCGGTAGCTGTCTGTTTTCTGTAGGTGGCTTGGCATACATTACAGGACCGGCACAGAGCTCCCAGTTACCGTAAGTCGGCACATTTCTTGAGTTGGTTTGTGGATCTTCGTTGGTATTTTATGAGCAGGCTTGCAGTTATTAAAATGTGGATGGTTTTTGCTTCTCACCAGACCTTAACTGGAGCCACTGTATTTGTTCAATTTTATTGTCAGATCCCATTTTTAATCTTTACCGTTTCTAGGTGTATTGCTGCTGCTATATAATCATTTTCGTTTTTCAGAAACGTGCAGGCTCAAGGTCCTGTCACCTCCATTGGAGGAAATCCTTTTGCGTAGCGTACACATAGGGCTCTGCCATTGTCAGCTGGTAATCATCTTACCATGACGACTGAGGCGGTTATTTGAACGCTCGCATTGGTATTCTTGGGAATTAACATTCTTTGAGCGAATTATCTCTTTGGTGCCTAAGTTTTATTTTATAGGCCAAACAATTTGTAGTGCTTTGCCTTATTTGGATCTGTATCTCATATTTTCTTTAGTTCATGCTAGATCATCATGAACAGGAAAAAAGAATTGTAGTAGAACTAGAATTGTTAAATACGGGGAGTGTACATGGTATGAACATCTACATTCCATTCGTGAGCGTCCCCTTTCTTTTTTTTTTTGGTCCCCTTTTGAGGGCTTCTGCTAACATTTTATTTTATTTGAAACTGAAATCTGGTTTGTTCCAGTAGTTTTTGACACGGGTTTTGGAAGTATTGTGTCTTTTGGGTTAATTGCATCTGTGACTTTTAACCTTTTATTATTGTACAATTTGTGACCTTAACTTGGATTTGTTGTGTAGAAAGTGCCCATCCGCACTAACTAGATTTAAGCTCTTTTGTGGGCAGAAAGAGTTAGCATGGACGGAAAATATTGTAGTGGCACGGTTCACTGTGATTGATCATGGTGGCATAATGATTATAAATATATCTATCCATGTGTCAATTGTTATTGGTGATATGGAAAAGGAAATAAAAAATGAAATAAATAAAAAACACTTGAAAAGAGAGGAGGTGGAACCCAAACCAGTATCCGGTCATCTCCACCTCAACTCTCTTAGAACCTCCTTACCATCCTTAGAGCCCTCATTGCTAGGGGTGAAAATGGGCCGAGCCGAGCCGAATTGTTCGAGCCCAAATTTTTAGGCTCGAGCTTGGCTTGAGACGGACTCGAGCTCGGCCCGAAAGCTTCTGTGGCTCAAATAACATATATAATTGCTTAGTACCATAACTATAATTTAGATGAAATATGGGGACTAAATATGTAATTTTTTTACTTTGATAACCAGAGAATAAAAAATGATAGAATCAATCCCAAACTTTTTAATCCTTTTCAAACTTACCCCATGTTTGTAAATACCATAAATGTGCCATCTTCTTCATCGATGCGTTAGCTGTGCAGCCAAATTTGCTATCAAATCCCAACATCTCATCTAGGCCAGTTCACCATCACCCAATCTCGTGCCTATCTCCATCAAATTCGTTCAAATTGAGGTCATTGTTTGAATCGTCACCATCATTCGGAGATGAAATTCACAAATCAAATGAAGCACCAACAAGCAATTACCAATAACAGATGAAAGATGAGCAAGGCCGACCTGTTTTTTGCCACTGGTGTGAGGCTCTCCTCGACATTTTAATCACGGACTCAAGTGGGGTAAGCTATCGTCGCGGGCTCAAATTGTTGGAGCTCAACTTCGCGACAATGCCGGAGATCCTCACCGATATTGGGCTGTCGTCGCTGTGCCGTCGCTTGCCAAATCAAGAACCTTTTTTCTTGCAAGCAGGTGGAAGGCTAAAAAATCCACGACCCCTCGAAGCCCAACACTGTCGGATCCTCTTGCGGCTCCATCTGCAGCTTTAGAGACGTGGTTCACGGCAACACTAGGGTGGTCCATCGAGCAGACAACTCGCCGGAGGGAAGCACCGTGGGTCAAGACTGATCTTGGTGGTGGCGCCGATTGGGTTGGACAGTGGGGTGGGTGGGTTAGAGTTAGTCGACGGTCAGGCTGGCATGTCCTTGGAGACACGCACACGTCCTTGGCTGGGAAAAGAGAAAGGCAACGACTGGCTATAAGGTTAGGACTCAGGAGTAGGAGACTTTGGACTCGAGCCCAATAGGCCCACGAACCCATAGGGCTGGATACCTTAAGGCTTGAGCTCAGCTCGAAATGTGGCTTGAGCCTATTTTTCGGCTCGAGCTTGAGCCAGAGCTCGAAAAAACTCGGCTCGAAAAACCTCAATTCGAGCTCGAGCTCGAGCTACTTGAAAAAGGCCCGGCCTTTTTTCACCCCTACTCATTGCCTCCGTTGCCAACCTCCCTAACTTGGAACTTCACTAGAACCCCCTTGTTTCTATGTTAGAAAAAATGAGGAAAGAAGTGTTCGGAAACTTGTTGGAGTTCATCACTTTCTTTGGTTTGGGTTCTAAAGGACAGGCTCTCCATCTTGGCATCAACTAGATTCAAGTACTTGATCTAATTGAATTTCATGAATGAAGATTTTAGGTTATAGGTCAAGAGTTGTACTAAGCTTTCCATGTTCAGAATCTATAGCTTCAGCTGAAGTATTGAGGTCTAACTCTCTTTCAAGTCTACATAGAAACGAAGATGACCCCTACAATGAATCCTCTTAATCTAACAACAAGGAGGTAGCTCGTTACCAACTTAACCATTAGGCATCCAAATAGGTAAATAGGAGAAAGCCCTACAAAGATTCAGCATCTAGATGGGCAAAGCAACAACTGGAGTGGCAGCAACAACTATAGAAAAGGTGACATCACTAAGGAATGAGAAGAACCCAGTGTTGGCTTGCTCCTATTCATCAATGAATAAGTCCTCTAAAAGCTTGAAGGCGTCGTGCAAGTAAACAACCATGATTCCAACCATCAACACAGGTAGCAATAGCCATCCGACACTAATAAAGAACATAATGAAAATGACCAACACCACCAAAATGCTAGGGTCTCATAATTCAATAATGTATGACCAAAGATCACCAATGGCTAAAACAGATATAAGAAAATCCACGAGGCGAGGAGTCCATGAACCATGAAGAGAGATAGAGGGTGCAGTGAGACATCGGTAAAAAGCTTAGCCTCGGCACTTATAGGATCATCCTTTGCCTGACCTTGCGATCGCCACCATTTTTGTGATCTGGGTCAGAATTGATTACTCTGGCCGTCGTATCAAGACCCCATTATACTAATTCCATCTATCTGATCATCAATCCTATAAAGCTTCTTGCAGATCTAACATCACAATGAAGAAATTGAATGAAATAGATCCAATTCAAACTCAAAAGCTTCAAGGTTTCAAACATCGACAAAGGTAGCAAAGGATTGCTAAGTGGGTTCTGCATAGAGACAAAGAACTAAGGAGGGTTCCAATAAAGAGGTTCTAGGAGTAGCCTAGGTGGAGGAAGGACTAGCAGGTATGCCTTTTTTTTTTCACATTTTTTCCCTTCCCTTTCCATATCATTGATAACAGTTGACATGTGGATAAATGTATTTATGATCATTGTGCTACTGTGGCAATAGCAGTCAACCTTATGGCACTATGGCATTTTCTGACCATACTTGCGCTTTTTGTGTACAAAAGGCCTAATTGAAACATTTTAATGAGGATGATGACTTTCTACATAACAAATCAAGTTTAGGGTAAAAAATGGTATAGTAATAAAAACGTAAGGGCCACAAATGCACTTAACCCTATGTTTTTTTCCTATACTAAAGGCCAAGTTCATTCGGGAAAAGTCTAACATACATTTTACTTTTTGTGCGACATATGGGTAAATTTTCAGAAAAACCCTTGTTAAAAATTGAGAATTGTTGACATGTCTTTTCTTCATCTCCCGATGCTTCATCAGTTGAATAAGAAATAGTTCAATGACAATTGAGAATAAGATTCAATGCGATGGAACTATGACTTGATTCATGCCAAAAACCACTAGATCTTCTTCCTCTGCCATGGATTTAGTCTCTGATGGAGCTTTTGCAAGGTTATTGCATGACAACCGCAAATAGTCCATCACAAAAAACATGCCTCACCATGGACCGGCTGTGGTGTGAAGTGGGAAGTACTATTACTAATCTCGCTTGAGTCCTTTGCACACCCAAAATCTAGCGCTGGGGGAGGTGAAGTTGAAGGATGTGGTAGCTTCTATTATTTTCTTTCTTTTTTTCTTTTTACTTTAATGTGTGGTTGTTAGGTTGAAAACTTGAAGTTAGGGTTTTGATACAACTTTTTATTTTCTCTTTCTTTAACCTTTTTTTAAATTTTCTTGAAATTGATCCTTTATATTTTTTTAAGCTCATATATGCATACATGTAAAAAAAATATGATAGATACAACATTATGAAATTATATGAATGCATAATATTATAGGAACATTTTCGATATCAAAGTATAATATGTACAAATAAGTAAACATAATGTACTAACATATAATCACATGCACAAAAGGATAAATTTATTTGTACATCACATGCTTTATACATACTAAATCACTTGCTTTGTGCATCAAGTTCATACATATTTGTTATCTAACTTGTAAGTATCTAAAATTTGACAGGAAGTGGAATTTTACGCAATTAAACTTATTTTTAAGGGGAGGTTGGACTTGTACATATTATTAAATATATTGGTAACATATTTATGATCTTATTTGTATATATGTCACACATTATTCTTACAGATCTCTCATTTTATTTATACACTGAGTTTGTACATATTTGATATTTGATTTATTACATATCTCCAATTTTGATGGGAATTGAAATTTGATGTATTCACACTTGTTACAATTTGTAAACCCTCATATTCTACATTGGAGAAATATGGGAAGCCTTATGTAGATATAAACTCAAGTTTAAAAACATAATCACCCAACACTTATCCTTTTTCATAAAGGATAACTCATATTGCATGGACAAGTTATAACTAGTTCTGGACTTGAGACGTTACAGATGGTATTAGAACTAACTTGAGACTGCGATGATGTAGAATACTAGGTGTGAACATGCATCATCTACAGGACTAATCCTAGATTAGAAAGGTTGGCCAAGTAATCTGATCATTTATCCTTTTCATAAGGATAACTTATCTGGTATAGGCAAGTGTTCTATTGATCAGTTCTTAACTTGAGACGTTACAAAAGGTATCAAAGCTAATTCAGAACTATGATGATATGATATACTAAGTGTGCATATTTATCATCTACCAGTTTAATCCTAGATTAAGGAGGTTACTTGGCCAAGGGCCAAGTTATCCAATTAGAGAAGTTACTAGTCTAGAGGACTAAGTAATCTAAGAAATGCCTAATGAGGACGTTGGGTACATAAAAGGTGAGTTTGCAACTCCCTTATATCCCACATTGAAGAAATGTAAGACACATTATGTGGATATATAGACTCAAGTTCCAAAATATAACCATTTAATGTTTATTCTTTTCATAAAGGATAAGCCATATGATGTGGGTAGATATTTCATTGACTAATTTTGGACTTGAAATGTTATAATTTTTTTTACATATATATAATTTTGGCAGGAATCAAGATTTAATTTGTTCATACTTATTTATGCTATAAGGGGTAGTATTTGAATATAAAAATATATAAACATAAGGGATAGGGTGCACATTAGCTTTATTCGTTCATTTGAGACTATTAATAATATGTTAAAATATTTTATTTCTATATGTCATGATTATTTTGTTTGAATTATATATTCATTTAAATTTATTGTCTAAGAAGTCTAGTAGGTCAATGTTATGTAAATGCATCCTTTATATGGTGTAGTCTTAAGAACTTCATACATTATACATTAGAAAATGGTCAATTCATTAGGATTTAGGTTGACCACTTAATTTCGGACATTTCGTGAAACCAACTCCAAATAAATTAACAAGAAAAGCAAATTACATCATAGGATACTTTTCTCTGTTGACTGGGGGATCAAATAGAGGACATGTAGATGGGCCGCTTGATGTAAAGGGCAAGAAGTTGTTAGAGGAATATTGGGTAAGGATTATAACTTGTTTTTTTTTTCTAGATGGATACAATTGAAAAGAAATTCTAGGCATCTATCAAAATGCATAAACTAAAGATCCATAAATATAGTTGAAAAACCTGGCTAGACTATATGCAGCCTTATTTGCTTCCCTAGGATGATGATGAAGCTCCTAGACTTGGAGTTTGATCATGTGTAACCTACAATCACCGAGGATAGAGTGTAAGTAAGAATCACAAGACATGTTGAAGTGAAACAGATTACAAAGCACCTTACAATTGGATTCCACCTCCAACTTAACCTTACCCATCTTGGAGAACATCTTAAGTCCCTCAAAAAGGCCCCAACATTTCACCAAAAATGAGGGTAGTCTTCCTAAGCTTCTTAGTAAACGCTATAACTACACTTTAGCATCTTCTACCACTATACCCTGACTTTTGAAGATTTTGAGTTTTATATCTCACAATTTTCAATATGTATAAGAATAGTGTTGCTTTACTTTGGTCTTTGTTCCATGAATGGATTGTTGCCAAAATTTGTGCTCAGAACCCGTTCTCACAATTAGATGGATAGATAGAATTATATGAATTGTATGTGCTCAAGTATTTTTTCTACAAAGCATGCATATGCGTTCAAAATTCTAAAAAAAAATCGGCACTGGTGGTTTATTGCTCCTTCTGTATCTTTAGGTACTTAGGCGGATCTTTTACTCCCTATCAAGCGTCTTTAGGGCATTTAATGTTCCTTAGAATTTTAAAGTCTTCATTGGAAATGTCTCTTTAATGCTTTCCCTACCGATGTTAACTTTCTATACATGGTGGCTTTTCCTTTTCATCCTGCTTTCATTGTCAAAATGCTAATGAAATGACCATGCACCTATTCAGGGAATGTTGGGATTTTGCTCAAGTATGGTGTAATTTTTACAATAATCAAAAGCTAATAACTTCTTCCTTCGATGGATGGTTGTTGGCTACTTTTACGAGTTCCAAAAATGCAATGAAGATTGGTTTATTACTTGGCCTCATCTTTTGGACTATTTGATTGTAGAGAAATGAATGTGCTTGTTGACATGCTTCACTTCATGCCCCTTCTTTAATGGTAATGAGGGACAATTTATACAACAACTAAGTGTTGTCCAAAACTACTGTATCATTCACTCTTTTCTCCCTATAATCCTCCTAATTTCTTCTACCATTTATGGGGAACACATTTGTCTAGCCATCTTATGAAGTCTTCGGCTGTTTTCCTTCTTGATGTGGGGCATGGCACCATTAATTAAATTTTGAAGTAACAACATGGATTTGAATGGGTCTCAATTCCTCTCTTATATTCCAAGATTGTTGTACTTTTCCTTATTACTCCTTTGCTTTGAAAGCTGAAATCATTGTTATAAAGGGCAATTTGAGCTGTTGCTTATCTTACATTGCAGTTTATTACCATATAACTAAGTGTTCTCAGACTCAGGCTGCTTTTTCTAGATCATTTGTTCTCCATCCAGCTTTGGTAAGTCTAGTTCGCCAACTGCACACTTTTATGGAGATTTTTGCTTGTTGCACAATGCTTACTTCAAAGACGGTTACTTTGGCTTACCACCTCATTAATTATTGTTTCTTCACATGTACTTGCTTCTGAGTAACATAGTAAAAAAAAAAATACAAGTATTTATTATTCAATTATTATTAGGCATATGTTTTTTTTAATACACAGAGAAAAAAAACTAAGGATTAAAACATCTTGATAACTTGGTTGGCCAACTGATAAGCACATTTGAACGTGTCTTTTGACCACAATAATTGAGAGCCTCATAAATGAACTTATAAGTGAGTGAATTCTCTTGTCCATCTCTTTTAATTCCAGAAGGAGTGGGGAGAAACCAGCTATTTGTGACAAACTTTAAGAGCAATTAGTTAGAATTGTGATGAAAAGGAATCTGTGAAGGCTAGCAAAAGAAATAACATGTAGAATTAGGCATAAGTTATATTAACTCTCAATGACATTGCTTCCAAATAAAAAAATAAAAATAAATAATAAAATAATATATTTTAGAAAATGGATAATTATGCGCTTGGTTTTTTTTTTTGCTATTATTATTATTATTATTATTATTATTATTATTATTATTATTATTATTATTATTGGGACATTTATAGAATGTTGAGGCTGAAATCCACTTGCACCATCCGCCACACGTAGATTTTGCGTTTATTTACAACTTTACTATTGTCACTTCTTCCTCTCTAAATTGCACATATCTCTTTTTGCTCGATCTTTTTCTTTCTATCGCCACCGCACTAATCCTTATCCTTCAAGCTAAAATTAGCAGTGGCTTAACATCCTCCTCATGGTGGCTGAGCCTGATTTTAAGAAGACAATTTTGACAATGATGACAAGGAAGGTGAAGCTGTGAAGAAGCCTGACCTCCCTTCATCATTCATCTTTGCCTCCAGTGGCATTTGTGCCTCATTGGAGGAAAATTGACATCCTTATTTGTGGCGGCATCTATATTGTTTCGTTCAGCAAGAAATAATATTCTATTCATATAATCTCCCTGCCTCCGGTAGCGTTTATGTCATATTGGAGGAAGAATCGATGTCCCTGCCTTCGGCAGTATCTTTGCTATTTCGTTTAATAAGAAGTGCTATTCTATTCATAAAAATGTGTTATTTTATAATATGTTATTAGCAAATAGTGTTGTTCTATTTAGTTAGACGTAATGTTCCATTAATATAATTGTATTATTCTGTAATATGCTGTTCGTTTCACAAGATTTGTTGTTTGTAAATAATGTTGTTCTGCTTAATAAAAAGTGTTATTTTGTTCATAAAAAGATATTGTTGTGTACTATATTCATTTGGTAAGATATACTGTTTATAAATAATGTTGTTTTGTTCAGTAGAAGTGTTTTTTCATTCATACAAATGTATTGTTCATTTGATAAGATGTGTTGTTTGAAAATAGTGTTATTCCACTTAGTAAGAAGTGATATTTCATCCATACAATTGTGTCATTTTGTAATTTATTGTATTTGAGGTTGTTAGTGAACCAAGGTTTTATCGAGATATTCGAATTCGACAATTAACAAACCAAGCTTATTGAACTTCAAGCTTTAACTCGAGCAGGCTCTGATATTTGAATCTCTTATTAAATCAATGCTTGAACACTTTAATATTCAGTTCAATAGATTTTCTTGCTTATGTGTAATATTAATATAAATATTAAAATTTATATAATTAATTTAATAAAAATAAATAAATAAATGACCTAAACCTAGAACTAATTCCTGAACACTTTAGAATTCAGATTTTCTTGCAGCAGCCTTCTAAACCCTTCTCAATCACCTCATAACCATCACGGCAGCAACCCCTCCTTCAATGATGGTTTCATCGGCTTCTTTCCTTACTAACCTTCCTCCAGCCCCACTGTCCCAGGCCCCCAACAATTATTGCGCTCCCAAGACCCGCACCCCCGACAACCGCCCAAGTCATCCTCTTCAAACTCCTCAAAGGCAAGTCACTGGAGCTTTCACCCACCCCCTCCACTTCCATGGAAGTTCTAGAATTGGTGCAATCAATGGGTGAGATAAGGGTTCGAAGAAGAAAACTCATTGATGGGTCAGTCCTTTCGATCTCGTCCTTAACGGCTAAGAGCAAAAGTCAAGAATCCTTCATGTTTCGTCCTTCACGGCTAAGAGCAAAAGTCAAGAATCCTTCGTGTTTCGTCCTTCACGGCTAAAAGCAAGAGTTGAGAGAATCAATCCTCGTCCCTGACAGCAACAATCGCAAAATTTCTCCGATTAGGCATCTCATCATTGTTGGTTAAGTGTAAACACTTGAAATCTTTGATTTTTTGTGTTTGTGTTTTGTTCAAATCTTTGATTTTGTGCGTTTGATTTTGATTTACCTCTTTTGTGATAACGTGATTTCTAGAAAATAATTCTAGTTCTTGAATTTTTGTTTTTTCAAATCAAGCTCGAGCAAGACACGACACATCAAGCAATGTTGAGCCCATTGAACCATCGAATTAAGCTCGAGCACCCTTCGAGCCGAATTTGAGCTTTATTTCTACAAGCTCGTCAAGCTCGAGCTACATCCCCTCTCTCAGCAAATATCATTTAGTAAGAAGTGTTGTTCATGTTCGTAAGATGTGTTGCTCAAGTGTTGTGACATTTTTATAAATAATATGAAAGTGCAGGTGTATGCTTATGTACTAGGTATATGCTATAGCTATTCTTTATAGAAACCACTATTGTGGTATCTATAATGCATTCAAACTCCCACAATAAGGCACCTGTGTTCATTCAAATCATGGGAAGTGTTAATGAGATGCAGTAATGCAATTAAGGGAACTCCAACTTACTGTTATGCTACCCATTATGATTAGGTTGGATGAGCCTTGCCTGGTTTACGAATCCCGTCCCCTGTGTTGACATATTTTCTCTCCAACGTACAGATTAACTTGCTCGCAGAAACAATAACACGACTTCAAGAAATACAAAAAAAGCAAGTTTCTCGGTTTGGTCGAGGAAATCAATTTAACCGCAGTAACCATAATCCACAAACCACATCACACAAGCAGTTTTTGGCGGCGATGGCCACACCCGAGGTAGTTGAACAGAACTTATTATGCACTCTATCTCCGCTGCATAGAGACACATCATAATGAATCAGACAGCCTCAAAACTAATGTCAGTCCTACTGATTTCCAGCATGTTTCCATTCTCCATGTCTCCGTGGACCAAGGAGAAAGGAGGCTCAGATCTTACCCATCATATGATAAAGAAAAAGATGACAACATAACTCTTTCTTTGGAGGATACATCAAGCAACATCATATGCATAAACTGATTGATCAAATTGTATTCAGTCTTTGGTGGGGTTAATCGTGATAACATGCTATAATGAGACAACCAATCTGGGAAAGAAAACATAACCTAGTATTTGATATTTCAAGAGTAACACGAATATATGAATGTTTGTAAATACTGGTACTATATAACCCATGAAGCTTATGGAGCCTTTGATCGATATACATGCTACCATAACTTCAATTTTCCAGTTTTTTGCATACATCATCAGCTATCACTCTGATGAGTACCATGATAGAGGCAGCAAAGTTAATTTAAATCCTATGGACTAATAATACTCTGAGACTACTGTATGCAAGATAAGATCAGTAGAACAAAATAGATTAGCAGCCCTAACAGCACATACCTACAAAAATCATTCTCCCCAGTTCAATCACTTCACTGTAAAGTTTTCATCTTCTACTCTTCTTGGTTGTCGGAAAATGGAGGACTAAAACATGACAAGGTTGGTAGCCATTCCGACAACAAGGGGTTCCATTAACAGTCGGGTCAGGAAGTAGAACAGCACACCCAATGTAATGGATATGGGAAGAGCAGGCAATGCACGGTGACAAACAGACAAAAGGATCAGAGTGCATCCTAGTCCAGAGATAATGGCAAGGTAACAAGCATACACAGTCATCAGATCATACATTGCAGCTCTGCCCACCAGAACACTGTAGAATACAAAATCTCCAAGACCAAGCTTGATACCTCTATTTGCTGTAAAAGATTCCCTCATTTCATCTCTCCTTGGCTGCTGTCTTCTGTCACCCATTCCCAACATTTCAACAAGAGGAGATCTTTCCTCATCCACAACAATCTCAGACTCTGGATTGGTGACTACTGTTGAATTCTCTGATGAACCACTCCTTGAGGAATATCTACCGACCAAAGGGGACCTCTCACCTTCTTCTCGGTTCCCTGCAGCTTCCAAGTTCTGAAACCTTTGAAACTCTGCAGCATTGAACTCTGTGTTCCGGTAATTTTCACTCCCATCTCTACTTGCATTGTTGTTTGACACGGCCTGCAGTTCCATTGATCCAGAATCTGAAACTCCACCCACCAAAATCCCCAGATTTGATGATCTCTGGTTTCCCTCATTACGTGATACTGTTGGCCGAGCTTCATACACTAATGCTGGAAGCTCTTCATCTCGGCTCGAAGCCAACTCGACCAACAACTTAAGAGGACCACCAGGTGCCAAAACAGCCACCAAGTCGTACAAAGCCAGTGCAACCAGCAAGACCCATGTAGTCCATTCAGGCAATTTCGAAAACCAGGCAGCAACAATTATCCCCAGCAAAACCATATACCCTTGCTTCAAGATGATTGGAATCCCCTCCGAGAATACGGACAACACGCCAACGACAGTAAAGTTGAAAAGCAACAGAAAGCATGTAATTGAATCAACAGGGATTGAGAAGTGCTGAATGATGGATAAAAAGATTGAACCACCCATTGTACCTATTGACAAAAGAAAACATCACACATAAATGATTCAGTCTTTTAAAGCCAAAAAGGAAACAAAATCTCAGGAATCAGGATCGATCGAGTAAGAGATGACGGTTGAATAGAACCAGACGGAGAAACTGATAGACAACAATCAAGAACCAGCATCAAAATAAGCAATTCTCCATGACAGCAATATAGCATGAGAAGACTTATACCCAGAAGAATTAAAACCCCAACAATCCAAGAAGCGCATAAATAAAAGTAGCGTGATCAGCGTACCTAAAACGAAGAAGGCGGAGAAGCGCATGTAGTTCTTCAAGAAGTTGGTACAGTTGTAATAGTACAAAAGCACAAGGAGGAAGGTGACAATGGCGATGAGGACGACGAAGACCAAGGCGTTGAGCAGGGCCCCCTCAAACTTCTGGGCAGTGGTGTCGGAAGGGCTCTCGAGGTAGACAAGGTTGGCGGCGGTGCGGATGGGAGCGGCGGAGGACGAGAAGGGATTGGAGGACGAAAGAGAGTAGACGAGAAGAACGACCAGGAGCATGCAGATTGAGACAGGGCACATTACGCCGATGATCTCCTGACCGATCGATTCGAGGATGCTGGATTCCATCGGCCCGGTTAAGAATTTTGTCGAGCAGATGGCGGCGACCACGAAAACTACAACATTTCACGGGACGGAAAGGGAGGCAGCTCCAGCAGCGGGGTTTTCAGCCGTCGATGCAGGAGCTACGCTAGGGGCTGTTATGCCTGATTCTCCGCGACTCTGACCTTGGAAATGGGTTTCAGAGGAAAAGGAAAAGGAAACCAACAAGCAGGAGGAGGAAGTGTCTTTTTTTGGGTTAATTGCATCCGTGGCCCTTAACCTTTTATTATGTACCATTTTAGACCCTAGTTCAATTTTTTACATACAAAGTCCCTAATCTCATTTAAGTGTTCCATTTTAAACCTTTTATAGATGAAAAATATTAATATAGATGCAAAATGTCACGTGGCATGCCAATGTGGGCAATTGGCAATAGTGGCACTATGAATCATACATACATCTACCCACATGTCAACTGCTATGATTATGTGGAAAAGAAGAGAAAAAAATAATGATATGTGGAAAAAATGATGTGAAAAAAAAAGAGAAAAATGGGAAAAAAAAAGAGAAAGAAAATGTGAAGCCTAGAATCTAGCAACCCTTTCACCGTTTGCCAAGTCCAACCTCTGCCAATCCCCTCTCCATCTTCTCCTGACTCCCCCGTATACACACCGTCTCTCCCATCTCCACCGCTCAAAACCACAAACCATCATCCAAACTGGAGTAGGCACCTCCCTTAGCGAAGATAAGCCTAGTCTTCTCCAAGTCACTGACTGAGTTTGTTCTCATGTTGTCCAATAAACACCAATTCATTCTTCTGTTGTTCAACAGAAACCAGGTGCTCTCGACGATCAAGACAGCCCTAATTCTCGACTAGCTGACTGAACGATGGTGGCTTCAAATTCATCAAGGTTGAGGGGCTAAGCTTCCTTGACAGCAAGGTTGAGGTGTCAAATTTCAGGTGATTTTCTTATAACTTGCTAATTTATTGTTGTACAATGAGTTTAGGTTCTATTATTTTTATAAATTCATTGCTTATTAGGGATGAAGGATTACTGGTATAGGTTTTTTTAACTTCAAATTAATTTTTCCTTGAACATGCTTGATGAAAATGCTTGGGAAAATTTGGGCTAATTAAAAACTATGGCAGGGGTGGAGAGAGGAAGGTTGCTAGTGTGAATGAGGGAGTAGAGGTTCCTGATGGAAAAGAAGGGTTGGACAACGGGCATGGTGATGGTGATGGCGGAACGTAACCCACTAGTGCCTTACGAGCAAAAGAGAATAGAGAAAGGTATATGGTGGAAGGTGAGTATTGGGATAAAGAATAGATTTAAGGGCGAAGTTGTGGCAACCAAGGAAGGCATTGAAAGGGGGGCATTGGCATAGGTTAGACATGACAAACGGCAAAAAGGTTGCCAGATTATGGGCTTCATGTTTTTTTTTTTGTTTTCCCTTTTTTCCATATCATTTTTCACATTATCATAGCAATTGACACATGGGTAGGCATAGTTATGATTCAGAGTGCCACTGTGGGCAATTGCTCATGTTGGCATGCCACATGGCATTTTCTGTCAATATTAATGTTTTCTGTTCACCAAAAGTCCAAAATAGAATATTTAAACAAGTTAAGGACTTTGCATGCAAGAAATTAAGGTTAGGGTCTAAAATAGTACAATAATAAAAGGTTAAGGACCACATATGCCATTAATCTATCTTTTTTAGTTTTTTTTGGGGATAAATTGAAGAAAACCCCCAGAGATTGGCTGAATACCTAACACCGTCAGCAGGCTAACTGTCAAACAGCCAAATTTCTTTCAGTAATGACAATGACCCTAAAGTGGTACTGGGAATGGCATTTCTTCTCCATAATTTTCCATAAAACAGTTTTACATGTTAAAACTTTAAATTATGAACACTTTGTATCCTTTTTGTTCCTTTCTTGTTTTGAATATTAAAAAAAATATTAAAATTTTAAAATTTTCATATTTCAAATATGTCCAAATTTTTTTTTTCAAATTAGAGAAAATGAAAACAGTCTAACAAACAAGTTTTCTTTCCTCAAATCGAAAAAAAAAAACTGTATGTACAACTCACCATACAGACCTTTGCAAGACTGGTGATTGAATGTAACCCTACTCTAGGACCATTGGTCAACTTATGGTATTAAGATTTTTTGAGGTAAACTGTAGTTTTCTGCAAGGAGACTTGGGAGCGGGGGTAAACGTAATTTAATAAATATTTTAGGGTCTTTATGTTTATAATTGACCCACATTTGCCAGAATTATCAAACATCAAGACAAATGTGTGAAAAGTGAGAACTGGGAAGTGGAAAGTAAATTATTTCGTCAAATGTTTTGGCATAATTTTATGGCTAAAAGCAAGCTGATTGAAACCGAGTAGTAAGTTGATCATATTCGGCTTAAATAATTTATCTAATTTAATACTATTTTGTTTACGTTTGAATTGAAAACAATATGAATGAGTTGTGAATAAGCTTTTATCGAACTGAGCTTGAGTTGTTCACTTAAATTATGGTAAAAAAAATTTAAAATTAGACCGAGTCGAGCTAAGTAATAAGTAAATCGAGTTTTCTTTGAATTATATATCAAGTTTTAAATTTTGTTCAAGCTTGACTTGATAACTTTTTGAACTAGTCATAAACGAGTTTTAAATCAAGTCAAACTCGAGCTGAGCTCGAACAATATGTACATTTTTCATCCTTGCATAATTTTGAGTTGGTTACGTTAAAGAATCAAATACTTATTTCTGGAAAATTATATCCTTATAATATGTTAGGATACAAACATATTTTGTCCACAACATCTTAGCCCAACGGCTAGGTGTTCGGACATCCCCTGCCAATGCTAGGTCCATAGGTGCATTGTGCACTCCTCTACCAATATGCAGCTTGACGCCATCTAAGTTTCAAAAAGTAAACAAATTTTCCCCCAACTTTGGTAACTCTCTAAATACCCTAATATACTTGTACAAGCTTCTAAGTAACAAAATATATATATATTTCATAGTTGAGTTTGTAATTTATATGGCCTGCTAGACCACTAGAACTCTTTTTTGTTTCTTATCGTACTCCATTATTTTGCTGTTAATTGGCTTGGAAAGGCTCAAAATTCTGAAAAATTTACAAAAAAAAGTTTGGGAAACATCCAATTTTGAGACTTAATTAGATATTTAAAATTTAAAATTCTTGCCCTTAATTTTTTCAAAAACCAACTAAGTTGTGACACGCTAAATGTTGTTGTCCTCTCGAAAACAATACTACATATTTTTAAAAAGGTTTTGCTCATCAAACTGTGCAAATAGATTAAGGTCTAGTTCATTTTGTGAGTTTGCGTTAAAGAAATGTGTTTTCCTCGATCAAATGCAAGGGTCTTTTTTTACCTTAATAGTTGCCGAACAAAAATGGGCCTTTTCTAACTGATGTTTACATCATTTGTCACTATCTCTTTGCTCACCCACATTGATCGTTTTCTTCTCTTGTTCTTTAACTCTAGATTGGCTGAAGCTCCGATCGCCGAAACCAAATCAAGATCGTCTTTTCTCTTCTTCTAACTCCAGATTGTCTTTTTCTCTTCTTCTGAAACTCTAGATATGTAAAACCAAATTTTGGCAATATCAAATCCACCCAAATCAAGCCCCGACGACCTTTAACTTGGTGAAACCAAGTTATCCACATGATAGGTGTTGAACTTTGACTTCAACCCAACCACCCCCTTTTGTCACAATTCCAAATTCCAAGTTAATTTGATGGAGGCAATGAATTAGGTGTACGCTTTGATTTCTAATAATCAGTGCACGAAGAAGCATTGATGTTTGAAAAGGGACGGATTTGCTCGGTAGTTGTTTGGCGGTAGAAGGGGATAGTAGGATAGGGTTGGGTTAGTGAACACCAAATGAAGTTTAGGTTGTACCGCAATTATGTTGAATTTCAGAAATAATACATTTCAATGAAACTAAGAGTTACTTGTGATCCTCATATCCAACCTACCTTAATGACTAAAAACATATTAACGCAAGCCTAAATCCCAAAAACGAATTGGCGCTAAAAAAAGCGCGGACAAACTCCTAAAGTGAGCCCATATTATGTTCTATTAATTTATGGCCAAGGTTCATTTAAATAATTTGAGTTGGAAAGTTTCTCGGGAAAAAGGAGTGAGTACAATTTTTTCCCGAAAGTCAGTTCCAACAGTATCCGTAAAGGGTCTTATTTGACAAAATACTAATTTTATAGGGGCTTGTCATGCGTTTCTCTCTCAAATCTCAACCCGGATCCGACCTTCTCAGTTCTCACCGCCTTACGAACATTCATCGTCATCGATGTCGGGCACCGGACGATGACGAAAACGAGTACAAAATCAAGTACTGGAAGAGGGATAGGAAGGAATGGCGCATGAATTACCAGACGAACTATGGCGAAAGATACTCGAACTCGGAATAAGAATATCGGATTTTTCGTACAAGGACCTCTGCTGTCTCTCAATTTCCTGCCGCCGTCTTCGCCGCTTGTCCTGCGAGGACTCCCTCTGGTCAAACTTGCTTTCCTCTGATTTTCCACGCTACTTCTCGCTGTCTTCGCCCTCTCCGTCGTCGGCCAAGTCTCTCTACAGAAGCAGGTTTGAGAGGGAAAGAGAGAGGAAGGTTTTGGCTCATAAAAGGGTCGTTCTAAGAAAGGAGAGCCAGATAGCGGATCATTCGCTGAAGCTTCGGGAAATCGACGGCCGAACGAGGGCGGAGACCGACAGATTAAAATCTACGATTGCCGAATTGGGTAATTTACTCAAGGTCAGGTAAGTAAAGCGTTATCTATTCCCAGCACTAACCCGTGCTTTGAGTATTTCTTTTTTCGTGTTATTCTATTCGTTTATTTATCACTAGCTTTTCGGATTTCTGGTAACTCATATATGCTTAAAGATTTGGTTGATTGCTCAGAAACTAGAAGAACGCTGGAACTCTGAATTTGGGGTTGAACATGTATGCTCTGGCCTGGGTTATACTATGTCTGCTGGTTTGTGTGCGTTTTTGGATGCGGGTTCTTATGTATGTGTTTGAAAGTAATCGCTGCTCGAGCGGGAAACGAAATAACTAGAATAGTTATTTTTATGATCTGGTTGGTCTTCTGGCTACTGAAGTTGCTTGCGTTGTATCTAGCTTCGTCTTTCTTCCTCCTAGATATTGGTTTCAAAGTTGCTAACATGCTCTATCTGATGCGATTGATTTTAAGGTTGAGATTTTGTCATTCTGTGGCTGAAGCATAAGTAATCATCTCCCCTATTCAAAAGAGAGGGAGGAAAAACATCAATAATCTTCTCATAACAATTTATATGTCTGCATCATCAAAGCTATTAATTAGCATAGCCAAACCTGTTCCTGCTCTATTTCATTTGCCCAACATTGACGAAGTGGAATTTCATGCTATGTTGGATTCCATGATCTTATGGTTGGCATTCTAGGCAAGCTTCTGTAGCTTTGAATGTATGGCAGCCAGAAACTGTGCGGGGAAGGCAAAAGCAAATGGTTGAGCAGTGTGCTGTCCCTATTGAATCTCGAGTTCATGCTCTAGAGATGGAAGTTAAGCTTTGCAGGCAACAAATAGCAGCTCTTGCAAAGGCCCATGTAAGTTTGATAGATCCTAATTTAACAGTTGGCTTCCTGTGGAATCATAGACAGAATGAATTTATTATTTTTTAACTGAATTTCAAGAGGGATGAGAACCAAAGGCTTGAAAAAGCAAAGCAAGAGTTGGAATCCCTAAAATATCACCCTTTATGTGATTACAAATCAACGGCAAATCAGGACTCTGTCCCCCAAAATAATTTAAAGAGAAGGAAGTTGAAAACATGCCTCAGTGGTAAGATTCTGTTCTCTTGTTTGTCTATATCTAGTCAATTTTCTCAGAGAGGTGAAAGGATATATATATATTTAAAAAAAGAGAGAAACAAGAATGGCTGGATATGCTAGAGCTTGCAACCTTACCTCCTTTTCTTTTCATTTTCTCCATACCTTTTCTAGTTGCTTCACTTGCTTGACACGCTATGTTTGATTGAACTGAATGTATAGATTGTTGTATTTTGAGCCGTATAATTGTGTGAGGCCCTTGTCATTTTTATATCGGGTGCAGGATAACTGCCATCCTGATGATATGTTCAACTCCTGTAATTTTTTGCTAAATAAATTATCAATCTAGACAGTCGCTTCTAAAACATCCCAATAATATGTTTCTGCTACCCAGTTTGACTTTCTTGTTGAAAATCTGTATTTCCTTGTATAATTTAATCTATTGTGCTTCCTAGATGAAATTGTTCTTTGCAAATTAAAATGGCTAGCTAAATATTTTGCCAACGTGAGTAGCAAACAATTCTTATCCTCCAATTTTAACCTTTTGTTCTGGAGCCCATCAAGGGATTCAACTACAAAAAAGGCATTTCATCTTACCGTAGCAGATTACCTTAAGACCAAACTTTTGACAGGGTAGTGTCCATAGTGCGCAATTCATTTTGATCCGATAGGTAGATTGGTCCCAATTAGCCAGACAGGCTACACAAGTTTAGGCCAGATGCATGGTTCTAGTTTCTCTTTTTTCATGTCTAGACGTTATAGCATTCTTCTGTTTTGGTAGAAAATAACTACACTCATAAACATTCTTTAGTTTTGATGTTGATTTTATTTCTACCTTACCTTCTTGACTTGGGTTGTCACTTTCATGGGTCACCATTTTTTTTCGTTCTTGAAGTAGTGTCTTCATTGGTGTATGGTAGTTGAAGCATTATTAGTTTGTTATGAATATTTTGTCCAAAACGGACATGCAGAACTAAATGCTAATGACATAACGTAGTCGTTTCAGGCCCTGAGAAGCCAGATAAGATGATATGAATTATGGAGTCGCCACCTCTGAATATTGGGAAGCCTCAAGAAGGTTTGGGACTGCTGGTTCTTGAAAGATACTGAGAGCTGCACATCTGAACAGCTATGTTGAGCTTTGTATAATGCGTCTGAATTCTGTCGCTTGTACCATATAGGATGAAGACTCAGCCATTCTAGTGGGAATGGATTAGACTGGAATGGCTTAGAAACAGAAGAATGATGCTCATCTTTGTTGTAACATTAGGTAAAAGTAAAACCTTTATTGAAGAGAGCAGTTACCTATCATGTTTCTCCGTTCTTGTGTGCTTCATTCGTACTAAAAAGGAACCAAGCGTACGAAGAAAATGAGTAAAGAATCAGGGTCCTGTGAGCCCGACTTGTCTGTTGTGTGTGATGTAAGTTGTTCGGAGCTTCTGGGAATGGGTTCAGTTCCAGTTCCAGGTATTTGTGATCTGTTTTGTGGGTCATCGTCGACATGAAAAAGAAAGAAGCCCCCACCGCAGGAGCGGAAAAACGAAACTTGGAACTTGTTAGACAGACAAAAGATTAAAGAAAGGGGGTTGGCTATAAAGGCCTGCGATTAATACTGGATGCTACTGAATTACTTCGAGAAATAATTAGAGAGAGGTAGTTGTAAGACTGAAGCAAGCCCATCTAAATTCCTCTAAATTCACATAAATACCTTTCAGAAGAGTAAGGTGAAACCTCAATTGTTCACAACTTTATTCCATCTGGCACCCATTGATGGTTTTTAATATACAGTACTTTCGTCCCCCATTGAAAATGAGAAACAGGTAATTTTGTTGGTTTGTTCACATTGATTTGGTAATTAAATACTCGAGAAATAGGCTTAAATTACTGTGTGCATCAATAGATGTTATACATATACGAGTACCGCAAAATTAATTTATTCAACTGGGATGTGGTCACCCTGTCTCTGATCCTGGGATTTCGAATTTATAGGCGTGGCTCTGCTTTCCTTCAGACAAATTATTTTGGTTGCTGCTCTAGTTTTCTTCGAAACAACTCCAAATAAATTCTCAAGTCGGCCAGCCGGATGATGACTCTCAAGTCAACTGCAATTTACCAAGCGCAACTACGATTTACTTGGTCTTTACTGCGTCTGCGTGGCAACATTTTTCCCTACTATAGGTCAGTATATCATAGTGTATAGTAAAAAAAAACTGTTTTCCTTTCAAAAATAAAATAAAGTGTTATTCTAAACTAATGTCTATTTCATGTTCGTACTTTTAAAATTTTTTTTTATAGATGTTCTATTTGTTGTATTTAATGACGTGTATATTGATTTTATAATATCAATCTTGTAATGTAACATGACCATGTAACTATCTCAATTCTCAACTCATTATTGTTTCATGTTATTTTTTTTTTATTTAAGTGTACCTATGATAATAACAATTTTGAAATTTCATCCCATTATTCTCTTGTAAAAGGATTGCGTCCAATAGGAATGACATCTGATATAACACTGTTATTATGAACCTCATATGAATTTTTTTTTTAACAGCCAAAACAATTTATTTCATTAAAAAGAAAATTATAGGGCGCACAACTTCATATGAACTTGTAGTGTTAAATAACTATAAATGGTTAATTAACACTATAAATCTCATGACCACCAAACCTAACATAGTTGAGATCATAAGCTACGTCATGATAATGATGATGACGATTATGTATCATCCATGTGTTACATACAGCAGTTAATCCAATTGTAATTATAATGTAGCTGAGTTGTACAATACACTGAGGTGCAACACCAAAACAAAAAATTATTTTACCTCAATTGCACTTAATTACAATTTTTTTCTTGGTAAACAGAATGAACAATTAAGAGAGTGTTGAGAGAAGAGAAGTCGCAGCATCATGAGCTACAGTAACACTCTGTCGAGGCACAACAACCATCGAATAGTGATCAAAAGACTCCATTAGTAAGAATAGATCACTAGCTAGCTAGCCTTACTATTGGGATGCTGAACTTTGCACTATGTCGCAAAGCTACTAACACCTACGTGCAATCCATCAAAATAGTAATATTAGAGAGAGTGTGTGTTAAAGCTGACAACCATCGAATAGTGATCAAAAGACTCCATTGGTAAGCATAGATCATTAGCTAGCTAGCCTCACTATTAGGATGCTGAACTTTGCACTATGTCGCAAAGCTACTAACACCTACATGCAATCCATCAAAATAGTAATATTAGAGAGAGTGTGTATTAAAGCTAACTGAATTGCTCCCCAAACAATAACAAGCTCTGCTTTAAGAGTTGAATCACAATTTCCCCAGGTAGTGACTCTTTGAAGTCTTGGGGGTGTGTTAGTCCCCATCCATAATCAGGAGGTCGCCCTTTTAGTAGAATATTGATGCCAACCTCCATTAACAACAAAATCTGAGGGCTTATCATGGAACAATACCATTTATTCTTACCCTAAACATGGCAGAGAGGATTAGAAGTATTAGCATTTATGAAAGACAAGTGCAGGAGATAACTCTGAGATTGAGGAAGAAGATGCATGAGCTCATCCCTTCTTAATATGAGAGATAGAGTATTAAACTGAGCGTTATGAAACACTACCTCATTTTGTCCCAACCAAATGATCCAGAGAGTAAATACCAGAAAAGAAAGCCAATCCATATCCTAATTGGTGTTGGATGCCGGGAGATCAAAAAGCCATCCTTCAAATGTGATGTTTTGAGTAGCTGTAGGATCAACACATAATCGAACCCAGAAATTTCTAGTGTCCTGACAACCCTAGAAAAGGTGAAGAGAAGTTTCTTTTTGAAGATTACAATGTCAACCTTCAGAATCAACATTACCCCCATGATTGGCAAGTTTTGAGGCAGTTAGGAGAGCATTCAAAAGACATTTCCAAAGGAACACTTTATGTTTATGAGGAAGCGTTGATACCCAAAGTCTCTTAATCACCTTAAAAAAGCATGGGTCTCTAGATAAAACATTCTTGCCATAAACTATCTCATTAGCTTAGTTAGAAGAAGCAAGAAGATGAGTAGCATAACCTTTCTTAGCAGTATGTTGGCCTGATGAAGTAGCTTCCAAACGAACATAGTCCTATCCTGTAGAGCAAGAAGGAGGGGACAACGAAAGGATGATTTGAATAACCTGCTAGGGGAACAAAGAAGCTAGCTTGTCTGTGTTCCAAGATTGAGCATTAACATTTGCTGGATTAGAAACTTTGATCAATTTTATGATTTTGAAAAGTTGAACAAATAGCTTGAAAAAGATCTAGAGGGATTCCTGGAATCTAGTGATCATACCAAACCTATGTGGAGCAACCATCACCAATAATACAGGTATGCGATGACTCTAGGATTCTGCGACCAAAGAGCAAACCCCACCAAATCGGAAAAGTATTACCATGACTTTTGATTGACCAAATGGACTCCTTAGAACCATATTTAGATATTAGCACTTTGAAAACAAGCTTGTCCGGAGGACCCAAGAAAATTCTTCAAAATGTTCTTGCTAAAAGGGTTGGATTAAACAATCTCATATCATTTAGCCCCAGACCTCCCAGTCGAAAGCATCAATAGATTCTTATGCTTAAGATGAAGACTCTTCTTGTCTGGAGAACCCGACCAACAGAACCTAATATGCTTACCAAACAATTTATCAAACGTGGTTATTGAGACCTTAAATAAAGACATGATGTAAACTAGAAAGTTTGTTAATGTAGAATTAATTAGAGTCAGTTGCCCTACATTATTCAGCAACTTTTTTTTTCCAGCTTTCCAATTGCCCATAAATCTTATCAGCTAGGAATTAAAAAGGGAAGACTTCACTTAATTACAATTGAGTAAGCTTTAGGTACAACTCAAATTGAGACACACACAAATGTGTTACAACTTACCCTTTGAATTTAGTATTTTTTTTTAACTTATCTCAAGTTAGCATTAATTAATTTACCTCAAGTTTAAATGAAATTGGATCAACTACGAAAAAGACAAACATAAGAAGATTTGTTCAAATGTCAAAACAGTCGTCTGAATTTGACTTAAATAAAAATCTAGTCACTTCAACATCGATATAAATTAAATCACGCTCTTGTCATGCAAAATATTAGACCGAATCAACCTCCCACAATAATTGGATTCGACCGCTAGATGTTATATTTAATCCACGGTCAAATATTTATCCGTTAGTAAATAAACAATTATTAATTTTAAGTGAGAAAATTTATTAATTAGCTTTTAAAACCTATAAAATTCTAACATCTTCATGCAACAAATGCGTTATTATTAATAAGTTCTTACAGTTTAAATTTTAAGGAAAAATTACAAAGACTTATAAATTATCAATTTTTTTTTTCTACAGTTACATTGACATTATCTCTTCCTCTCCTAAAACGTTAAAATGGAAACTAATATACACTTTGGGTTGTTGGACATTACCTTTCTCTTTGAAAACTACCGAACGAGTTTTTGGAAGTAACAAAATTGGCATTTGACTTACCTATAGCATATAAGATTTAAAACAGGATAAATAAAGGAACATGACCATTTATAGTGAGTGGGAAGGCCAAATAAAATAAGTGAAACCACTAGGTTATCCTGTTTTTGACGTTGGAGTGACAAAAATATGACATACTTTGATCGTGAATATGTTAAAATCAAGGATATGATTGAAGAAATGTAGACAAGCTTTAGCGAAATCGAAAACTGCTTTAAACATTAGGGAGCGATGGTGTAATTTAGTTTGGAAACAAATATTACTTTGATTTGCTGATAAATTGGTTAATTGGCCACCAAACAGTAAACAGAAAGAGCTGATTCTGAATTAAGTGTGGAAAAGTCGATAATTCCACTGGTTTCTAGCTATTACATAAATAATTTTTTTCTTTTTGAGATTCACACTAAAGTGAGTTATAATCACAAGAGAAATCTTATTATAAAGTTTAACATACCTTTGGCTTGGATATAAGAAATACCTAACCTGCTTTTTAGTGGCAAAGAGACTGAACCCAAGTAATATATCAACAAGCTAACAACATTTCCGTCAACTGTACAAATAATTCTAAATTAATTAGGGATCTCACTTTGTTATTGTATTTAATTTTTATAATAATGCATTAGAGGGGAGAAAAAATTTAGACTACCACCACATAAAATATGAGGAGGCTATTGTACGCATATATATCTAGTTAGATATATTGGTGAAGTTTCAAATTTATCTCCTCTATCCTAACTAATTCTCATTATGCGCACTAGTCCAAATCATGTCTTCGTCTTCTCCAGTCATTGGCAGCAGTATTTTTAGATTACTAACATTCATCTTTTCCAGTTGCTGCCGCCACTTCCAACGATGTTTTCAGCAACAATGATATCATCTCACTAGAAAAGCTGTCAAATCTTGGCGTTTGTCATAATTCTTTATCTTCTCTAGATCGCGAACATTCTTTATTTTCCTAACACCACCACTGTCCACAAAAGTCTAGATTAGATCCAACGAAGCCATAATCTCCGCAACTCCACCACAATCAAGGCTGGTGGTTATCATGTGGCACCGCTTCCACTATTCAATCTCAATCGAGAGCAATGATAACCATCGGAAACAACTTTAGGCCACATTTGCTGATTTTTGTACCAAATTTAGGAAATCGATGTTGAGATCACGTCATTGACAATCTATCATGCCCAAAAATCAGCTTCATATATTATTTCAAACAGTTTTATATAATTTTTCAGACACTTTTATATATTCATTCAAACACTCTTACATATTTATTCATTCAAATACTTTTATTTCTAAAGTGAACAAATTGCCTATTGCCTAGGTATTAGTTGAAATCCTTTTACATATTTATTAAGACAATTTTTCATATAGTTATTTAGACATTTTTACTTATTGATTCCAACACTTTTATTTCTGAATATAATAAATTGCCCACATATTACTTCATAAAATTTTTCCTATTGTGTTAGGTACTTTTACCTAATATTTTAGATACTTTTACATATGAATTTAGACGCTCGTACTGTTGAATAGAAATAAATTATATAGATATTGTTTCAGACATTTTACATATTACTTTAAACAAATTTATATATTCATTCAGACATTTTTGCACTTTTAACCATTTTTTAAGAGTACAAATGATTTGCATATTGTCTGAATAGAACAAATTATTTACATGTTATTTCATGCAATTTTACATACTTCTTCATATGCATTTATCTATTATTTTAGACACTTATACATCTTGCTTTATTCACTTCTATATATTGTTCTTGCACACAATTTGATGGTAGAGATGAGAGAGGAGTGGAATAGCGGCCTAAAGTGGTAGCAGCCAAGGCAAATGAGAGGTGAAGACTAGCATGAATCTTGAGACAATAATTAGCATGACCTGAAAATGGTTACCATAGAAATTGGAGGCGAGTGACAATCACATGATCTAGAGACGGATAGTAAGATTTGGAGGTGAACAACAACAGTGACATATAGAGACGATAATCAATTGGAAAAGCCCAATTTGAAGGCAACAATCAATTAGTAAAGCTTTGATTTGGAGGCGGTGAATACCTAATTGAGGTGGCGGAGGTAGCAAGGTGGGTAGAATTGTCAAAGGGTTGAGTTTGACCTAGGTTTAGCTAATGTCAAACTCTCCCCATAAGTAATGGTCTAAGTAGTACTCTCCCGCCGGGCAGGAGAGTACCACCCACAAACCCAGCATATATTTAAATTTTTTTTAATATTTTTATGTATTTCAAAAGGATATGTATATTTACACAATTAATTAATTACTAAAAAATTATATTTTAAATATAAACATACTAATTAGGGAGAGGTACAAGTAGAGTCAAGCTTTCCTATGACTTTGTGGGTAAAGCACTTTCGGGTTTGGGGAAAGCAAGACGAGTAGAGTATTTTTTCTATATCCGTAGAGATGTGGGGCTTTTGGAGGGGGATCGAGAGTATGTTTAAGAGTATCTTTGTCAAAATTTAGGCAAAGTTATGGGTTATATATGAGATAATAGGGATGATTAGTATGTGTGATTTGATAGAGGTATACAATGGCTAATAAAATATTCATAAACAATAAAACTGAAAAAGAAAAGGCGGTGAATCGAGTGGTGGAGGGCATGTGACGAGCCAGAAGGGAAAAGTCGAAAGGGAGAAATTGACTTTGGTTTTTCCAAATTGACGAGATCAACTTATGCATAAAGGAGAGAGTTAATGTAAAGTGCTGCTAACTCAGCAAGGTAGCTAGCTACCAAGCCGATCGACCACCTCCCACCACCAAAAAGAAAGAGAGAGAGAGAGAGAGAGGGGGGGGGGGGGGGGGGGGGGGGGGAGAGAGGATCTATAGCACTAGCCAGTTTGCAGTCGATCTTATTAATATTCCGTCCTCTGATACTTGTCCAATTGTGTATATATAAAGAGTCGCAGAACTCGTGGGGAGCATTTGAAAGTTGCATACAGAAGAAAACAAATTAGAAGAAAGAAAGTACCAGCAAGACAGGTAGCTAGCTAGCTCAAACCGTACGTATAACTACTCATCATATATATCGTTAGATCGATCATAAGGAAATGGGAAGACCTCCATGCTGCGACAAAGCCGGCATCAAGAAAGGTCCATGGACCCCTGAAGAAGATATCATTCTTGTCTCTTACATCCAAGAACATGGCCCTGGCAACTGGAGATCAGTTCCCACTAACACTGGTACTTCTTAATTTCACACACACCCATCTATCTATCTATCTATCCATCTATCTAATTCTTCTCTCTTCTTCACTTAATTACTTCTGCTGGCTCCAGCTCATTGATTCAAGTTTAATAATTTCAATTGGTTTGATTGATTATTTTGCTGCATGCAGGGTTGTTGAGATGCAGCAAAAGTTGCAGACTGAGATGGACAAACTACTTGAGGCCAGGGATCAAGAGAGGCAACTTCACTCCTCATGAGGAAGGGATGATAATTCACTTGCAAGCACTTTTAGGCAACAAGTTAGTCATTTTAGTTTCCCTTATTCTTGTAATTTGCGATTAAAACCACTCACCAAATTCCTCACTTAATTTAATTTTATTAAATTGATCAGTAGTTAATCCAAACAACTTCTATCTTCGTTCTCTAGTTTTTTAACTTTCACCAATTCTGATGTATACAGATGGGCGGCCATAGCTTCTTACCTACCTCAAAGAACAGATAACGATATAAAGAACTACTGGAACACCCACTTGAAGAAGAAGCTGAAGAAGTTCCAATCATCTATGGATCCGAGGTGCATGGCTCAGGACTCGGACCAATTTGCAGCAAGCAATATCGATATTGTGGAGAGATCAAGAAGCTTGGATTCTTTCACAAGCCAAGCTAATAATTCCTCCTCAGCATCAGCAGCTCCCGCGACGGGGAGGCTGAACCAGGGCGCCACCTACGCGTCGAGCGCCGAGAACATCTCGCGCCTGCTGGAGGGCTGGATGAGATCCTCACCCAAGTGTAATAACGCTGATGCTAATTCTGTGCCCGCGCCCCCTCTTCAGGCAACAGTAGGACATAATAAGCCCAAGGCCGAGTGCGGCCAAGGCTTTTGTGATCCTTTGATTTCCAACGAGGAGCTGGAATCCATTCTGTCCTTCGAGAATGTGAACAGTATCTCATGGGACAAAGGTGATTCTACCTCCAAGGTGGGTGACCCGAAGGAAGTGATTGTGCCGGCGGCCATGTCGAAGCAAACAAGTGAGATTAGTGGTACTAGGAATAATAATAACAATAATAATCCGCCATTAACGTTTCTTGAGAAGTGGCTTTTGGATGAGAGCTCAGTAGGGCAAGTAGAGGAGATGAGTCAAATGATGGAACTCTCCTCCATTTTCTGATCATAATTGTTTGCGCTCCTTCTTATTAACGGACTATTATATTTTCTTTTCATTTGCGTGCTAGCTGCTGCTGGAAGAGAGGTATAAGATTAATTAATTTAGTCCAGGATGCATGGCGTTTGAGTTCTTAATTTACCCTTTAGTTCATAATTCATAGTTTCGAATGGAATTGTGAAAATTAATTGCTCAGTTGCAGGACCTTAATTAATTACCCTTCTTTTTAATTAATTTGATCTTAATTTCTGAAAAAATGACTCTGCTAATATATCACTACTTACTTAATCATCATCTCCATTAAAATTAAGCATGGGTTAATAGTTCACGAGTTACTAATTAATTAAATTTCCTGGATTCTTTTTCCCTGCTAATTACTACTAGTATTTTGTACTGGCTGCTAAATTTGCTTTAGGTTTAATTTGGGTCGGCAAATAAATGCCTTAGAGTAGGATAGGTTTGGACGTTATCCAAATGTGTAGGGCAACGATCGATGATCCATCTTTTCCTTTGGTTTGACAGTGAACTTTTAAATTTTTTTTTTACGTACGAAATATGAATATTCACTAGTATTTACTAACCTCTCGCACTTCGTATGTTACACGAAGTTACGCCTCAAGTTAACAGCTCATATATTTTTCTTGAACCGCAACAAGAAAATATTATTAATAAAGTAGAAAATAAAACTCAGTCCTAGAAAAATGCTGGAATAATTACCTTTAAGGCCTCCAATATATAAAGTATGAAAACACATTGAAATTCCCAAATTACATATATATGATAATTATTTTATATATACGTTACCTGAGGCCAAAGCATGTGGTATTAGTAATAAACTATATAAACATCAACTCTATATATTTTCAATTCAATTATAATCGTGTCAATTCTTCTTCATCAGGTACGTTGTTGAACTTTACAGAATTCATAATTGAATCATTATTGCCCCTCTAATTTTTCGAGTTCATATACGCATGCGTGTATGAATTTTTTTCCCCTTCAGAAATGCAAGTTGAGATATAACACATCATCGTGATCAAACAGCCAACAGTCTCTTTCATTATAAGAGAGAAACAGATTAGCAACCGAAAAAGATAGTCATTATTAATTGCTAATTATAATTGAGTAACAACTAAAATGTTCAGTAGTAAAATCTTTTACTACTAGTTACTAACGATTGACTAAGACTGAAACTAGCGACTGAAAGTATTAGTCATTGATATTTTAAACTTTACAATATTGATTGAAATTTCAGCCACTAGTTGTAACTGAAAGTATCAATAATTTTTTTTTTAAATTTGACTTGCTTAGATGTTTATATATATATATATATATATATTTATGTCAATGTGTGTGTGTGTGTGTGTATAATGAGAATGTAATATTATTAATTTAAGAAGAATAAAATAAAATAAAAAGTTGCCCAACAATAAAAGTAATAAACTAAAGAAATCTAAAGTCAAAGATGAAGCTAGTGGGATGGTCGCCCTGAACATCCCCTGAGTCTGTTGGGCGGTTGTAGGCTGATGGTCACTTGAGATGTGTTGCGTCTTAAGTACGACTCTCAATTTGAGTTGGGTTAATGTCGAGTGAAGATAAATCCATGGATGAGGAAAAGTGGACAGGTCGTGAAATCTAACCCGATCACCCCTTGGCTAAGGGGCAGCACCATAAAGGTACTGCCCCTGAGCCCCATGGCCTCTACGCTTACCACCTTGTGTGGCACCTGAAGAGAACGTGGCAGAGCGACCAAGAGCACCATTAAAACACAGAAATTAAACCATAAAAATTAAATATGGAAAAGAAAAAGGGAGAGTGAAAACACACCTGAATTTGAGGTTGAGTGACCAAGAGCACAAGCTGGCACCAAATAGTGATTAAGAGACAAACTGAAGAGGTTGAGAGAAACAGAAAAGGAAGATGGAGGAAGAAGAAAAAGAAATGGGGAAGGAGAGACCAGAGCTAGAGGTTTTTTTTTTTTTTTGAATTAGAGATTGAAGTTATGATTGAAAGAAATTAGTGATTGAATAGCGACAGATTTTAAAAAATATAATATAATCTACAACTGATTAGTGATTGAAAATTCAAAAGAGTGATTGACTAGTGACTGACAACTAACGACTGAATAATTCAGTTACTATAGTTAGTATGACACATAAGCTAGCAAATGAAATTCAGTCGCTACTTTCAGTCCCTAATTTGCATCCCTCTAACCCTCTTATAGTGTTGATAATGATAATTGTCTGTCACACTATAATCAAATAAATTAAAAAAGATAATAGTAATTACTCAAAAAAAATATTAACAGTTAGGCTTAAACATAATTTTTACCGCATAATGATAAATTTATAATATATGTATTTCAGGCACCCTAAAAAAAATGAACATGTTAACAGAGATAGACAAAGTCCTTCCCAGGTGGTTGTGAACAAAATCATATTTTATGTCTGCCAGGATTGGGAAATGGCCCAAGTCTCTTTTGCTATCTTCTCCATGACTTTATAATGTCTTAGGAATTATATATATCTGACTAGTTTGAGTCTGCCAGGCTTAAAATTTTATAATTTCTTTTGAGGTATTACAAATGATTTTTACTTTTTCAAAAAAAAATAAATTTATAGAATATAATTTCAACCAAAAAGAATGAATAAGAAGGAGGAAGAAGAGAACTTGATATATATGTAAATGAGGGGTGGTGTCACGAAAGTCTTGCATCCGAATGAGGTAAAATGCTTTAGCTTTTAGGGAAAACATGTGACTTTAAACCTACTTTCGGCAAAATTTTCATAGGATGTGTAAGAAAAAGGAGTCTGAGCTTCTCTCTCTGCTGCCGATACAAAGTCATTTCCATTGGTCCCCTCCCCGGACCCCGACCTCTATCACAAGACTTAAAGGTACACGGAAAATAATAATAATAATAATAATAATAATAATACACGAACATCTATATCGATAAAAAAAAAATTCTGAAATAATGTTTCTGTTAGATATATTAACACTCTGTAAATTATAGATATATCCCATGATATATCATATTACAATTGTTATTAATTTTTTAAAATAGTATATATTAAAATATTATTTTAAGGTTAAATATATAAAATATAGTTTTTTGAATATATTTTAAACATCATTTATACAGAAAATAATTCTCAAATTTAGATTATGCTAACATCATTTATCAATCAAATTTTATTTCTAAATAAAAATAAAATAACATCAATATTTATGTAAAAATACATGTGTATGAGGTATACTAATATAAGATGGAAAAAATTTTAAACCGCCGTATGTAGTATGATATACTGTAATAAACCAAAGGAAATTGAAAAAGAAAATGATAAAAAAAAAGTATTGGTATACTAAAATTGTGATATTTTTTTCAAAATCCAAAAAATAACGAAATCTTATATACCATATACTCACGGTACGGAATATTTTATGTGGTATACCACAACACACTGCGAAAGTTGGAGACAATGCGCTTAAGCTTTACATTTTGACTTCAAATAAGTTACAATTGAAAGGGCACGTGGTTCTTCAACTAATTCCGTCCTTATTTCATTAAGGCAGCAAAGGGATTTGTTTTTTATTTTTCAAATTATACATGTAAAGGGTCTTGGAAATCTATAAATTTAAGCTTAAGAAAAAAGGGCATGGATATAAGAAGGAAAGGGTCGCGTGAAGATATTCAATGAATTTGGAGAAAGAAAATAGGGATCAAAGTCAAACATACGTACTTGAAAGGTTATTAGATTTTGGGGTACCAAGGCAGAATTAGAGGTGGCTAGTAGGCTTCGGTCTTTCTAAAATTGTAAAAAAATTTTAATTTTTTTTAAAATTAAAAAAAAAAACTATTTTACCCTCTCTTAAAATTGGTCAATTTTTTTTTATAAAATTTATAGTTTACCTTAATATTTATTTTAACTTCCCTTTTATTAAAACCTTGGGTCCGCCCCTAGCACCAAGTAAATGGGATTTGATCTTAGCCTAATTAATGCATATTACGATTGCATTTGCCAAAAAAAAAATTAATGCATATTACTATTTTAACTTTTTAAGTGATCAGCTAAAATTCGACTTGTGTGAGATTTTCTCATTTCACAGTTATATAATATCTCGTACTTTGTTATTCTACAAACGTTCTGAGTAAAAAGAAAAAGTGAAGGGGATACTGTAATATTGGTTTGTGATGACAAGACAGAGAGAGAGGTGTTGTTTCTACTTTCTAGGCGTTAATGCAAACATTTGCACGCAGTGATTTGAAAGCTGAATCTCGGTAGGTAAAAGAGCTTCACAGAAAAGGGAATTGAAGGTCCGTCGGGTGAAAATTCATGACCCGTAACACGTACCATGTGTTTTTAAAGGTAAACATGGAATCAGACACGAGGTGGTAAATGTTGGTCATATGTGAGAAAGGTTTTTAATTCATCTGAGTCAGTCCAGTACCATGAAAATTAATTAAAGTTTTTACGTGTTTTCTAATCAACCTAACTAATTTATATGCTATATTTTTACTGTAACCAATCCAATTCCAGTCTTCTCTTGTTTTTTTTTTTTAAAGGAAAAAGATGATAAGGGGACGTACTTGAATGGTTCAACTACCGTCTGGTTAAGAAGGGAAGTGAGTGGAGGCGTGTGAATTTGAATTTCAGGTGAAACAGAACTAGTTCAGGTTCAGAACAATTCCAGCAGTACACTAGAGTGCTCAAATCTTTCAAGCTTTGCATGCTTCGTGATTGAACGAAAAGACGCAAATCCAGACCATCGGTACAAAAAGGCTCACTTTTCTGCTCCCAATTAATTCTACAGGAGCTGCCATCAGACAGACCATGGTCCGGCTCTTTTCCTACCTACTGCCAGAGAAATCGAGAATGCATATATATATACTTATGCGCGCCCACGCTCAGACACATACTCAACAATTTATCTTTCTAGTCCCATGATGATGGTAATTATGAGTCTAAATAGAGCGAAAGAAATTAGGCAAGTGAAGGCCAAAAGAAATCAAATATCCAAGAAGTACTTTTGGGAGAAGAGAAGTGCTCCTTATGAGATCTGAAAGGCTCACATGCTTTACAACTAGGCCTAAATATATATATTTGGTCCCTAAACTTGCACAACTCATGCAAGTTAGTCCATAACTCAGTATTCAATAAATGTTGGTCTTTGAGCTTTGTAAAAGCTTGACACTAACTCCATTTGCTTAGACATATTGATGAAAAAATTACAAAATCTCTATTCATTTTTAAAATTTTTCATAAGAAGTGCTCTTATTTCAGAATCATCCGTATAACCCCCTCATCCTTGTCCTTTCCCTCAACCTTCGCAGAATTTGTTTTGACCGCACTTTACCATTAGAGACCAAATTGTTGTGCTGATTTTCCTATTCTGCTCTCTACTGTGTCATTGCCTCATTTTCCCTTGATTGCTTTCTTGGCAAGGGCGGCTTGGCTCCGTCTTCTGGGCCACCCTGCGGTAGAAGTCCCTGTCAAGGTCATGGACGTAGCTGCTCCTTAAGGGGAGTGTGAGTTTTCGAACGAGCTGCTCTTTGCATCGAGAGTTAATTCATCGTTCATTGTCTCGGTACTCAACTTCTCCTTAGAAAGGAAATGACACCATATGATCCTAGTTTTTGAGGTCATACTTAATGACAACCTACAAAACACTCTGCTCAGTCGTAAATGCCCATACTGAATGCTTTGGAAGATAAAACTTTTTATTGTGGTGTCATTAAGGGAATCGAATATCTCCATAGGTTGGATCGACCGATAATTCATGATGACTTGAAGCTGAGCAATGTTCTATTGGATGTGTCTTTATATGCCAAGATTGGGAATTTTGGATAAACAAGCTTGAAAATGAAGGGGAACCATAGGTGGCTAAAGAGATTTTAGGTCATTTATAGAAGCAAAGAATGTGACCGCTACTTTGACGAGTTAAATTTAGAGGTGGACTAATCGCCAAAGACTGTTAAGGTGGTGATGTAGTCAGCTTGTTCCTAAGAAGGCAATTGGGAAGGAGGCAATGGCGGTGTGGTTTACAACAACAAAGTGCAGTGGTAACAACAAATTTTGTGAAGATAGAGGGAGAAGACAAGGAGGATCGAAGGCTTATCTAGACGAATCTAAAATAAGAGTACTTGTTAATTGTTATGACAAGTAAAAAGAGATCAAGAGTGCTTTTGTATTTATTCCATCAATATATCTAAGCAAATGAACTAAGTTGCAAACTTTTGTAAAATTTAGGCGCCAACATTTACTAATTACTGAGTTGTGGCTTACCTGCAGGAGTTGTCCAAGCTTAGGGGCTAAATATATATATCTAGCCCCCAAATAAACTACAACTAGCTAGCAATTTACTTAATTTACCTGAAATAAACAGCTTTATTATTCAACGTAATGCAGTTAATTGAAGTTAATATGTTAGGTTTAGGGACGCTAAGAGATAACCTGATCTTAATTAGTCTCCGGCCTGGGTCTTGTTGTCAACTAACAGCAAACCGTGTAATCAACTAAACGAACAAGGAGAAAAGAAATGAAGGAAATGGTGGAATTTGAGCTTTAGTTAGAGTTAGAGGGGCCAAGGAAATAATAAATTAAAACATTGAAAACAGAGATGACAGTATCACTTTCTAGCATTAGTGAGGAGTCTACCTAACCTTTTGCATGGGTTGGCAAGGCGAGATAAGGGGCACCTCCTACGGTTATGATGCCCATGAATTGCCCTTTCTCCCTTCCCTTTGCAGGCAGCCGCAAGCAATGCAATTCCATCTAATAACAATAATATCACTCACTCACTCACTCTCTTGTGGGGCCACCACCAAATCCTGCCCTACACCCTTTAATGGCACCACCAGAGAAGGAGAACACCCATTACTATTAGTATTCACTAGTAGAGAGAGCTTTGAGAGGGAAGGGTGGCCAATTAGCCTCTCTTCTCTTTTCTTCTCTTCTCTTCTCTGCCTCCTCACCTGATCTATCATTGGCTTTCAATGGCATTTAATCACTCTTTTCCCTTTTTTCACCCAACAATCTATTTTGGAGTACAAGGATTACTGAGTCTTATCCTCCAATTGGTTCCTCCGTTCAACACCACCAGCCAATTCTCAACTTCAAGCAACCGACGGTTAAGGCCTCTGGTTATACCAGCAAGTCTCAGGGTTCCAAAAAACCAACAATTCCTCCTTGGCCCTCCCATATGTACATAATTTTTTTTTCCTTAAAGAAAACCAATTCTCAACTTAAAGAAAAATTAAAACTGTGGCCACCTGTGAAAAGGTACAGCTAACATCCCCACCAAAGAACGCATAAATGGCTGAAATTTAAGTAAATGCTATATGTAGTCACTTAAATATAAAATTTTGCTTCATCACTTAAATATATAGCCTGATCAATTATATGTTTTTCAGGAAGCCTCAAATGGTATAAATATCTTATAAAAGTGACAGAGAAATTAATAGGAAAGGAAATGGGAACCCTGGGTGACTGCCGCAAGGAAGAGGAAGATTGATATGCAATAGTTAATCCTATAGTTATTGTGCAATTAGTATCTGATCCCACGACTTTGAATTAGATTATAAATTACATTGTATCCTCACAAAACATCCTGAAGCTGTAAGTCAAGGGGCAAGCAAGCAAATAAAAAATCCAAGCCATAATGTGCAAAATGAAATTGGCCACTCACTCAAAGTCCACTGCATTAAGTGAGTCCTCTTTATGGCCTTTAAATTAGGCTAAAGTATATGGGCCATGAGTGAAAGAGAAGTCAGCCACAGAGGCAAGAGTAAAGATTAAGGGCCACACACACACACACACTCTGTTAACTATACCTTGGATAAACAAACATCAACATCAAATAATAACTCAATTTCCTTATCAGCTACAGCTCAAAACTTAAGTCACTCCCAATTACTCTGCTCAATATCTCTTCAATTAACTTGCGATCCTACTTCCCTACACACACACACCCAGCTAACTCCATGTACACGCATGCATCAACTGCTGTTTGCCATCAATAAATTGGTCCTCCCTGCTTACTTTGCACAACAAAATTACCCCATTCACATGTATTTACTGCCTAACTCGCATATATTTTTCAAGGTAACTCCCAAAATAATTTTACTAGTCGACTATAGAGTTTTTCATTGGTTATCCATTTCTTTGGGATTTTTTTGTTTGTTTTGTTTTTTCAAGGTTGGTGTTTGGATTTCTTGGATTTCTTTCTCTTATTGGCTATCTACTCATGTGCTGCTTCACGTGAACTGAGAAGGATTTGGAAGCGTCATTAAGACCTTTTCTTTATAACCCTTATCAGGCTTCGGTGTATTTATGTATATTCCTCTTATGCTTATTTATCTTCTATTCTGATACTTATTCTAAAGAATTTCTTCCAAATATATCGCATCGATTCAGCACTTCGTAAGGATAATTTATCCCATACCTATTGTTAAGTTCAAAAGTTCCACAAGCAGCCTCAGATGTATCCACTACTCAAAATATAAGAACCTTATGGATGCATATGCGGACAAACTCACAAACTTATCTTGCGATATAAATACTTTGAGAATCAATTAGCAAGTCATAATGGTGACCAAGAAATGATAGATAAAAAAAAAAAAAAAAAAAGCACACAGGAATAGTTGGTGAGCAGGCTCAAGGAGCAACAACTTATATCCAACTAAAGCTATGTAAGAGTTAACTTGGTTCACAGGAGAAGAATCCAAGACAAAAGTTTAGATAATGGTTGTGCAAAATTAACAGCATTCAGGCGTACGCATGTTTCATCTCCTAATATTCCATTCAGGATCTATTTGTAACTTTGAAATATCTATTCAGCTCACCAGGACTGCTTGCTAGAGAGCGCTTAATAAAGCCCACAACGACAAAACTATCCAGGCCAAATGTGGAAAAGGTCAATCTTCTAGCTCTTGGATTCAATCTGCAGAAACAAGAACATACGTGCACTAGCAGGACGTGCATTAAACTGACTGCATATATGGCTCACAATCAAAGAAACTTTAACGTCTTTGCTGATGAAGAAGCTTTATACAGACTAGGCCAACAGCCTTTACCTAAGGCATTCACCTGGAAGGACAAAAGGAGCAAGGAAAACGCAAAGATAAATGACCAGATACATACAGAAATGTCTGGGTATGCGTGTCGGATGATGAATATAAATCACTTGCCTATTGAGAGTCATAAAGGCCAGTTTTGTTGGAAAATCTGAAAACATAATTTTGTGCCAGACTTGGTCCTCGATACTAACTTATGCGCATTTTTTGAACTTCCTCATGTATGGAGCCAAAAAGAGCAGTGGGTATGTATCGTTCTCCAAAGCTAGGAAATATAACCTAAATTATTTAAATAAATAAAATCAGCAAACAGAAACAGTGCACCCTAATAAAATGACATGTTAGTAGCTCTTTTCTTTTTCTTTTTCTTTTTTAAAAAATGTGTTAATAACATATTGTGATCCTTGTAGAATCGAATATAAATTTCAGTCGGAAAAGAGAAACGACACACAATTTGTTGATTTTAGGCATTGGAACGGCCAGGCTGGGCTCACAGGTCAGCAATTCTTCCCAAGAAACGACCAGTTTGGGGTCCAGACTGGGCTGGCCGTTACCCTCTCCCAGTCCACTTTCTTGACCAATTAGAGCATAGTGATTCCAAGTCAGCCCCAAATAAAGAAGCCCAGCAGTAACCCAAACTTCAAAATGCCACAACTTTTAAACTGTAAGGATCATTTAAAGGACCGAATTTAGGGACAACTTCTCTTACTGTGATAAGTTTCCCATTATTCTCAGGCCTTCTTGCTAAGCTAATTGCAGCAGCTGCAGCGGCTCCTGATGAAATGCCAACCTAGAGAATGACAACAATATTATATCATTACAAGCTCAGAAGGGGTGTGACCATAGGGAAAACCCCTGACAGCAGGAACTTCTATAGATTGCTTTCAGTTGAAAATAAGATGACCCATATTACCAGCAAACCTTCTTCCAGCGCTAGCCTCCTTGCCATCTCAACAGCTTCATAATTGGTAACCTACAGATTGTACTTATTTAAAAAAGTCAATATGAAAAGTGATAATAAATTTACGAGAAAATATTGCTGCAAATCCATATAAATGAAAAACTAGGTTCCTAGGAAAGGCCACTAAGGACTCGAACAAGAGCACAGGACAGGAGGCCAAACAAGCATGTGGCAGGTTGACCACTGAGCCATAGTCCCACTTCAAGCTGAATCAACTCCTTGTTCAACTCTACAGGCAAACCTTGAAGACAAAGCAGTCTCCTAAAAAGAAAAGAAAAGTTTGGATGATAGATGTTTAAGATATCTTCATAGACTTTACAATGTTCATGAACTCAGTTATCATCAAAATTGAAAACTGAACTTGTTTATTGGAACTTAGAAGTTTGGCGACTCATAATACTTCAGCCTCAGCCTGTAACTCTTCAAATGATCTTCAAACCTATCAAGTCATCTACCAATTTACTCTCGCACTGAAATCCTCCAAAAGGACTTGATAAAAAATCCTGATGTTCTGATCCAGTCTGATGTAAAAAACTAAGGTTTGGAACATACTGGCTAACAGGGGAGTGAGAGAGAGAGAGAGAGAGAGAGCTGGCTAACAGGAAATAACTGCGGGATAAAAAGAAAGTGTACAAGGAATAAACTATTTACCTTGACAACCTCATCAAGTAACTTAACATCCAAAATGCTAGGAATGTAACCTGCATAAAATTTTCAGACTTTGAACAGAAAAAGAACAGAACAGAATCATGGTCTAGTGCAGGAATGTAATGATAGTTGAAGACAAAATGGAAATCTTTCTACCTGGATTGTCTCCAGAGATTATACTTCTTTCAGCAGGCTCAACACCAACTATCTGAGAAAATGAATTCGTCTGTGATAAGATAGCACATATCCAGAAGGAAGCAACAAAGATAAACATTCTGAGAGTTCTGATACCCAGTAGAAATTTAGATATAACAGAAACAGAGAAAAGTTTGACATGGCTCTGCATAAAAGCCTACATCTACGAGAGAAGAGGATCTTAGATTATTATTGCTCTCATACAGAGATGGTACAACAAGAAGCCTATTTAAACCCATATAAGGACAAAAATGATAAATAATTAAAATGTGATAATGATGATAAGCTAAAATAAAGAGCGAATTCATTATAATAAATATACTGACAGGGAAAATATGATTCTATACTTTCATCTAATTCACCCTCTCAAGTTGGCGCTTGCATTTTGATATTTTGACAAGTTGAGAGTCAGGAGAAGCAACAGAAAAGAGCTTCAACAGTTGCAAAGTAGCAGCCACAGAAGAGCTGTCAAGCTTAGAAAGAGGTGAGTGACAGCAAGGGCACATCTTTGGCCAGCAACTACGGTAAAAGAATCACAGGTCATTGAGAGGTAGGAGCAGCACTCCTCAGGGGCTGACAGAGGTCATGATGGCAGCTAGAGCAGACAAGGACACTGCTGGGTTGGCCATGAAAAAGAAACCGATTACAGCAAGTCATATAAGTTCCAATTTTGTGTGTGTGAGAGAGAGAGAGAGAGAGTGAGAGACAGAGAGGGGGACCTCCAAAAAAATTAATATTCTGGCTTGCTGTGTTTCTGGAGGAGAACGAGGGAGATGGATGGTTCAAGATAAAGAAGGAAAAGCTTGAGACAGAAGCCATCAGAGAACAGATTTGAGCGGAGGAATTTAGCAGGCAGAATTTGAGAAAGTTGAGTGGTCGATGCTATTGGATTTGCATTTTGGGAAGGCAAGCCAGATATGCCAACCATAAAGGAAGTGAAAATATAAACAAAAACAAAACAAAAAAGTGAGATTCTCTTTGGGACAACGGAGTACTTTTTGAAGCACCAAGTGGTTATCAAAGCAGTTACTTCAATGTACATTCTAGATGCATTTAGGAAAAGTTAATGTCCGTTAATTATATCTTCCTAAACAATAACCGATATCTAGCTAGACAAGTTAAAAAGTATCATAGATTGCTGAGCAATCAAACTACCAGACATCTTAAAGCAGCAAAGCTAGAGGCAGTAAAGGACCTTGATTTCTTTATTCATCGTTTTTAAATAACGTCCAGTGCCTGTGATTGTACCACCTGTCCCGATTCCAGAAACAAGTATGTCGATGTTACCCAAAGTGTCCTCCCACATCTCTGGTCCTGTGGTATCAAAGTGCATCTGTAGTTTGCAGAAAAATTCTTGTTTCACCAACCAAAAGATCCGTCATCATAAACAATTCAAGTAAATACAAAAGGACACATATAGTCTATAGCTATTTAAACGTTACTTACCCGTACATTACCCAGATTATCGAACTGTTGAAACATGTGTGAATTTGGTGTATTTGAGAAAATCTCTTCAGCTTTATCAACAGCCCCTTTCAAACCTTTTTCTGGGTGAGTCAAAATGATTTCTGCTCCAAATGCACGTAAAAGGACCCTTCTTTCAATATTTACAGATGCAGGCATTGTTGCTATAAGTCTGTATCCCTTCGTTGCTGCAACAAAAGCAATGCCAAGCCCTGTATTTCCACTTGTTGGCTCAACTAACGTTGTCTGCAGAGTGATAAATACATAATGCATACAAATGCCTTATATGATTCACACTCAACTAACATAGCTTGCAAACAACAAAGTGCTGTAATGAAAATGATAAGGAACATTCCGTACAAGTTTTCACACCTTCCCAGGAAAGATTAATCCATTTTCTTCAGCCTCCAATATCATGCTAAGACCAATCCTGAGATGTCAACAATCACAAAAAAGGGATCAGTCACGTGTACAATTTCTATACATGCACTAAGCAGGAGTCACAAGATATTTTATTTCAGGTCACATTGACCCATACCCTATGAATGAGCCTACAGTTTTATGAGGAATCAGAAAATTATAAAGTAACCATCTCATTGGTTACCTATCCTTAACACTCCTGCAGGGTTCCATGGATTCAAGTTTTGCAGCAATATATGCAGTGCAGCCCTCTGTCACTTTGTTGAGATAGACCATTGGTGTCCGTCCAATCAACTATACGAAGTTTTTACCCCAGCAGCTATGAATCAGAGATTTAGTTTGGAAGCAGAATCTCCAGTAACCAAAAAGGACAGTGATACGCGATGCTTACTAGAGAAGGACTAAATTCAATGACTAATGACTGTAAAATGAAAGCTTTAGGACCATAATTTGGAAGTTTCAAAACATGATTTCAGATCACCTTTCAAGAAAGTGAAGTACAAAGCTTTTATGAAACAGAATTCTGCTATAATGATGCAACCAGATTCTCCTTACATCTCATAACTTGCAAATTTTTTCTGAAACATAACAATAATATCATAACATACAACCCTGTGCAACTATTCATTAATTTGAGGAGTGCCAGTAATAATAACAACAACAACAACAGCAACAACAAAAACAAAAGCATAAACGCAGAGGCAACATTTTCCCAATCATTCCGAAGCATATTGCAACGCATTCCAAATGACTAGAGGAACACAAAAACGACCTAATTATCCTAAACAGGCAAAGAGAAAGTAGAGTAGAAAGGAACCTGTGTGACATCTTCAGCAATATTGACGCCCACAGATTCCTCCCCCTCCTCGTCTTCTTCATCCTCTTCAATGGCAGTGGTGACGAGAGAAGAAGAAGAATGGGCAGCTCTGGCGAAGAGAACCGGAGGTGAATCTCGCATCGAGGAGACTGAACAGTTGCCAACAAAATGGCTTTGAACGGCGAGGGCCAATGGAATGCTGAAACACGGGAAACAGTTCAGTTTGGGTGGAGAAAGAAAGGGTTTCGAAGGAGGGAAATGAAGCAGAGACGACGAGAACGCCATTTTTGCCTGAAGGGAGAAGTGGAGGTTTTTCAAGGGGTTTAGATTGGGTTCTTCTAATCTATTCCCGACCTTATTAGACTTTGACCACCCCGAAACGTTTTATCTTTGTCCAGTTTCTATTTTTACAATCGTACTTGAACGGTCGAACCGTTAATTAACTCAGCGTTAAATACTATTACCGAAAGGCGTACAATATTCTGAATTTTTTAAGGTATACCATATAATATATTATGTTGCATATTGTTATCATTTTTATAAAAATAAATGTTAAAATATTATTTTAAGATGACATAATTTATTCAATAATTTATTTTTACATATTTTATATGTATTCTAATTTTTCTCATTATAATTTTTCAAATATAAATAAAATATATATGATAGAAGATATTTTTTTAATAAAAAAAACATAAAAAAATTTTATATATAGAGCAAAATAAATAATACTAAAAAAACTAATTTATTGATATACTATAAATATAATAATAATACCATCCATTAATTTTTTATATTAATTAAGAAAAGTAACAAAAAAAATTAAAAAGTAAATGTTTATTTTATGATATGTGAATTATTTTTATTTTAATGTTTTATATATTTATGATATTTTGATGTAAAATAAAAAAATTAATGCAAAAAATTAAATACCATGGTACATACCACGCGGTATTTGTGGTATATCGCAATTTTTTAACAAAATACATACAAAAAGTGCGTAGTATGCTGTATACCATAAAATACCGCGGTATACTGCGCGGTAAAATAACAAAAACAAGAAAACATTTGTACTGCGTACCCGCGTTATGCAGTAAGGGGTATACCGCAGTATTTAATTCAGTGCTCATGACTCATAATTCATGAATAGCCTAAAGTCTTTTTTACCCCTAAAGTACGCGGTAAGCGATATACCGCGGTCTTTAATTCAGTGCTCGTGACTCATAATTCATGAATAGCCTAAAGTCTTTTTTACCCCTAAACATCGCCAACTCAAACCTTTAATCTTTGAACTTTAACATCGGTTCACTCGCCATCAAATTTTAAAAATTGGTACTTCTTATCCCTCTCCCCACTTAAACTAAACAAAAAATGGCTCTTGGGTTACATGAGGATTGAAATGAAGATAAAAAGAAAAATGAATGGCTAACTAACTGTTTTCCCGACATAAAGTTATAGTTTTGTCTTTTTGAACAGAAAATAAAAAAGTTTTCTCATTTTGAACAGAGCAACTATGATCTTTTGAACTCTAACCATCATCCTAAAAATATATCTCATCATGAGCACCAATTAAATGAATTTGTCAAGGTCTGATATAACTCAAAGAAGTCTATGAAACAACCAAAAAAATAACAACGTTATAAGCCAAATTTCTATTTTCTTTATTGGTGAAATGACTTAAATTAATTTTCTTTAGACCATAGATATAGAGTTAACAAAATTGTTGTAATTGCAAGATGATCTTTTATTTTCTATTCAAAATGCCAAAACTAAGGGAGAGTTTGGATTTAATTAAATGAATTAATGAGATATCAACTTTTCATGGTCCATGCAGGTCAAAGGGGGGATGTTAAGGGGCTTGTGGGTTCTAATATGAAGGAGGGCATGAATTTTGGGTTATTTACAATGGGGTCCAAGCACACTTTAGCTGATCTCTTTCACAGTCATGCAAGGCTACAAAACCATGGTCTTAGCTGCTTGAAGGAATCAATCCGGCCTCGCCCAGCTTCTTCCAAACCCATCAGTGCCTTCTGATATCAAATCTAGTCCACAGAGGCACAATCCAAGCTAACTGGAACAATCCATCCCCCTTTGCTACAACACTGTCATGTCCGAGCTCCATTGTCATGTTTTTGTACTGTGCATGTCCAATAATTAATCGATCGATGGGTGATGCTGATTGACTGACGTATAAGTGAGAGAGAGGAGAGAGAAGAGAGAGAAGATCGGAGCTTGGCTTGAAAATGACACAACACTGTAAATAACACAAAATTCATACCAAATTTTGAACACAAAAACTCAAGTTATCATGACTCATGAATTATTCAACCAAACCTGTGATTAATTTAACCTCATTAATGTGGTTAAATTAAAATGAACTCCCCCGTAGAGTTTATGTGGGCAAATGGTTAATTAGGTCTTCATCATTCTTTTTATCTTCGTTTTGATTCTCATGTAACCTAACTAGTCATTTATGTTTCATCTAAGTGGAATAAGGGGTAAAAGTTACCAATTTACAAAGTTTAAAAGGTAAGTAAACCTATTGAAAATTTGAGTAAAAAGTCTGAGTTAACAAAATTCAGAAGACAAGATGGGTTCTAGGTCATAATGAATTACTCCTCCCTTAGAATGAGAAAGCGCAATAGCATAGTGCCATATTTCTTTAAGCTGCATCAAACAATAATATTCTCTCTGTCCTATATTCTTTAAAACACTCACTTTTTAGCAATTAATCTATGATTTTTTATTTTCAATTTTTAGTATATAAATAAATAAATAATTATCTAAATGATAAATAAAAACCGAGAGTAAATCATTACATTTATAATTTAATTCAAACAAAATAGATGTAAGGTCAAAATCATACTCCTTCCATTTTAAAACTATTACAATATATTTTATTTTAGATAGTTTTAAATCTTTGAGACATTTTCATATTTAGAAAATTACCTTATTATATTATCATTCAAACCATCATAGTCACTTTTTTCAACTTTCTCAATTTAGGTATAAAAAAATTAAAAGAAAAAACGAAAATAGTGTATAAACTTTCTCCACTCTTTTAATTTTCGTGTCAAACCAAATGATTTAGAACCAATTCATTTTAACTTAAGTCAACTGACTTACTTTTACTTTTACATTTTTTTTGCTTGAAACCAATTTCATTTGAAAGTCAATATTATGTAGATATAATAATCTGTTTGAAAGTAAATTTTCATCATGTTGTTAAATTTTTATAAATTTTTCTTTTTTAGTGCATTAAAGTAGAAAAATTCATAAAATTACAAAAAATGTATTTTTAATGGATTATTGTATCTACATAATATTAATTTTTAATTAAAATTAGTTTCAAGTGAAAAAGACGTAAGAATAAAAATAAACTATTTTAAAGTAAATTAATTTAAGTTAAAACGAATCAGATCTTAATAGTCTTAATAGATATAAGAAAGAGAGTGTAATTTGTAGAGCACAGTAACTTGCTTTTCTGTGTTCTGACTTTCTACCATTCTATGATTTTGTCTTCCTCTGACCACACCACTTGTTAGCACTTAGAAGAACTCGAGATGTAAGAAAAGACAATCAGTTACAGACAAGACGTTGGTCGTCATCTCAGTTGTTTCTAAAGTAGCTAAGCAGTTGAATTGCTAGAACTGTACCTTTTCAGTCGGCCTCTATTTTTTTTTCCTTTCAAACAGTATTGCAGTTACAACTGCTGAAGCCTGTTCCCCGCCTGGCGTTGCGCCGTGAGCTCCGGGCAATTCAATGCCAGGAAAAGGAAAAGGTGAAGTTCCCAACTCACCAGAAGTCATTTGGAACCGCTACGCTTCTAAATCCTCTCTCTACACGACCAGCAGTTTGAGAATATCTCCATCTTCTGTGTATCTTCATTCTGACACTGGGAACCTTACGAGCAACAGCCTGCCAAATCATTTGCACGGCATCGCCATCTTTAGATGGGAACTGAAACTCATATAACTGCTCCAACTCTTTCAACTTCTTCCACATTTGGGTCCATTCTTCTTTCTTGATACTACGGATGAGGTTCACAAGGAATTTTGGTTTCAGAGCATCTGATGTACGAACAAATATGCAGAACTCAGAGTAATCAAGAACATCTTCATATGGCAACTCAATGTCATCACTGATAATGACAGGAACACAGTGGCTGGCAATCGCATCAAAGAGGCGGTTTGATGATGGGGTGTCACCCGCTATGTTCAGGCAGAACTTCGAGGAGCGCATCCCTTGAGCAGCCTGGCGGATTCCATCTTTTTGCACACTTCCGAAGGAGAAATGCACGTCTTTTTCACTTCTCAGCAGGTAATATAACTCTTGTCGAACTGTACCACCCTGAAGAGAAAAGAAGAGAAGAAAACAATGCATGACGCTTCAGGAAACGTGTAACCAAGCATACGGGGCTAAAGAATGATGGAGTTCTTGGGAGGGGACAGATGACAAAGATGTCAAAATTAACAAGTAAGTATTTTGCAGCAAAATGAAATTATCCAACAGATTTATTCATCTAGATACTGTTAGCATGGTAATAAACCACAATAATTATTCATACTGATTAAAAAAATCGGAGACAAGAGGATCATTATCACTAATCAGCAAACTAAGTAAGACAACTATATTTTCAATTTGGATATGATCAAAATGCAACAATAAAACAATGTGCAGGATTGCTTAAGCAGGCATAACACGCACTTTACTTGAAAATGTCCACTGAAAGGGATCAAAATAAATCTACAACTTGAATACAAGAATAACGAGAAAGCACACAAAATTGAATAAAAGAGATCAAAGAAAGGAATAAAACAAAAACCATATTTGGAAGGTAGAACTTACATCTTTTCTGTTTATTGCCCCTCGGAAGTACAAAAGAGTTGGACGTGTATCAAAATCAGATGTATCATTGACGTAAGTCTTTACTATGTGTGTATATGGTGCAATTACATCTTTGTCAATGTTAGCTATATTGGGAGGATACCTCCCAAAATCAGACAGTATGAACATCGCAGGCCACAGTTTCGTCCTAGCATTTAGCATGCTGTTCGGATGGTGCGCCATTATCACATGGTCTAGCCCCCCTGAGCTCTTCCATTCCTTTTGGGATGTCAAAAATTTCACCAACTTCTCTTGCAAGAAAGTATTCCTGCTTTTCTTTTCATGGGGATTCACCCTATTATACCGATTAGCGCTCAATGATGAAAAGAATGGAACAAAAATCATATCTGCTTCACTGGAATTGAAGACTCTTTTAGCAGTTAGGGAGCTTGGATAGTCATGAAACTCTGAAGCCAGAAGGTCCAAAGTCAACCAGTACTCTACACTGTGTTGTAGGTTCAATGCACCAGGGTAATGTGGTATTGTAGTGTGAATATCAGGCCAAACGCTATCTCCTTGCTGTTTCCAATCCAATAGCTCAAAATGAAACTCTGGGTCTAAATCATACATGTAAACTTTAAGATGCCCTTTGCTATTTCTACTAGAACTCGCCCTACTACCCTTACTTTGATTCCTTTCTTTTTGCTCTTCGGATACTTCTCCTTTCCCGCCTCTTTGCTCTTGTCCTTGATTACCAACCGAAGTAGCACCCTTTCCACTAGAAGCCTCTCCTCCATTAGAAGGTTTGGCATTGCTCTCGCTAAAAGATTGATGATTTTCATGGTTAACCAGAGGAATAAGCTGTTTATCAGGGAGCAAGTGAGTCCTGCCAGAGGAACGTAAAACAAAGAACCAAGACAAGAAAAACAGCATCGAGGTAACTGTAAACAAGCAAAACAAAGGCTTCCTGGTGACAGAAGATCTGTGCTTCTCAGCCATTGCCGCATAGTAAAACCCAAGAAACCTAGAGCATCCTCAACAAAAGCATGCAATGCCCATCAATCATCATCACCAATAGATTAAATCAGATCAGAATCGCAGCCAGAATTCATACATCCGAAACCAGATACACCTACATGGCGCGGAGAGGGACGCAAAAAAGCTCCAACATTAAGCAACCAACGTCGAAAATACAGCGAACCCAGAAGCCACGCTATCCAATCTCGCAAAGAAAAGACCAAGCGAAGCTGGTGATATTCGGGAATGAAGGACGGAATCAATGTATTAATGTGGGCACAAAACAAATCAGGAGAAGCATGTGATCAATACAATACTTGTAACGTGGTGTTCGCTTTCGTACCGTCGAGATGAGCACAGCCACTGAGCTAGAAAAAAACGGCTGTTTGGAACCGTTCATTGACGCTTCAGTTCTTTGGCTCTCTCTCTCTCTCTCTCTCTCCTGAGATTTTCTGAGTCCAAAAATTACAGATGAAATGAGAGGTAGCGCTGGAATCGGGTGAGGTCTCCCAGAAGAAGCGGCCTTTGAAGCTTGAACCAGTGTGGCACTGGCATGTGCTTTGTGGCGTCGTGGCTGGCTATTTTATTTTATTTTTGGTGCAATACCTCCTTCTTTTGGCCTAAAGCCATCTTCAGCCCTTAAACTTGAACAACCCGGACACTTAACCCCCTCAACATCGACTCAGTCCAACTCACCCCCTAGACTTGCAAAAATGGTACACTTTAGCCCTTGTGCACATCACATGACTTCTTTGCTACAAAAGGTGTTTGTTCCCATTTGTTTTTTCAGTTTAAGTACGGCTGTTCGTGAATCAGTGCGAATGGTAAATCCTTGTTAGAAAGTGGTTCAAGATTTGTGCCAACTGGAGGAAGTTTGATCAGTGGGGCTTGATGATTGTGGAGCCCTGAATTGCAAACATACAATTCGGGCAAATTGTGTGGATTGAAAATCTACAAGTTATATCTACATGCATGGTTTTCCAATTTACCTAAGCGGGCCTAAGAACTTCATTGAAAGTGCCGTCAACAAGCTTCTTCCTATTGCCTTCGGGATGGGTTTAAATTCAGCTATAATTTGGTGGGTCTACAAAAATTCCCTTCCCTTTGTTCTCAATATTGCAGAAACTAGCAGATCAAAAAACCATAACACAAACTAGAATAGGAAAATGAAAGGAACAAGAAGGATCCACATCAAAAACCTTGAGAAGAGGGCCAAAATATCATCTCTGTCAGCAATGAACATGTGATCCAAATGCTCGCTAAGGCCATTGCTTTTCTCAGCCAATTGGTTTTAACTGGGAAAACAGAGTAAAGTGTTAAGCAAAATGGGAGGGAAAAACAAAAAAGTATCCAAAATGATCCTCTATTAATAAACTGAAAATCGCCATAAAGGCCAAAGTAACCTTATATGACAATAATTCTAAAAGATTAAAAGAATTCTAAAAGTACCTTGGCTACTTCACCAACCATATGGAAAAAAAACTATTAAATGCTATGGAAATTCCTACTTATGGTACAATGGAAATTGATTTAGATAATGTTTAGATCCACTATTGTCCTATAATTTAATTAAAGACACCATCTTGAGTGGATCAAATGAGAATATATATTTTATCCTAAGAGGATAATAAAAAAAAATAAAAAATAGAGATACCTCCCCAAAATCCTTCACAAAGAAAGCAAGGCAGCTGGGTTTATTTGACTAACTATTGGCAAATCTGTTCTGAGAAGAAGATCTGTATTGTCAAAATGTAAGGAAACCAGAAACAACAGATCATGAATGGTAGAAGAAAGAAAAGAGGAAGATCAAAATAGACAATCTACAGAACCAACAATCTACCCAGGTAAATGGAAGGAAGCGACGTTTAGAGCAAAGAGATCACGTGATGCGCACAAGCATCAAAAGGGCTAAAGTGTGCCTTTTTTGTAAGTTTAGGGGGTGAGTTGGATCGAGTTGATATTGAGGGGGTTAAGTGTCCAAGTTCTCCAAGTTCGAGGCTTAAAATGGCTTTAGGCCTTTTCTTTTCAACTCCACCCGAGAGGATGGCCCACTATTTTTATTTTATTTTATATATTAGTGCCTCTGTTTTCGTTCTGCGGAGTTTGGTTGCGTACTACCCGGTGCCCACCGGCCACCACCAAATGCGAGCATCTTCTTCACTGTTAGTGCTATGGCCTAGTCCTTCTTGAGGACAAGCGAGAAAATTATTTTAGTGGAAATAATTAAAATTAATTTTATGTACTTTTTAATGAATGGGGCATCATATAAAATTTTATGAAATCATAATAAATATTTTTTAAAAACATTATATACTAATTACATATTTTTTTCAAAATTTAATAGTGGCACCGGTATACGGCGCCGCCACTGAAGACAACTATAATACTACTAAGTAGATAAATTCAATGGTAGTTCAACAAGTTTCTATCCACTACGACAGTCAAATGGTTTTAGAGGGCAAGTATAGTATATTAGTACCAGTAATATCTAATACAAATTATAAAGTGATGCCACTACTGCCCTATTTAATATTAGTATTTAAGTTTTAAAAAAACTATTTAAAAGTAATTTTTAATTTTTAACTTTATCGACCTGATCCTGATTTTCACCGTTAAATAAATTATTTAAAATTTTAATACTAATTATAAATGTTATTCTCTGTTAGCAACCGCACATAGATTAGGATAATTAATCGTCTTGACCTGGGAAGCTGCCATCAGAACAATTAAACAAAGTCTCAAATGAAACATGTGGCGGACCACTGGATTAAAATCAATCTATCTATTTCACCACATGTTCATATTTACCTCAAATCACAGGTGGGTAATCGAGCACCTAAACACAATAATGCCATTACTTTGAGTCAATTTGTTTCAATTTGGAAGGCCGCCCGTAATGCTCGTTGCAGGGGTGACCGGCCCACCAGAGGAGGCTGGTGGGCTTCGACATTGTATTAAATTTCAGTGACCAGATTAGAACCGCACTATAAATTTACTTATCTTTGTAAGGAGGAGCTTAATATCTAATTCGAATCTTACACTTCTGATGGAATTAGAATATACTCCAGATTTAATGATCAGTGGTAATTTGATCAGGTTTAACAGTAATAATTATTTATTTGAGTATAAGTTGTTTATTCCTTATCTTTGCCGAAGTTATAAAGCATCAAGAGAAATCCCTTTCAAATCTTACATGACACACACGACAGGCGAAAATGGGAGCACGGGATCGACTGATCCACAGTTGGCCGGTTGCCATTAAATAATGGGTGCAAAACAATGGTCTTACAAGTTCAAGTTCCGAACCTTAATGGGTTTAGAACTGGAACTGCATTTCAGGTGAATATCCAAGAGCGTCAAAGTGAGCAGCCATGGCCTTGTTCATGGGCGGCGGTCCACACCTCAGCATCTGCAGGTTCAAAAATCGAAATCAGGACTCTACCCCATCAACAATCATTTAAAGAAACTACCTGTATTGTTTTTGTGGTGGTTCGTGCAATACCCGGATATCTTCTGCTGGGGCAGGACAATGGCTTTGAATCATTTCCTTGGAAACAAAGCCAACACCACCATCCCACACTTCTGGGGGCTGAAAAAGCAACATTATGAATAAAAAATTAGTTTATGAAGGTTGTCATCAGTTAATTCATGTACACACATCATGCAAATAACAAGCATACCCTCTGCTTCTACTTTAACTGCCACATCTGCAAGATTTCTAATCCAATATGTTCCAGAACTTAAGACTAATGCATATGCAAGTTTGCGTGGACATTTGGATGCAAAAAGTGCTAAGAGACATATTGAAATGAACTACTGACATTTACAGACATTCTCTCTCTCTGTTTTTTTTTTTTTTACAACATTTTATGCGGATAGCAGTTAAAATTTCCATCCATGCAGATCAAATCAGCAAGACAGTATGGATGCAATAATGCAACTTCCCACACTGATCATGATAGGACAGAGATATCGCCAACAAGAAAATAATAAGTTTCTTGGCATATAAAAATTCTAAGCTTTAGGTAATTATTTTCCTCAAGGCTTTGTTCTATTATCCTCAGATTCATGAATTTTATGCAGTTATCATCCAAAGTCATTTAACATTTACTGGTTGGAAGATGTGAAGCCACAGTTCACATTCTGACTGAGCTCTCATATACTAAAGCAGATAATTTTAACCACTGACTGGAGTACAGCAAATTGGCAAACAACTCAGTTAGGGGACGAGCTGATACCTGGTTCAGAACATAATAGACTTTGAAGCGATCAGGGTACTTAGCAGCAAGGCTATCCAATTCCTCCTGCATATAAGTTGGATGAAAAGTTATTTACATCTACGTATATTGCACCCCAGAATGTGACCCCTGAAACCCATAACAATCCTACCACATAAAAGTTGCAACAACTAGCAACACAATAATCAAGAATAAGGAACTCATATATGAATCATCCTAGCACAGAAAAGCAAGTGAATTGCCCATAAGCTATTGCACACGAACTTAATATCAAGAAATTTTCTGGAAATCCTATGGTGCACAACCAAACTACTTTAACAATTTTACAACTTAACACATTTTGGTATTACAAGGAAAATTATAGCTGACCAAACTACAGTTTGTCTTGCTTGACAATTCCATAGGGACTAGAACGATGAATTAGAACAGTCATGCCATCAGGGATTACCTTTAAAAGAATGTCCTCATATGTGACGTTGGCATAAATTAAATGCACCTTCGTGTTGTCTTTTGGGTTCTCTAGTATGGCTCTAGTAACCTGCATCAAAATAGGAGAGCGATAAAATATATTAACACCGAGGAAATGTTATTAGCCAAAACTTGAAGAAAGCTTGTAAATTTTATGAGATAACAAAGAGATTTCTGACATACTTGGAACATTGGAGTAATGCCAGAGCCTCCAGCAACCATTCCAAATGCTCTAACTTCTCCAGGTTGATACTTGAATCGCCCCTGGTAGAGCCAATGCCATCAGCAATAATGAAGCAACAATAATTCTATTGGAAAGTTCTCCAGTGATAGTCACAAGTAATGCCCCTTATGAACCTCTGTACCTTAACTAGCATTTGAGCATATGTGTGAAAGTTGTTTTTTCATATGATGAGAAACCAGATAAGTTAAAGAATCGAGTTGCCACTTGTGACCCAAATGTGAAGATTACAGTGAGAAGAATATGATGGTTGAATTAAGTTGTTGAGTCATTTTCTCCACCCTACTAGTTAATTACTTAAAGATTGAATTGGACTTTTCAAGCTGCATAACTAATATCTTTGGAAAAACTTTCCCACCTTCATCACCTTCAATTACTACTTGTTTTGAAGAGGAAAGCACTCTATTGAAATACCATACAATACCTTTGGTCCCTTTACGGAAAGATAATCACCAACTCGCATCTCCCGGAAATGGTGGGACATCCTTCCTTGTGGGTACATCTAATGACCACGAATTCCAATTTAAATTCCAGAACAAAAGTAGCAATAGATCATCAGTAAAACCTTATAAGAATAGGACATCAACCTTAATGACTAGTTCAAAATGCCCAACATCCGAGTCCAATGTTGTGGGGGTGTATGGTTTGATAACCTCCTCACCTTGGCTATCCTTGCCTCTGCTAGCATGGAAAATATATAAAACTTCTGTTAGTAAAAATTTTATTCAGACTACCTATGCAAACTCTTCCACCCAGATTCATTACAGACGGCTAGCTTTAAAATTGTTTATATTAAAAAAGGAACTTATTCCAGAACCTGCAACTTATATGTTGTCCAATTGGAAGCCCCAAGACAGATGTAGGAGTTGGAAGCCCAAATCTGAACTTTGCCACATTGTGGCTTAGCTGTGTGCGCTTGACCAGTTTAAACTCTCTGAAATTCTGAGGATCTAGGCAACCTGTTATAATATGGGATAAAATTAGATCCCCGAGTAGGGGGCGTATCTACGACCACGTTCCACCGAAAAGATGCTAAAAGTCATTTTAAACAAGCATTGGTAAAACATAATGCTAGGAAACTCCAATCAAAACTGAACCAAAGAGCAAAGGGCGGTCGCAAACTAGAATGTGAGCCTAGAATAGAGGCAAGCGAGTGCAGTTTCTCTACCACATGAATTCGAAGAGCATGTCCAAATCAAGAACAAAGCTTTCTCACTGGGCACACAAGATCATCAAGAGCCATCAATCAAGGCTAATAAAAAATAGTATCCACGTAAAAAATTTAGAATGAGATAGTAAGAGAGGAAAGAAGTGAAGTGACTGAGAAATGTAGTAAAAAGGAAACACCTTTGGATTTCTTGGAGGAAAACAAGTAGGCGGCACCAACAGCAACAGCAAGAAGGGCGACGGCCACGCCAACGAGGATCTCAACATTCAGAGACTGCAGGTACTCCATGTCCATCACTGAACCAAACCCCGAGATGAGCAGCAAGAAATAGAAGATTGAGGGCGAACAGAAGACCCAAAAAATAATCAAGAGACTGGGTGTTCCAGCAATATTAGATTCTTGGTTTTATCGCGCATGGGAATTAGATGGGGTGCCTTGAAGGGTGACAATGGCCGAGGACAGAAAACGGACGGTAGGTGAAGACAAAGGCTATTATCGTTTTCCGAGCTGCGACTAATTTCGGGGATCTGGTGCAGCTACCCAAAGCATGGGCGCTGGTATATACGATTACACACACTGTTTTTTTTGTTATTAAAAATTCTCCTAAAGCCCCTTATCTCCTAAACTTTACCAATTCAAACCTTTTATCTCCTGAACTTTGAATCAGTTCAACTCGCTCCTCAAACTTTGTAATTGGGACCTTTTACCTCTCTATTTGGTTAAATGGAAAATATATACTAAAATAAAAATAAAAAGAGAACTGAAGAGCTAACTAACTTATTTGTCCAATAGTTGACCCTTGTTAGCAAACAATAAGTATAAAGGCTTCAATTTCACATTTGAAATTACTATCTTTCTCTTGTTTTTGCCTATAAGTTTGTGTTAAGGCTTTTTATTGTTTGCTCACAAGAGTCAACTATTGGACAAATAATTTGGTTAGCCCTTTAATTTTTCCTTTATTTTCATTTTAGTACCATTCTTTATTTAATTGGATCAAGGGGTAAAAAGTCCAGTTTGGAAAGTTTAAGGGGTAAGTCAAACCGATTGAAAATTCAAGGGATAAAATGTCTGAATTGGAAAAGTTAAAGGGACAAAATGGGTTTTTTACCTCAATTTCCAGTCCCCCAAACTTACCCTACTCGGAAGAGTTAGCCCCTAAACAGCTTAAACTGGAACTCATGAACCCTCATACTTTATAAAATAGGGCAAGGTAGTTCACTTGTAACAGAAAAGATGCACGTGCCTTGCATGTTACTTGACGCTGGCATCCTATGCTCACCCGTAATAGGTTAAATGCGACTGGGATGGAAGTGACAAGAGAAAAGAGATAGGCTGATCAAAGCTTATCATTCAAACAAAAAAAAAATTAATCTATCGACAATAATTTCATCAAATCAAACTAGTCATTGCAATTCTATATGGACGAATCAATGTTCAAAAGCTTGCATTTGTCCCCTAAATCTCAGCAATGGTTGATGTTCATCCTTTTGATGACTCTTTTTGTCTCAGCCTTGTTATGCCAATGAACAATAACAGGCGAGGTCATTGGGATCACCTCATTGCATAGTAAGGGACGAAGATGGCAGAAGTAGCAAAGGAATCGTTGGTCAAACAAGGCTACAGCATCATCCCCTAGTGGAAAACTAGTTTTAACAGTAACTGGTTGGTGGAGTAACAATATTAACCCCTTAAATGCCATTGGGATCTAGAATTCAAGGACCTAAATTGGAGTTTAAGATGGAATTATACATGCTGGATTTGTCGAAGGGCCTTGTTGAACAAATTAATATTAAATTGGGTTGGGAGATTATGAACATGAAAATGTATTGATTTTGACATGGATCTAGGATTGGTGATGAGTATGAGCTTCAGGTTTTGCTTGGTTTTTTGTGGTTATTGTGTCAATTGAATTTAATCGGATTTTGAAAGTAGGTGGAGAAGAATAATGGATGATAAAGACAGCATCAAATACAATGAGATTGAAAGAAGAATTATATGAAAAAGTAAGGGCATAATGGTTATTTTGTTTACTAGAACTTCCACACAAAAAATGATGCAAAGTTTTGAAAATGCACACAAAAAAAATTGGAGCAATAATTTTAGAATAGACGAAGTAACATACATTTTAGCAATATGCTTAGTATCAAAAGTGATAAGTGATGGCACATTAAAGAATTTCTCTATCATTATGATAATTAAAAATTTGAGGATCAAATTGCTTCAAGTGATTAACAACGACTTTTCTATACAAATTGTGAACCATGATATAAGAAGATAGAAAAGACAAGAAAAAGGGGATGCGAGGAAAGTATATTAGAATGTAAAAAATTATCTATGAAAGTAATTTTGTAATATTGGTGCACATTGTGCCCGATGGGATTTAATCCCTAATAATGATTATGGATGTCTTAACTCTTGGCCCCCAAACATCAAGAAATCATTGGAGAAAGTTGAATAATATGGACTCCATAGAAAAAGTGACAAAGAAAGGCCTAAACGCATAATTAGTCCTCCAATTTTGTCAAATTGCACGAGTTTATCCCTTAACTTTGACTTAGTATAAATAATCCTCAAATTTTGCAAAATCATGCAATTTAGTCCTCAAACTTTTTAAATTGTATGACTTAGTCCTTTAGCCATTAGGATAAACTATAACTTTAAGTCCTAATATCAATCTTTTAGCAAAATGACCCTTCTATTTAGGAACTCCCATTATCACCAAACTTGTGGATTAAGCAACTTTACTAACTTGTTAAATACATAATTAACTAATTAATAACTTACAAAATGATAATTCAAAAACTCATGTACAATAATTTAAAAATATCTAACTATTCAATAATTTATATTTTGCATTTTAAAAAAAACTACTTTGATTGACTTATTGGAAAGAAAAAAAAATATTTTTTATGCACGCAACTATTATGTTGATCAATTATTTGTTCTAAACATTTTTTTCTCACTTTTTTTCATACAAAATATGAAATTTAGGGACTTATGAATTTAGAGTTCATTTTAAGAGGAAATTTTCTTTAAGTAGATTTACATTTCAAACAATTTTTCAAATTAATCTTGGTTTTAATATTTTGTGATTTAGAATTAATATATCACATCATCTTAAAACTAATTCATCCCTTGCAATTCTCATGCTGATGAAGATAATATGTACTATAACTTCCTTGATTTTCATCATTTATTTCTAAAGAAAAATTTATGAAACATTAAAAAAATAAAAAACCAGTGAAGATAGTGCATATTATCATTTGTTATCTACATTGGCTAGATATAAATAAGAGTACGTAATTTGGGGGAAAATATAAAAATTTAATTTCACCAATTAAATAGAATATTGGCTATATTTTTTTATTTTGGTAGATTCCAACTAATATTTATATTGAAAAAAAAATCAATAAACATAAAGAAACCATTAATATGCAAGAAATTGAAGAAACAAAGAAGGTAAAGAAAAACTGATGAAGAATATAAGGGTAAAATTATCCCAAAGTTAAAGGTTGGATTGCTTTTTTTTTTTTTTGTATTTTTCCTCTAATTTTTCTTCAAAAAAAAATGATAAAAAGCCAAAGAAGTTATAGTATGTACCATCTTCATTAGCATGAGAATTACAGGAGATGAATTAGTTTCAAGATTGTATGGTATACTAATTCTAAATCACAAAATATTAATATCAAAAAGAGTAATTTGAAAATTTGTTTCAAAACTAAATCTACTTAAAGCAAAACTCCTCTAAAAATGATCTCTAAATTCATAAGTCCCTTATGTTGCATATTTTGTACAAATGAAAAGTGAAAAAAAATATTTAAAAAGAAATAATCGATCAACATAATAGTGGAGTGCATAAATTTTTTTTTCTTTCCAATAAGTCAACCAAAGTAATTTTTTAGAAAAAAAAGCAAAATATAAATTGTTAAATAATTAGAAATTTTTAAAATTATTGTATATAATTTTTTGAGTTATCATTTTGTAAGCTATTAATGAGTTAATTACGTATTTAACAATTTAGTAAAGTTTATTAATCCACAAATTTAGTGATGATAGAAGTTCCTAAATAGAATGGTCATTTTGCTAAGAGATTGGATGTTAGGTCTTAAAGTTGTAGTTTATCCTGATGGTTGAAGGACTAAGTCGCATCATTTAAAAAGTTTGAGAACTAAGTCACATGGTTTTGCAAAATTTGAGGACTAAGTCATATTGATTCAAAGCTAAGGGACTAAATTGTGTGAGTTGGTAAAGTTGGAGGACTAATGGTCAAGTTAAGCCAAAAAGAAAAGTAAATGTAGGAATGGCCCAGTCAATATGCGAAGGGAGCACACGAGTTGGCAGCTGGAGCCGGCGATATAGACTATATCCGCACCCAGTTTTCAGTGAAACATCAAACTCAAAACTAACTGGTTTTCACTCAACAAGTTTTTATTCTTACATGTATGCCCCTGATTATTTTAGTTTTTCTTACATCCAAACAAATTATTTTAGTTTTAAATTTATATAAATATTTTATTAATATAACGTTAGTCTATAGTATTCTTTACATGATTTTCTTAGATAGAAAATATATAAAATAATATCTCTTGATGAAATATTACAATATTTTGTTAAATTTTGAAATGTAAAACGTGAAAATAATTTTTTTTTCATACTCATAATCATTATAAGTACACAAGTTAGAAGAAATTATAGAAGAGTTAATTGGTAAATTGTCCATTACGTAAAACTTTAAAAGACTATGATTACGGTTTGACAAATTTTAGATACTTGATATTTTGAAATATGGCATTACTCAAACTCAAGCATTCTGTCTATCTAGATATTCCATTACATTGCCAGTTGAGTTGAAAACATGGAACATATTACCATATGAAAGTACCATAATATATTTTTTGGCCTCCTTCATTACAAGCGTAATTTTTTAGGTGCCATGAGGCACATGCACGTGATTTTGGCCACACCGCAAGATGCGAATCGTGTTTTTTGGGATCCGTTGCTTTTTTTTTTTCCACTCTTCGCCAAACAGAAGAAAAACACATAGTCGATTCAAAAATTGAATTGCAAATTACTCCAAAATTACTAAGTAGTCTTATGTTTGTTACCATCTGTGATCTTAGGCAGTCTGATGATAAGGTCTTTATGAAAACGAGATATCTCATTATTTATTTGTCTCTGGCAAGGCAGCGGGCTCTTTTTTGCCCCCTCATCTGGTTTTGAACGCATGTAAACGGCTTATCACGTGATGCGCGTGGAAAGCTACTTTTTTTTTATTTTATTTTTTTTCTTTTTTTTTCTTAGAAAAGAAAGTAAACATGTGTTTTAATATACGTGATAATTGAATGAATACTCGAATTTAGCTTTAATTTGACTCGATTTAAAATTCATCCATAGCTCAGTTCAAGATATTATTAAGTAAAATTTAAATAAAAGTTCACATTTACTGTAATATTCAAATAAAACTTGATCACCTACTAGGCTATTATCCATCTTGTCACGGCATTTTCCTCTTGAAAAAAAATCGCTTCCCCTTTCTATCGTTGGGTTACGGTTCCTATAAAGTCCTTCCTCGTTCTGACTTCTTGTTGCCCTTACTAGCGCCCGTGAATTGAAATTTATAAGATCAATCAACTTTTTAAGATTAATTAACAACTATAAGTTCCAGCAATAGAAATATAGTAGCAAAGGTTTTACCTGATGTCCTTCTTGACTCAACCCTCTTGTAAATAAATAATGAATAAAACTTCAAAACCGTTTGTCATCCTATTTTTTTCCATTTGCATGAAAAAAGTATCATGGAGATGATGATGAGTTGAGACATTTTAAATTACAAGATTGATGTTCCAAATCAACATGAATATCATTGTTATTATATTATACATATAGGTCTAATTAAATATATTAGTTAAACCCTTAATTCTTCATATAAAAGCCACACCTAACACAAATTTTGACTAAATTATCCTTTCTCTCTCAGAGAAAAAAAAAACCTACCTCATTGCCTTAGTTACCCGCTGCCGTTCCTCTAGCACCACCAAGCGTCGCCTCCTCATCAGACCTTCTCTGGCCAATTGTTGCCTTCCAATCATTGCTTTTAGGTCACCTCAGTCACCCCCGCCCCAACGGACTTACTAGGCTACTCATCCCTTGTCCCTCTCGCTAGATTGTTCATGGAAACAACTTGCAGAACTATCTAAAACAACATGAAAAAATGTCTGTAATAATATATAAAAGTGTTTAATACAATATATGAAAGTGTTTGGAGTAATATATAAATAATTTATTATCATGAGAAATTTAAAGTGTCTGAAGCAATAAAAATTAGTGTCTGAATGAATATCAAAAAGTTTCTAAAGAAATATCTAAAAATGTCTAAAAAAATACTCCCTCTATTCTATATATTTTGCTCCATTTTTTTTTAGGCTGTCTCATAACCTTTGCATCATTTCCATTTTAAGCAATTTTTTACATCTCATTTACCCTTCTCTCTCTCTCTCTCTCTCTCTCTCTCTCTCTCGTGCCTGCACAGCAATTGGTGACAGAGGTGCAACCGACAGATGCTCGATCAACGGAGGTGTGAACGCCAGATGCGCAATCGACAACGAACCCATAATTAATGACGGATGTGCGAGTGACAACGAACGCACGATCGACAATGGATACACATTCAACGATGGACGCGTGATGGAGCTCCGATTTAAGGCAAAAAGGATGAGAAGAAGACGAAGAGGGGCTCGATTGAAGCAGAGAGGCTGGTACAAATGAGGACGGTGTGATCGAGGAGGATGTGAATTGACGTTGGCGAATCAACAACGCGAATGAAGATGAACATAAATCAACATTGTGATCGAGGACAACGCGAATCAACGCCAGTGAATCGACGACGCAAATGAGGACGGCACAATCAAGGACAAACGCGAATTGAGGATGGCAAACCTATTCCGCAATCAAGGAGACGAATCGAGGACAGAAGGGGCTCGGGTGGGACTATTAGGGTGGGTTTCGTTGTCGCCTCTTGCCTCTTGCCCTCACCCTCGTCCACCTTCGCCGGCCTTTGACAAGATAACGTTAAACCAGATCCAGATCAGACCAGAAATGATGAAAGAGAAATGACAAGATTGAAAATGTGTGAGAAACAATAAAACACTTAAAACTACATGAAAACTCAATTGGTGCAAAATAAACGGGACAATGGGAGTATGTAAAAGTGTCTGAACCACATTGTAAACAATTTATTATCTTAAAAAAGTGAGTGTCTGAAACAATAAATAAAAATGTTTAAATGAGTATACAAAAGTGTTTGACGCAAAATACAAAAGTGACTACAATAAATATGCAGAAACTCCATTATCTTCAAAAAAATATTGAGCCTACAATGAGTGAAAATCAGGAAAAAAAACTGTTTGAGAAGAGGAGGTGTAGGGGTAAGTTCATAAAATTGTCTACTATGTCTAGTTACACATATGTCACATTAACCATACATTGAATATCATAGAACATGACTTACCAAATAGGAAGCCAGATACATGTGCCTGCCTATCAAAATGGAAAAGAGAGGAACAATCCGATGCAGGCCGTACCTGAAAGTATCAAATTTCCTGGTATGCTGGGACACAAAAATATGGTGTGCTACTTTACAGGAAATGACGTCCAAGGCGATCGATACGAAATCAAAACAGCTGCAAATCAGAATCCTGAATGAGATTTCTCACTTGCTGTTACTGTCATCTCCTCTCTTAAATGGTTCAGAGTTTATGATAGGGAGATTTTTACGGTACTGCTGAGATGTTAACCTCCTCTCCAGCGGCGTTTTCCGCTTGCTAACCACGAATCTGTTTACTCCTTTCCTCATTGGCATTATTGATGGAAAATCTTCATCAGGAATTTGGCTGAGCTCTGAAATGTCCTTTATCTGGGCAACACGCCGAAACCATCTCTCTGCCTTTGCCTCCTCTGACATATCTAATGGGTCAGGTTCCTTCACAGCTGAGCCTTCCAAACTCTTTCCGCTCCAGCTGTTCCTAATATTCTGACCCTCTGAACCTTCGATACTCCCTGCAAAATCACTTCTCTCCGTCTTACCCTCATTCGTCCCACATTCACTACTCAAACTACTGTAGCTACTGGTTTGCGGGACATCACTCACATTCGTATTCATGCTGTTTTCTGGCTCATAAACTGAATTGTTGCTAGTCTCAATTGTTTTCTCCACTTCCCTTTCACTTTGCTTTACAGCAGATGTAGAAGCATGCCCAGAATACGCATCCTGTACTCCATCAGCACGATTCCCTAGTCCTACTGTAGTTGATGTGTTATTAACTTTCTGACCATTTGTTCCCAGTGGCTGCTGCTCATCCTTTCTAGCGAAGTAGCCAGGTGGGAAAGGTACAAAAGGAACACAATTATTTGACTCATTAGCTTGCTCTAGGGCCATACGTCTCTTGTAAATTGGAGAAGTCAAAGAACGGTCTTTCTTTCTGCTAATTACAAATCGATTCTCTCCTTTACGCGCCGGCATTCTCTCCGGAAAATCATCATCAGGAACAGCATTAGCCAGATCAGCGTCATCATGGAGCTCAGCGATCCTCTTAAACCACCTCCCAGATTTTTCAGCTTGTTCTTTCTCTCTGTTGCTGCTACCATTCTGATTGAAATGAACATCTGAGAGCTGCTGGCTATTTCCAGAGTGGTCAAACTCCTCGCCCATTGAAGTAGTTGTTGGTTCACTACTGTCAGAAGCAACAGAGTTGTTTACATCCGACATTGCCTTCTGGCTGTCCTCTTGTTTCAAGGTCTCTGATTTCTTGGCAAACATGTCAGCTGGTAAGGGCACAAAAGGAACATAGTTGGAATTTGTTCCCCTGACCAGCCCAGATAGGGGAGTCGCTGAACTAGCACCAGCCTGCGAATTCCCTGGTCCAGCACATGGTCCAGAATTGGTTCTAGGGCCATTGGTCTCATCACGACTCTGACTAACTCTATTCTCTGAAGAATCATTTGCGCCTCGAGCCAAAAAGTCATTACGCATGTTTTCTTGGTACTGAGCATTTGCCAACCTTCGCTCCAGGGGTGTTTTTCTTGTGCTCACAACAAATCTGTTCACTCCTTTTCTCAAGGGCATGATCTCAGGAAAATCTTCATCAGCTACTGCACTGCTCATGTCAGACGTATTGTCCATCTGAGAAATTTTGCTAAACCACCGTTTTGCTTTCTCTTCATTGGCTGCCAATCTTTGTTCCAACTCTTCTTTATTTGGATAGCTACCATTGCCATATGCGGTACCTAATTGTGGGCTGGTATTACCAACCAAAAGACCACCAGGCCGCTTGCAATCGCACCTTAAGCATACCGTATTCCTCCCATAATTTAAGAAATCACATCTGAAGCAAATAAAATCAAGGTTAAATCCACTTTTTGTCCATTCAGGTAAAGACACAAAGACAAGGGGAAAAGGCAATGCTCACTGAGGACACTCCCACTCTCCGCCAGTCAACAGTTTCTTTGGCCTTGCTTCTTCACATTCAAGGCATTTAACATTTCTTGCAAAGTTCAAAAAATTACACCTGCTCCAATACAGTTGAAGTTAGATGCTTGCATGTTTTCAACATTTAGAATCAAAACAACAACATTCATACATAATAAAGACTGCAAAAACAGAATCTTTAAAAATGACATATAAATAGAATTCTACTACACTATTATTCTAATTACTCCTGCTAGGATACCTTGGGCAAATCCAGTCACCCCTTTTCATTTCAACAGTTTTGCCGAAAGACCTTGGTTCTTTTTCATATCTGTCTGTGGGCTGCGTTTGAGCAGATCCGAAAGGGCTAGGAACTGCAGAAGTACAAGTCAGCTTCACCAACTCACCGAACAAATTCCGGACAGATGATACAACCAGCTCTCCATTGTACTGATTGTTTGTCTCTGATGAAGCATCAGCATAGCTTGCATAACTCAATAAAAACCTCATTAGATCAACCATGTTTGCTTTGTCACTCTCAAATGCCTATAAACAGCATATAAGAACAGGATCACCTTCACACTCTCAGTGCTGGATAAACAAATATCAAACAGGTACAGCCCAATGCACATAAAATTACAGACAAAAATTACATGAATCACGCTATGCTTCTGTTTCAGCACGAAACAGGTATCCTGTAACCTACAATCAAACAGAGAACCAGATGACCAACAGCTCTGTATGATGGTCACGTCCCCTCAGATGCACCACATTTCTAAATGCAAATAGCATTGAGGCCAAAACTACCCCGAGTCCCCGACTATAACATGAAATCAATGATATAATTTTCTCAAAAGCATAAAAATAGTACTATTACATAGTTTTATGAAATTTCTCATCAAACATCAAAGCTCATACTGCACCTACCAGTCGAGATCTATGGCATATTACTAATAATATCAATCGACCAGCCAGAGGAATCTTAGCATTATAAATTCGTATAAAGAACAAAGTGCAAAGTTTTTCACGCTATGGACATTTAATTGCCAATATATACTTACATTACTTTGGACACCATCGAGAAACAACCTCATCCTCCGGGCGGATTCCTCCCCATTCCTAAACAAAAACGGATACCCATTCTGAACAACCACTTCAATCTCCCTCCTCGAAAGCGACCTAACCACATGGAAAAACTAAACTCCTCGTTAAAGAAAATACTGAAAAAAAAACAACAAATTCATCTAATTATGTTCCATTAACGCTCTTTTCACTCACCCTATAACACTCGCCCTGTCACGAGCAAAGGCCAAGCAAGCACTAGCTGCTCGCAGCAATTCCTCCGGCAAACTCGAAGCGGCCACGAACTCACCGTAATCGAAACTTATGTCGGAAGCACAGTAGCCCGCGCCGGTCAGATTGCCAACGAGTTCGGAGAATTCGGGCCATGGATGTGGCGGGGCCCGAGAAAGGGGTTCTGAAAAACTTTGGCCAAAGCACTGGGTGTGAATCTGGCAGTGGCGGTGGCAGGGTTTGATACGGACGAGGATAGAATCTGTTGAATTGAATGCCGGAGAGGGCTGGAGAGGCGGAGAGAAGCGGCGATGTTGGAGGAAGACGGAGGGTAGAAGGCGGTGGCGGGAGAAACGGAGGAGGGAGGGAGAGCGGGGGTGGAGGAGAGGGGAAGCGGGGGAGAGAAGCATGATGAAACGGCCGCCGCTACCCATTTCCGTTCAGGGGAGCCGACGCATCAAGGATAGTGGAGTTGGACCGTCGGTGGCTAAAACCCTGAACCAGAGGCTTAAGGGTTCTTGTGATTGGTGGAGAGCATGAACGAGAGACATGCAAGCCTTTGGATTATCTTCTCTTATCTCTGGTGGTGGTCACGGGCCCAGGGCAGTGTCAATCAACGAATTAAATATCTTACCCTTTTTGCGTTATTTGGGTTTAGTAGCCGGCCCAAGCAAAGAGCGGCCCACAAACCTTTTACTCAAATAGGCCCAACAAGGACCTTTGGCGCGGCCCAAGCAAAGAGCGGCCCACAAACCTTTTACTCAAATAGGCCCAACAAGGACCTTTGGGCTGTCAAGGTAAGCTTGTTTTAGCCCAAAAAAAAAACAAAAGTTCTGAGCTTCAAGTTCCTGGCCCGTAATAACATACATACTTATACACATATATACATAAAGTACATGACACCTATCATCCTTGAGCTAAGACTTATGTTACAAATTTAACATGAAACTAAAAAATGTTATATCATTCATTTTCTAACTATAAAATTGTTGCAATAATGTCCTTCGGTTAGTTTGGGCCGTTAAAAAATAATGGAATTAGGTGAGAAAGTGCAATAGTCAATCCTAAAAATTAGTAAAATTTTCTAAGTCCTAAAATTTTGTTATTTTCTAATTTAGTTTTAAAACACAATATACTATTATTTGGGTCACTAAACCTATGGTAGTTAGCAAACTCCTCCTCCTCCTTCATTCTCTAACTTCCAACGGTGGCTACAAGGTGGAGATGGGTCACTGCAGTGCCATCTAGCGATATTGCTATGGAGGTCGGCGGTGGCATGAGGCTTTGGTGACGGTGAAATCAGCGGTTGAAGGAGAACGAAGGGCTCGCCGGTAGATCGTGGGATTCCACTAGTCACGTCCAATCATGAGATTTCGAGATGGTTTTTTAAGATCACCGTCGTTGGTATCAGGTGTGGCATAACAGGGCCCCAGTGCCCTAAATTACTAATACTGGTAGGCTCTCTGGGAACTATGATCCCACTTAGGTTACAGTTTGCTAGTTATTACTCGTGAAGTATCTTAAATCTTTACATGCAACTAGTTACTTAGCCTAAAATGCATATATTTGGATGTTTGCATTGTTTTTCCCTGCAGGTACTAAATCTCTTATTGAGTACTTTATAGTACTCATCCCTTAAGTGTTGTGCAGGTATTAAGTGGATTAGTCGGGCTTAACAGTTGGTAAGGGGCAGCTGTTAATGCTAAGTTTTTTGGTTCAAAGGTATTATCTAAGTAGGAAACTCCAAGTTTCTAAGTTACTTATGGCATAAGCTAATACTGATCAAAGTATTTGCCTTACAGTTTGAGACTAAGTGAGTACAAGGAAAGTGTGGCTCATCGCTTGAAGCTAGTTTGCTTGGGTGAAGAGTTAAGGATGGATCTTAGTAGATATAAGTTGCTTTTTTTAATATGTATGGTAATCTCATACATAGATCGCCTCTACTAGTGTCCATTGGTGTGTATAACACTAAGGTTACTTTTGGGTGCATATAAGTTTAAGATTTATGCACATAGTTGTTACTTGTAGTTAAAGCAGCTAAAGTTTTTATGTCTTGGCTTGTTTGAATTATGTTTTGTTAATTGCCGCAACACTATTTTCAATGATATTTTTAATTTAATTGTTATTGTATAACGAGGATAATGCATGCATATTTCCTATGCAGGGTAGGCTAAGTAACTAGTTGTATGTAAAAATTTAAGATACTTTACGAGTAATAATTAGCCAACTGTAACCTAAGTGGGACCATAGTTCCCAAAAAGCCTATCAGTGTTAGTAATTTAGGGCATTGGTGCCCTGTTCCGCCATATCAGGGATAAAGAAGTCATTAGCCTGAAAGAGGGGGCCGTTGAATAAAGAGATAGAAAATGCCTTCTTCCTCTCCGGTGAACACGACCATTCCATTAATGCGTAACTCGAACCGATGACAAGCCGATACATATTCTTTTTAATCCTTTTCTTCTATTTTTTCCTCCATCCCTAGCTTCTTCTCTCAATCAAGATGTTCTGAAGATAAAAGTAGAAGTAGGACTTGGAGAGAATTAAGTTATCCAATCTAGAAGTAAGCAAAGCCAGGCTTGGGGTCAAAATCTTGGCTGAGAGATAAATGAGTCAATGCAACAAGACAAATGGTGGGGTAAAAGAAGGATAGCCTTCACGAATTTAGGATCCTCCTCCTCATCTAATTTGAATACATTAGTAAGATTGTGGAGGCTCCTACAGGCTCGGGCGGTGTCGCATCAACATCATGGCGAATGGGCGGTGGTTAGAGTTGGTATGAAGAATAGACAATAACGGTTGGGCAGCTGCTAGACTCACTGGTTAGGAGCTCGACAAAGATAGGGGCTTCATCAGTAGATGCATGAAGTTGGGGTTGTGAGTGGCAAACATTAAAAAATTAAGGGGCAGTGCTAGGGTTTTACTAAGTAAAGGTCTAGGACTAAACTAGACATTTGTAAAGGTTTATGACTCAAATATAAAAAATTAATTAGTTTTAGGATTAATGGTACATTTTTCCCAAAAAAAAAATGCTCATTTCATTACTTTTTTAATGGCTCGACCTAACAGTAGAACGTTATGTGTAACATTTTCATCGTTAGAGGACAAACGGAGTAAAATTTTGTAGTTTGTGAATGAAATCTGCAACATAAATCTTAATTCATGGATGATAAGTGTCATTTATTATATATATATATATTTGCACATAGTAATTTCAACTTTGAAGTCTGTCACAGGGAAGGAAGAGCAAGTGCGGTTCAATGAGTAACCTCACATGGCAGTTCCCTTTATTATAACTCATCATATTGACCCTCGTTAGTTAGTGCAGCGCTAAAAGCAACTTTTGTACAGATTTAGTGGTTACTCATTGCCTAAGCCATCTGCAACCTAAGCACCTAATTTGTGTTCCCGATCAACCAGCAGCTGGAATTGGCATGAAGTTCTTCGTCCCCCGTCTTTTCATGCGCAGACTAAGTAAAAAGATTGCAAGATAATCTGTCCGGTTATTATTTTGATTTGAAATGGATTATTGTAGGGATTACAGATTAAGTTGTAAGAGAATGAGCAAGTCATGGGAAGTAGTTACGAAGACCAATAAGGTGGAGTTTGCGGTAGGCCTCGGACATGCCAATCCAGCTAGTCTTGTTATGGAGATAAAAGCTGAAAGAAAAGAAGCGTTGCTTATGGCAGGAATTGGAGTAGTTTCAGTGCTGCTTTCACAAGAAGCCCTTCTCTTGGAAACTCCTGACACAATCATCAAACATTTGAGGCAGAGTTTTGAAGTCAGGGAACCCCAATTGGCGTATCTTGCTAGTGTCCATGCTGTGCGGATTATTGTTCCCTTGTTGGCTACTACACCTGCCAATTAATTAGTGCAAATCCACAATTAGTTATCATATTTGATGCTTCCCGCAGCTAATTATTGGAGTTGTAGAATGTATATACTACTAGTAGTAGTATTTGCTCACTTGCTAGCGTAGGGGTAGGAGGGATAAGTGGCCTTAAGCATGTCGATGATTTGCGACCAATGTGCGACAGGGCCAGAGCAGATCAGCCTCCCGGAGGCTTTCCTTTCTTCCATTGCCAGGACATGAGCTGCGACCACATCATCAATGTGCACGAAGCCGATGGTAATGTTGGGATACTCTTCCTCCAAACCTGCACAAGTTAAGTTACATGGCACCGCCTTATTACACATACATGTATGTGTGTGTGTGTATATATATATGCATGCGATGAGATTAATAATTAAGCCTGATTAATAAATATTGAAGGTACCCTTGATTACGGAGAGGATGACAAGGAGGGTGCTGGTGGGTTGAGGTGCGAGAATAGGACCAACGACGAAAGAAGGGTTGACCACCACCAGATCAATCCCCATTTCCGCTGCCATCCTCCATGCCTCTTTCTCACCCAACGTCTTTGCGTACCCATACCAAAGCTACAAAATATATAGGAGTCCAGCAAGTAAGATGGCTAGGGATAGCAATATACAGAGTGTTTACAGATACAGCCAGCTGCTTATACATGTATGAGTATATATATGATGTAATTACTAGTTACATTGTAGTGTTTGCAATAGTCAGGATCGGTCCAATGCGACTCGTTAAGAGGCGAGACTTGTTGGGCGTCGTAGCGGTATCTTATGGCAGAACAGGAAGAAGTGAGCACCACCCGTTTCACAGTGCTCCTATACTTGGAGCAGGATCTCACCACATTCAGCGTCCCCTTGATGCAGGGATCGATCAAATTCCCCTTCAATTTTCCAAAATGCTCCGTATAAATAACTAGTATTACTTCCAATTATATTAATCTGGTAGGTAACCACAGCGCAGGCGCAGCTAGCTTATGTAAATTAATTAATTCCGGGCTTGCCTGAACGTCGTCGTCATGGGTAGTAATAACTGGAGATGCGGTGTGGAAAACCCCGTCAACGCCGTCGATGGCTTCGTCGAAGCTTCCCTCTTCCATCAGATCTGCTTTCAGGATCCGAAGCCTCTCCTTTGCTCCATTCAGCTCCCACAGAAAACCAACCTTCTTGGGGTCCCCTGTTTTCTCAAGCAGGAAATTATACATAGGGAGCGTCAGAGCAGAAATTCAACGTACAGCTGAAATGGCAAGTGAATGGATCAATCACCTGGGTCTCTGACCGTCGTTCGGACAAGGTGACCTTGATCCAGCAGAGACTTGACCAAGTGAGCAGCAATGAAGCCGGTTCCACCAGTAACACAGTACTCCGGCATCTTCCCAAAATCTCTCTGGCCAAGGCTAACAATCCAGACTAGCTACTTGTAAATTCTGTAGTGGGTATATGATATTGACATGTGATGGTGGGTGGTAGGGTAGCGGTGCGAGCGAGAAATCTGACCAAGAAAAAACTATGATTTGCAAGTGTCATGTTGCTTGCGTTGAGATTGGAAACATGTATATATAATATTATACATGTTTGTTTATGTAAATTGAACGCATTGGCAGGTGACTAAGCCAATTTACGTGCGTTCTCCTAGCTTTAATTTAGAAATTTTGTGTTTGGACCATTATTCTAACAGTAGAGATTACCAAACACCACGGAAACAACCACCTCAATACAAGTCGTCGTCCACCTTGGAGATGTCGAACGGACAATACCTAACCATCAACGTTCGTTGCCGTTGATGACTTGTTGTGGTTTGTCGTGATGTCAGATGCACCGGAGTTTTATAGATGGTGTTGTTAGTGTTCAGCACCGTGCTCATGCCGGTTCAACGCGCTTTGATGTCATTGCACACTAAATGCATACGTAATGGAAATCAAGTACATAAAAATCAACACATGTGATTTGGAAGCATGACCGCTCTAAAAAAATTAACTTGACTCTGGAAATTAAGAGGTTACATAAATTAGGGTGTTCACAATTTAGATAAAAAAACAAATGAATTATTTGGATTAGACAAAATGGTTCGTTTATTTGGTTTGGATTTGATCAAAACCGAATTCCTTATTTAGTTATTGGATCAGTTATTGGTTCCTAAGTTTAAAACTGAATAAACCGAATAAACAAAAAGTAATATAAATTTTATAATTATACCTATTAACTCCATATATGTAAGGTCATTTTTTTTAAATTTTGGACTCTATGTTATGAATCAAATCTTAAATTTAGGTATAAATGGAATATTATCAAATTTTAATATCTTTTTTAAATTTTATTTTACTTTTTCAATTATCATGTGCTTAATTCTAATACAAAAGAATTGAATTATAAAAATTGGATAAATTGAATTATAATTTGGATGGTTCAAATAAAAACCGAATTATAATTCAAATGGTTCAGATTGATTTTAATATGTAATTCAGATGATTTGGATTAAATTTATAAAAATAAAAAATTAATCAAATTGTTCCATTCAGATCGGTTCTAAACTGATCCAATAAAATGAATACCCCTAACATAAATACAAAATAATGAACCTACAAGGGTTTGACAGGTATTCTCATACCCCATAGGGTTCTTCCTTATAGTACTTATGCTTTTAACTACCTAAGACAAGTCACTTTCCTAAGTCACTTTCCTATGTCACTTCATATTCTGTCTCTCCATAAATTGTCTTTCATCACAAACTTTCTCTTGCATAATATTCCTATGAATAGGATACACCCCAAAAACCAGTCTCATTTAAACTAGCAAATAATTCAGCATTGTTGATCTCCAAGAAATATCACTTTTGCCGTCGCAACCCCACCTTCTCCTTGCCAATTTGGTCTAAGATTCACCTGGAAATTTCATTAAAATTGGATTTGGTGCGTCAACCAATCTCCAAGAAAAAAAAAAATTGGCTAATTGAAACATGAGCCCTCGACTTATTGAATTCCATAGTCTATTCACATGGTGACGCTTTTTATATTGGTGCTGCCCTCAAACTCCAAAGATGAAAGTCGGGCTGATTTTTCGGGTTCGAGCTGAAACCCAACCCAAATTATGTCCACTCTACTTTGAATACATTGGCCTGAACCCGACTTGATTTTTTATTGGACCCGAACTGAAACCTGAAAAGTTCAGGTTCAGAGCTTTGTAAATTTGGTTGGCCCAATTTTTCTAATGCTACCAAACGGTTCATCAAAGCACTCGGCCTTCAAAAGCACTGTTGAAGAAACCCATAAAGTTAAAGAGAATGAGAGATATGAGCAGAGAATAAGAGGGAGCCAAAAAGCGCAAAAAAATTGTGTCAGAGCTGAGGAACTTATGGAAGAAGGGGCAGATTTTGAGAATACCTAGACTTCCTTTTGCGAGTGCAAGCCCATGGCAAAAACGTTGTCAGATAGTGAAGCAGCAACACTAATCCAATCAGCCTACCGTGGATATGAGGTGAGATCCGAAGAACAGAGAAGGGAGGACATGTTCTCTTCATCTTCTCCGGACATGGCAAAGCAATGAATAGATAGACTAGGATTTGATGAGCTATTGAAGAAGACCAACAACTAGCAATTGATAAAAATATATATATATATGTTCTTTTCATCTTCTCTGTACGTGGCCGCCGTTGTCCAGCACCGCCTTGTATGTCAGTAATCCCTTTCCTTCTCCACTAGCGCCGTGTCATTTGAATCACCAAGAACAAAATGCTGTCGTCGCTAGATTCCAATCAAGAGCAAACAAAAATAAATTCGATCAAACAAAACAAGATTCTATCAAGAACAAACAAAACCAGATTCCTATCAGACAAAACTAAATTTGATCAAGAGCAAACAAAGCTACACCCCAATCAAGAAAACACACTACAGTCGCCAGGGGAATGCTAGCGACAGAAGAATAGCCGTCATTTAAAAACTACCCTACCATCCGTTAAAGATTCATCCGGGAGATGGTCAGTAGGAGAGAAGCGAGGTGCCGAGGAGAGGAACCTGCTGCCAGACCTAGATATTGCGAGATCTCGCACACCTAAGCAGTTTCCGACCGAGAGAACGGATTCATTTTCTAGAGCCATTGGCGGCGCCAATGGAGTTGGGGAAGCTCTGGCGGTTGGACTTCCGTCTTACTACGAACCCAAACAGGTCGATCATGTTGGTGAGGATGAATTTCAACAAAGATGATCAATTCAGCCCCAAATCATGTTTTTGACCATAAAGTAGCAAAACCACAGGCCTTGTAGGAGATGGAAGGAAGCAGACAAGCAAATAGTTGATTTTTTGGGGGGTGCTTGGACCTCTGCCAAGTGTTCTTGAGATCTTTATAATAGGTACCAACTTGGATTCGATTGGCATGGGGGTTGTCAGCACTGAATGAATTGGATTTGAAAAATCTCTCGTAGATGGCTAAACTCAGAATGTGGATTTGGCAGGCAAGAAATTCCTAATTGAATTGAATAATTGAACTCCCCAAAAAGCATACTAATCATCCACAGAAGAAAGGAAACCAAACAACAGATGATTAAAGCATACACCTAAAAACCTAATACGAGTTCACTGAAAACAAAAAGGAAAACTTATGTGGCGTTTGGATGTCGAAAACAATTATCCTTTTCCTTTTTCTTTTCTATTTCTAATTTTCATTTTCTATGAACAATTTTCTAAAATAATTTTTAAAAAATATCTTTAGTTGTTTTCACAATAAAATAATTTTCTAAAAATGAAAAATTAGAAAATATGTTTAGTTGAGAAAATTTTCTTCTCACAGCAAAATTTTGTATTCTTACATTGTTAAAACAATCAAATATAGCACTCATATAAAATAAAAATACAACTTTTGAGATTGATAAAATTGCTACATATATTTTTCATTATGTCCAATCCAGTAAAAGATAACATTAAACAGGGACAATGAGTTGATAAGTAAGATTTTTTTTTTCATACAATTTCAGAGAGAATATGATATTAAATACAACTAAATATACTAGAAGTCAATACTTACGTGAGCGAACAATGTATTATTGATAATTGTTTCACATATGTGTAGCGATCTCATCTCTCACGTTGATCACCTAAGTGTCATTAGCAGCATGCTACTAGTCAGTTTGCTCATAGCTTTGAACTTTGCTTGAAAACTTACTCTCAAGTTTGCACTTTTACTTGTTTGTAGGCATCACTTGAGTAAACGCGTAATGAAGCTTTCAAGTAGTAGTGGTAGGATTGGAAGAGCATGCTACAAACTTTGCATCCAGATTTGCAACATATCTTGAAGTTATTATCTTGCTACAATAAAGAAATATAGAAGAACAAACATAACAGTAAAAAGGAACAACAAAATGAAAGAGATTCAACTTAATGCAAACTCTATTCTACAGATGAAAACCTCATAAAGAACTTGTTAAAATAAAACTAGAACTGCCTATTTTAAATTGTACATGAAAAATCTTTTAGAATTATAAATTAACTTGACAAAAGAAGAAACCAAAGAGAATTTAAGCCATGATTGACATATGGAATCGATATCCTTCAACTTGCCATGAAAAATACAATCACAATATAACATCTTCCAAATAAAACTTTAGATAATTAGTCAAGTGACTCAAGTCTAGTAAAATGAGCATCACAATGCATTTCATGAATTGCCATAACTAGAAATTCTACTTGTCCATTTTCAAGTGACTTCTTCCCATATTCCTTAAATGAACTCATGTTGTTCTAGTACTCCATTGAAGCTTTTAAGAACCTATAAAAGGTTTCTAGAAGAAATTTTCCACCCTAATAAATACAAAGAGTAACAAAAACACACAAGAAAACTAGGAAAAAATATTTGAAGCACTATTTTCTTCTAATGATCAATATATAAACAATCTAGCCATACATTAGTGAGAGCCCATTAAACTTGCATTTGTGGCACGATCAACTAGGAATAATAGTCCATGATTTATCACTTTGTAGAAAAGCTGTAAAACTTGTGATGCTATAGAGTGATTCTTAACTAAATTCCCAGTTCCATTGAAAATATATTCATGGTCATCAATTTTGGATATAAAAGATTAGTAAAAGAAGAAGGGGAATCAATAATCATTAAGAAAATAGGACAAGTCAAGATAACATAACTCTTCAAAGACAAGTAGACAAAGGTGGAAACCAGAGCATTTTCACATACAAAAAGTCTAATATAAAAACATTTATTCAACTGAAGAAGACAAAACAACCAAAATCCACAAATTCGATTATTAGAAGGAATGGCTGGCTAAGCTAAGCTAGCATTTGCAAAAGCTATAACAACGAAACCTAACATGGAAGAATGTGAGGATTAGAAAGAAGAAGGACATCTAGTAGCCATTAAGAAGATCAAGTAGGAGAGTACTAGAGCTATATGTTACACTTTTTGGCGTTACTTTCCATGTATAGAACAAAAGGTTTAATTTTCAAAAGATTTAATGGTTTACGATATAACAGTTGTTTAAAGGGAGGTCCTTGAACAGTCTCAAATCAAACACAAACAAAGTAAACAATAAGTACAAGTGTCTGTTTCAATTGAAGAAGAAGAATACCCTCTTCAGAAAAATTTACACTAAAAAGAAAGGAATCAAGGACTAAGGAAAAAATGTAAATAAGTTCTTCATTTCTGTCAACTTAACGAGTTGTTAGCTAGTGCTTCAAATAGGATTACATATTGAACAACATTCTAGGCCCCATACAAGATTTTGTAACGTGTGCCATTAGTCACTTACTATAAACTGCCTCATATTCTAGAAAGTGGAAATTTGAACAACTGATTTTTTTACTATAAGATAGCGTTGAAATATATTTAAAGTTAAAGATTTTGAAGAGCAACTTCTTCAACAAGATTGAAAAAATCATTGAGCTTGAATGAAAAAATATTAACTAGAGCCTTTAAAAGCTACAGTGTGATATTGATAATCATAGAAGGAAAAGTAGTATTACCTATCCCAAAACCCATGAAAACTTAGCAAATATTCATACCAAAGTAAGGAATAATACCCAGATGAATATATGGGGAAGACATGGATAAGAAAGCTAAAATTAAAATAAATGGACCTAGATCATCAGACAACAAGTATGGAGTCTAAAACACTAACTCTTGTATGAAGCAAAACAATAGAACAAACCAAAAAGAGGCTTATCCAAAACAACAGGACATATATAAAAAGTTGGCACGATTAAACAAGTACTAGAAACATATAAGGAGGTTGAGGAAATGAATTAAAATTGGCCATGGAAAAGCAGATATGATCGAACATGGGAAGATGGCTTGGCTCAACATTCAGAGACACTTAATCTGCATACCTTCAAGATCTTGAGCTTATTCCTCGCCAAGCTTTTCTTAGTTAGATGGATGGCCAAGCTTCCTGATATGCTTAACCAATCACCTTGAAATTGAAATTTGCTTAAATCAATATCCCTAAGAAAATTGAGAGAGAAACGAGAAAGAGAGTGGGAAGGATTGTGCCATTTTAATCGTGATCTTGGTTTGAACTCCATAGCTGACAAGGTTGAGTTTGCTGGTGTTGAGAGGGAGGTGGTCAAAGGTTGAAGATTGATCGACATCCGAGTCCTACTCCCGACTCTTGACTAAGAGAGAAAGTAAAAAAATGAGTTTTCCAATTCTCAGAAAAATAGAAAAGGGTTAAAACCGAGTTTTCTGTTTCTTAATAAATTGGAAATAATTTTATTAATAAATTGGAAAATAATGAAAACTAATCCACTACACATATTTTCTTTTCATTTTCTATTTTTCTGAAAATTTTCCAGAAAAATTAGAAAAATTTTCTGGACTAAACAGAGCCTTAATGTTTTTATCGTAAACACAAAAGAACACATACCTCTCTTTTGGTTCTTTCTCTACTCTGTTGCTTGATTTTGTGTTTTGTATTTGTTGTTGTGGAGAGACCATCGAAAGAAAAAAGAAAAATAAAGGGGAAAGATGGTGATTGATGTGGAGATGGTAATTGAAGTAATATGTTGATAATTGTTAGGATGCTATAAGCAAGATGAAAAAAAAAAAATAAGAATTGGAGTTATCACTTTTCACAAAAATTTTGTCAAAGTCAATAGCCCAATGACTAATTAAAATGACCACATTGGGACATGCTATATAAGTTAATGGAGCTCACTAGGATAAAATGAAGTTACGTAACATGAATACGATAAGAAAATAAGTTATTATGGTGAAGTTTACTCATAAAAATCATGTTTTTTTTAAGTAAAATAAAATAAAATGAAAATTTTGATTAGTAATAACACAATAGTAATATGTATTAATTTATCGATTAGTAGTAACACAATAGTTATATGTATAAATTTAATGGTAGATATGTATAAACTCGATATACAAATAAGGTTAAAGTAATACTCCAATCACGTAAGACATATGTTTAAATGAGATTATAAAATGATTACTGAACATAAAAACATATGTGTCAACATACCAGAATGCTCTAACCCTATATTTACACTACCAAAAAGCCAACCCTTAATTAAGGTGAAACTTTTAGTTTTCTAGTAACATATTGTACTATAAAGTTTAACAATTAGGCTCAGGTTTTGTGTTTTGGTTTGAAACATTTATTCTTCAAGCTTATAGTTTATTGGAGTGAGCCAAATTTTAAGAAATGTGCAGTTAGAGTGAGAACTTGTGGGTTGCCAATATATCACTTTATGGTCTTAAATTATATGTAACATATTTTTTGTTGAGTCATATAAAATATTTCTAACATTTTCATATTTAGTAAATTATTTACTATACTTCACTTCAAATTATCATTTTAATATTTTTTTTTGTTTCATGATTAACATATAAAAAATGAAAGACGAAAATGAAAACAATACACAATATTTTTTCTTAATCTTCATGTCAAACCCAAATGTTTCAATAATTCAATACAAATGGAAATAGCCCAAAATCTATTTTACTTTCTCAAACTTTATCAACTCACTCATAATACAACCTAAATTTTAGTGCAGTACAACTTAGTCTCTCAAATACTAACCGTTGAGCACTTTGCCCCTCAAACCTTATATTTGTTAGTTGACCAACAAGTAAAATTACGTATTTAGTCACCAAGCTTCTTAAATGGTATCTTTTATACCTTATACTTTATCATCTAGCAATCTAAGCCTCATCTAATTTTCTTACAACCTTCTTGGCCGCTATTCACCCTCGAGCACAATTGCCCCAGTTAATATTGCCGTTGTCGTTGCTCTAGGCTAGCTGTTATCGCCCTACCACACACCATGCCGCCGGCGTCAGGCATCGCCAACCACCATTATCCCATGCTAAACCAACACCAAAGTGAGCCCTTTCATGACCCGTCCTACCACGACCCATCCTCGCTTCACCGCCCATGATGATGCTGCCAGCCCTTATGACCTGTCCCACCATGTCCACTCCTCATCATGCAATGTCCCCTCCTTGGTTTACCGCTGCCCGTTGTCACTGTTCGATAGGCGCCAAATCCCCATCCTCTAATCCCATGAAAATCGTCACTAGGAAAAAGGTACCTCGACCTTCCCTGGGGGCACTGGTAAAATTTCTAGTGACTAGTCCAAGGAAGGTAGAAAAATAACAACAAAATTTTAATTTTCTAGAATCAATTTAAAAAATTGCCCAAAGAAAAGAATCAATTACAAAAAAAAAATGCAATTGATTGTAACAAATTATAAATTGACTTTATAATTGATTAGCTTTTTTAATTGATTATATTACTTATAGCATTATTTAATTTTCATTCTTTAGTAATTTTTTCCAATATTCTTTAAAATTTTAAAACTTTTACTGAGTCTGTGTCTAATTATCATTAAGTACTTCAAGTTATCTATTTTTTTTCATTTAACGACTATGACTTTAAATTGTTATAATCAGGCCATTGAACTGCTACAAATCTAACGGAGTTAATATCAAGTTAACCAAGTTAATGAGCTAAAGGTATAAATGCGTTACATTTTATAGTTGATGGACTGAGTTGCATAGAGCCAAGTTTCAGGGGCTAAAAAACCTTAGTCTCTATAATCCGATGAAGTAAAATGGATTTTGGCCACTGAAATATCTTGGAAATTTTCAATTACATGGACAAAGAAACTGGTTCAGACTTTAGACACAATAAGCCCAGATTCTCCCGGGCTTCAACGATTGGCCCGTGGTCACAATGCAAGTGCATTTGTTGATTCTATTAGCCCAGAAAACAAGTAGCCTCTTTACCAGACCTAGTGGAACTTCATCTACCCCGACAGGCCGGGAGGGGGGGAAAAAGTCCGGTACAACTACGAAGTACTGTTAATTATGAAAATTTGTGGGGAGGATAATAAAAAAAAAAAAACGGTAGTGGAGAAGATGACAATTTTAAGGAAAAATTGATCAGGGGCTCGAAGTTCGAATATTATAGAAATCAGAATTTGAAAATGGAGCAAGTTTGGCACTCAAGTTCCTCGGGTTAAGTGTAGTCATTTAAATGAACTTTAATAATGATTTACCATAAAAATTTATTATACTGATCATTAACAAAGAATGTCAATAATGACGTCTCATCAGTGAGATGGATACAATTAACCGAGCTGATATGATAAGTTTTAGGGAAAATTACGATAAACCTCTGAGGTTTCATCAAACCTACAGTTATGTCCTCCTTTTAAAAAACCTACACTTACCCCTTTAATATCAACACCATTATATTATTCACCGTTACAAAAGAGTAAACAAAATGCTTAACTTCGTCCTCCAATATTTCTTTCATATAAACTCTACCCTCGACTTCTGTAACAATACAAGTCCATCTCGTGAACAAATTAGAAGCTTCAGTTAAAAGTTTAAATAAAAAAAACAAATCAAAGCATCATCATCCCGTGAACTCCAGGTTGAAGAGGAATGTCTGTTCAATTAGCTGTTCTGATTTGCTCAAACAGTACAACGACATTGAATCCTGCCGGTTCTATTGTCCGATAGTTGTTTTCCCAATTTGTTGGTGACTAACCATCATTCATCATTTCAATTGAATCCCTCTAACTTCTGTCAATTCTCTGGTTTCTGTTCTTCTGCCGGCACTCCATTAGTTGTGCTCCTTCGGATTTCTTGTCTTTTTCATTTTCCGCAAATTGGTGACTAACCTTAAGTGTTCATCCGTGAAATTTGGAGGCTATTGCTTTTGTTTCGGTTGTTGTCTATTCGATTTTGACGTCGACTCCATATCATCTAGACTCTTAACTCTATTCCCCTGCTAGCGGAGTAAATTCCCTCATCTGTCGAAGGTGGGGAATTAACCAATCCCTCTTCCGATCCATCGCGTTGGCGACTCCGCTGAGGGCTTGGTCTCAAGTGTCAGTAGCAAAGTTTCACCAATGGAAGCGAGCGATTCGGTTTGTTCTTGAGTTTGGCTCACACAAGAAGTACAGGAGCTGGAACTCTGATCATAGCGGAGACGAGGGAAGCTGCGTCAGAAGTACAGCGGCATCGAGGCAATTCCGGGAGTGGAAGCCAGAAAGCGGAACACGGTGGAGATGAGGGGAGTCGTTTTTCACTGGCTGGTCGAGCGAAACGGCACCGCACATTTCCTCATGGCGTTCGAAGCTCTTCACTGGCGGTGCTTCGAGTCGGAGTAGGCGATCGTGAACTAGGGTGGAAGGGAGGAGAACCGCCACTGTCACCAGCCATTCACGATTTCAGATCCCATCCAAAATCGCTCTCTTCTGGTTCGAATAAAAAATTGGTGAAGGTGAAATGGCTTCGATTTCTGCACAGAAAATCGCTATCCAAATCACCTGGGAATTGCGCTGTTCGCACCCTTCAAAGCTGCTTGAATTTCATTTTTGTTTTTACTCTTGGGAAAGCCAACCCTGCCCAAATTTCATTTTTACTTCTGTTCTGGTTTTGTTTCCCAATTTTCATTTTGTTTCTCTTGTTCTTGTTTATGGGTTTTTCAGATTATTTGGTTTGATTTGAAAAAGTTTTAGTTGTTGAAGGCGCAAAGTTTTTATGGAAGAAGGGTAAGAGGACAAAAACATGTTTTCTTTTTTATGGTAACGGTGACTAATAGTGTCAGCTTTACGTAGAGGATAAGTGTTTGTATTCAAAATATTGAAGATAAAATTGTAGATTTGATCAAATTTTAGGGGGTTTTTTTGGTACTTTTTCGTAAGTCTTAATTTTTAGTAACTTTTTTATTCCCAAGGGGGAGGGGTGTTTGAAAGCAGCCGTATGATGACATTATCAAAAGGAAAATACAGCAGGAAAAGGTGGCATGGAGGACACACGTGAAACAGGAGCAGGAAGGAAAGGGGAAACGACCAAAAAGAGTGACAAGCCTATCTATTGTTTGTTATATGTGTGGTTGGGAATTGTTACGGCCTTTTATGCTATGGGAGAGAGACGGATAATAACTTGTGAGATATGGGACAAATCATAGACTTGTCTTCTGGGATGTCTAGGAAATTAAAGCAGTCAAACAAAAATCTCTAAATGAAAAATTGTGTTTTCTTCGAGTAAAGTTGTAGTAAGCAACGTACGTGATCCCATCAAAGTGTTGCCTTTTTGTTTTTCAACAATTAGCTGCTGCACTTTTCGAATTCGGCTTTGGGCCCCAAATGTTGGCAACAAGACAACCTCTCAACCAATCTCCTCGAAAGCTACACTAATACTAATCATCAAGCGTTAAACTATGTATGATGCACTTATAGGTGGAGTTTGGCCTCCATTAGGTCTAAGGTTTACTGGGTTAGTTAGAATTTCAGCTTTTTAAAACATATTCAACATCGGTACTAAATCAAATATTTGTCTCTGATAAAAAGTCAATATACAGTAAACCTATAATGTATGAGTTATAAGCACTCACATTGTTAACAATTTAGCTAAAAGGTGGTAGTTATGAAATGTTTAGAAACCACTTTATTAATAAGAGACTTGTTGGCACATGATTAAGGCAAAGTCTAATTATGAAATTGATGTGCCACTTTTCACTCTTATAAGATTGGAGAGAAGGTGAATGATTTCAGGCGGTGCATTGAGGCCTGACCGAGCAGGCACGTCCATGTGTCCGATCCGTCCACTAGCGGAAGAAGATCCAGCCCAAGATCCTCGTGTTTGATTTATAATTTATTTGCGGCTGCGGCTGCCACTATTACTGGTCCCTTGCTTGCTGCCGGTTGCTGCAAATTCTCACGGCGGCTCGCACTTGCCAGTTTACAATTAATTGCTCAAATGTTTTTCAGATGCTCCAAATAAAGACTTATTACGTCCACGTAGTCTATTTAATTGCAATTTGTTGGTTTTGGGCCCATGTCAAAAGCCCCACGCAAAACCTGAACCATTCATTGGCCCGAGGCCGGGGAAAAAAGAAAACAAAATGTGCCTTAATAAGCCTTGACCGTTGAACACTTGAACCAATCACAACATTACATTGTGTTGGGCTGACAATGACTTAAAAGTTTTTCCATTCCGGCCAGATTTTATGCTGTTAGGTTGAATGGTAGAGACTATCTGATATGCGCCACACTAATATGATTACCGTTATGTCCTTATAAAAATTGATAATCTCAAATGTGTCCGTTTGTGATATTGTTCATCATCCCCATTTCCCCCTCCCTACCACTTTTTGGTGGAATAGGATAACTGAAGCGCCAATCTTGGTCCTCATCGCCTGGGTTGCTGTTGTCCATCGCCAATTAAAGTGTTTATGAAACGGAATCGGCCTTCGCTAGTTTCCCAGTGTCGAGCGAGATGTCTCGCTTCCACCGTTCACAGTGTTGGTTTATCCCTGCATCTTACCTTGCCGGTATCAAGCGGCGTCTCGCTTCCACCCTTGGCGATTCTTTGCCATTCATCCCCAAGGAAGCGATTCGATGATCTGAACTAATGAAACCTGCGCGAGGAAAATGACGACTCTGATCGTTCTTTTTTTCTTTTTTAGTTCAAAACCCAGTTTTTGTCCTCCATTTTAAGATTGTCATCTGTTTTGCTCCTTAACACTTGCTGTCTTTTATTTGTACATATGTTTCACATATTTTTTACATATTCATTACTTACTTTCTACATTAAATTTCATGCATATATGTCATTTAATTTATACATATATTAACTTTAACAGAGAAGGATTAGACACGCTCATACCTATTTTTTTTTATGAAATATATCAATTTTTTTATACTATAATGATAGTATTAGAATACAAAAAATATATATAAACATAAAATGTAAGAAGCACATTAGGCTTACTCTACTAATAGATTATTTTCCCTGAGCCAATATTTTTTTTTGTGTGTAATCTGGGAAGTATTTATCTATGTGAAATAGTAATGATTAAATTAAATTTGTTTGGCGCTGTTAATTTTTTGGAGCCACAAACTTGATCGATGGTTTGCGGATAGTGATTACCAACATCCGCGATATAAATTAAGCAAGTCGTTAGGTAGTTGACAAAAAACGGTTATTAATAACACTAGCTACCTTGAGAACGACTGCTTCTCCATCCAAAGATTAAATAAGTATATAATTACCAATTAAGGTATGTATAACTTAATTTGGTTAATAATTATCCATAGGGAGTTGGTAATATATTTCATTTAGTGAGAAATACAGTAATTAATATGAGTGGGAACAGCCTGGTGGACACCTAACGAGGAAGTACAACACTAGCTAGTAATATAACGAACTTTGATTTGTGGGTAGAATACAAAAGGATTAGCGACAAAATTTGTTATTTATCGGCAGAATCATATATACTTAGTTAACTAATTTCCAGGAAATGCACGCTTGCGCGTCGTGCTTAATTTCATTCCCTCATTTGGCTTTTATTCATACGTGTAATATTCGATCACCGGCCAAAATTTGAATATATAGATGCATGTATCTAAGCTCCACGGAGTTAATTACTAATAACTAGTACAAAAATAGTTTTCAGTCATATTTTCGTTTTCTCATTTCTCCGTTAATTTCATACTGGCTGACACTTTTACCATTTTTGTAAGAATTATAAATTTTTCATGCTACATTAATGTATCATGCAAATTTGTTCACACTACTAAAATAACCGACTTTACCAACTGTCATTTTCCAACGCGCAGCAGTTGGTCAATTTACCAACTGCTGCACGTTGCTAATTGGCAGTTGGTATTCGATACGTTGGAAAAATTTTTACCAACACGCAACTAATAACACGTTGGTAAAATACACGTTCGTACTTACCAACGGTCATGTAAAGAACTCGATTTCCATCGCGTAGTTGTATTTACCAACTTCCAGCAGTTGGTAACTAATCAACTGCTTAGTTACCAACTGCCAGCAGTTGGTAACTTGCCACTTGGTAATTACCAACTGCCGGAAGTTGGTAAGGTTGTTGTTATGAAGCCATTAGTACTGATCCTTCGCAGAAGTTGGTAAATCTAGCATTTGCGCTTTCGTTATTTGTATTAAACGTTCCAGGTTTCGGTTGTTTCGTATTTTTTCCCATTTCAATCCACATTCAAAAATAAAATACCAATTCAAAAGTACGCCCGGCTTTGCTCAGCAATAAACATTACACAGCTATGCCAACGTAATTGAAATAAAATATTCTCAACTACAGCATAATTAAAGCAATAACAGATATGTCTGAAAGAAAGCATTCAACATTCAACGGCTTACACATTTCATAAATATCAAGTCAGTCTGAATTAGGTCTAAAAATTATTATGTCTAGGGCTCTAACACAAGAACTTTGGAAATGCGCTAACTTGTTGATGACACCCATCACGGAGTCCCAACTATCTCCTCATCCTCTGAGTCCGAGTCATCAGGATAATGTGAAACTGGTTGTGCCGGCGGACATGGAAGGTTTAGCGAACGACAAATAATCTCCAACTGAGCCCGGTTTACCTCCAATGCAGCTCTCTGAGCCTCCATCTCTGCTCTCTGTCTCCTCTTAATCATCTCGAGCTTCCTCTCGTACTCCGCATCTCTTCGCGCATTCTCCTCCGCCATCATCTTTTGTACTTGCTCGTTGAATTGCGGTGTCTGTGTGATGTCGATAGGCGGGATGAGACCTGGCTGTGGTCTTTAGTGGATTTCTTCAAATGACAGTGACTCCTCCTCTTCAGTGGTCCTAATTTATTTGTTTTAATATTTTCTCTATTGGTCTCCAAATTCCTTTACGAGGTATTTTTTCTGCATTATTATGGGTACGTCTTCATGCTCACAGATGAAGGGAGCAACTGAAAAAGGGGGGGACAAAAACTTAAAATCCTGGTAATATAAGAAATTTCTGAAAATTAAAAAAAGAAACTTAACTCTAAATGCGTAATTTAAACAAAATTCTAATAATTATTATAATTATTAGTATCCTTATTATTAGTATTATTATAATTGAACCATAATTATTAGTTTTATTTTAATTATTAGTATTTTTATTATTAGTATTATTATAATTATTATTATTTGTATTATTTCGAGGTAATATTATTATGAATATTATTTCAACTATCACTAACCAAATATTTTTATTATTTTCTAACTTACTACTACCACAATCAACTATTAATAAGGGTTAATATTACTGTTATTATGTTTATATTATTGGGTACAAATAATAATAATAATAAATTAGTATTATTATTATCATTAGTGCTTTGTTTGTTATTTTTTCCATAGAGAAATTATCCCACAATCTAATTTTATCCCAAGATAATTACTAAGAAGAAAAACATTTTAATGACATCACTAAAATTACCCATAATAAAAAATTAATTAACACAAAATAAATGAGAAAGACCCAACTAAATCACCAGAAAAATGTAGAATCAACAGTCATAATACTAAAATTTTAAGTACAACATAAATAAATAAATACATATTCTTTCCCAAAAAAATAATTAATTCGGACAATTAAAAAAAATTTAATAACTTACCTCAACCAACTTGCCATACTATTTGAAATTAAACTAAATAATTTCACAGATAAATATACAACCTAAATAATTTACTTCCAACCAAATTATTTATTATCCACAAAGTATACAAACTAATTTTACAGAAATATTAAATATACTACCTAATCAATTAACTTACAACTAATTTTTCACAATTTTTAATTAAACTCAATATTTTGACATATACATATATTACCCACACATTTTACTTAAAAGTAATTATTTTCTATTTTTAATTTAATCCCAAAATTCAGAATAAACTAAGAAAATGTACATAAATGTTAAATTATAATGGGTCACCCAACTAGTTCAAATCCAACCATCAACAACAATACATCACCAATATTTCACAAATTTTACTACAAAATACCATTAAATAATCGGAATATTACCTATTTTTTGGAAAATAAAAAAATTAAAAATATGTTCTAAACAAATAAAAATTTAAGTGATAGTAAATTTAAGTGTAGATGACTTACATAGTAATTTTACACAACAATTAAATAAACTACCTAATCAATTTACTTACAACTTATTATTAACTATTTTAAATTAAACTAAATAATTTCACACATAAATATACAACCTAAATAATTTACTTCCAAAGTACTTATTTATTATATCTAAATATAGAAACTAATTTTACACAAATATTAAATATACCACCTAATCAATTAACTGACAATAAATTTTTCACTATTTTTAATTAAACTCAATATTTTGACATATACATATATTACCCACACATTTTACTTAAAAGTAATTATTTTCTATTTTTTATTTAATCCGAAAATTCAGAAAAAACTAATAAATTGCACATAAATGTTAAATTATAATGGGTCACCGAATAGTTCACATCCAACCATCAACAACAATAAATCACAAATATTTCACAAATTTTACTCCAAAATACAATGAAATAATCGGAATATTAACTAATTTTCGGAAAATAAAAAAATTAAAAATACGTTCTAAACAAACATACCTCAAATCCGACTTCAGTTGCTTCAAATACCTCCAAATAGCTTCAAATCAGCTACAACAACGAAAATCAAAACCCATTATCAACAAACAACCGATCCAAATTCGATAAAAAAAAATATGAAAAAATATTCACACTAACCTACAGATCAACGAAATGAAGACCAGATCCACGTTTTACTAAGCTCAACGAAGCAATTTCACCCCTTGGTCTTCAAACGAACGTGCTGTGTGTGCGTGTGGGATGTCAATAACGCAGAGGGAGACAGAGGCGAAGAACAGAACAGAAGAAGAAGAAGAAGAAGACGAGCTGGGTTTCGCGGCGCTGGGGGGGGGGGGGGGTTGGGGTTTTTTAAAACCGAAAAATCAAAACGCACCGTTTCACTAAAAAATTTTCCAACGGCTGTAGCCGTTGGTAAAGTTTTGACCAAAAAAAAAAAAATTCACCAACTGCTGGAAGTTGGAATTTTACCAATAGCTCAGACCGTTGGTAATTACCAACGGTTTGCATGTTGGAAAAAAAAACTGTAAAATTTTTTTGAAGCCCTCACCAACGCGTGCACGTTGGAAATCAGCCTTAAAAAAAAAAAATTTACCAACGGCTAAGACCGTTAGTAATTACCAACGGTTTTGCACGTTGGAAAAATTAAAAAAAACTGTTAAATTTTTTTGAAACCCTCACCAACGCGTGCACGTTGGTAAATTAGCAGTTGGAAAAGCGTGATATTTTAGTGGTGTCAGTATAAGAATTTATCTAATTACAAAAGTATGACTAGAGTATGAAGGTTGTTTTTATTTTTTTTTATAAAAATGAAAACATCAAAATAACGTAATATGTATAAAAATATAAAAATATTACATATTTAAAAAAAATATTTTGAATGGCGTTATTAATAATTAATTACGAGATAAATGGAGTATAGGTTTTTTTCTTAAGGAAAAAAAATTATAGACCTCTTAATTAATTTCCAATAGTAAAAAGCTGCTAGATGCAACTTGAATGGTGTTCTTGATTAGTTAAACAACAGGAGAATAAATTTTCATTAATTAATTCATGTGTGTGAACAAATTTCTGTAACCGTGTTCTTTGTCTCACATACCATCCCAGTTATACTAATAGTTAGTAAACAAGAATCAGGTTGCGTAACGGTCACATTAAAATAAATCAGGTTGTTTTTTTACCAAGCAATATTATTTACACGTTGTGAATATAGTTAGTTACCTAGCTTGCGCGTACAGCTCAACAGTAGTTGTGAATGGCTCTACTTGGATGAAATTGCCCAAGACTTTGCTTTGTTTTTTGGTCGTTATAAACGTCACCAAGGTAAAATTGGCGTTTATCTTCATCTCCCATTTTCTTTTAAAAAAAAAATTGAAAACGAAATCACAATTCTGTAATTTTTTTAGGGTTAATGACAATTTGTCTCCGAGGTTTATATAAAATTATACTTCATGTCCTCCTGTTTAAAAAATACTCATACACTATACCGTCTTCCTTTTTAATACAATCATACAATAATTTTTGAAATATTAATTTAGAAATTATAGTTGTCATCTTCCAGTAATTTCAATTTATATGGTATTTTTTTACAATTAGTGGACATTTTTAATTATTAATTTTTTTTCTATATTTCTTTTAGTTTTTAAAATATTATTTTTTAAATATCAATTAATTATAAAAAATATTATACAGATTGAAATTATTTGAAGATGACAACCATATAATCTAAATTAAGATTTCAAAAGTTTTGTTGAGTTGTATTAAAAAGATAGAGATTAAAGTGTATATTTTTTTTAAATAAAAGGGGCAAAGTGTAATTTTACCTATACATCAGGGGCAAATTGTAATTAACCCATTTTTAGATTTTCTTTCTTAACATAAAAATTTAAGGTAAATTGTGTTTGTTGCCCTTGACATTTAATTATTGTACCATTTTAGACCTAAACGTTGATTTTCTACATGAAAATTCCTCAATCTAATTTAAGTGTTTCCTTTTGGACCTTTCATAGATGAAAAATGTTAATGGGAATAGAAAATGTGACATGACATGCCAACATAGGTGATTTGCCACGGTGGCATGTTTGCCACATCAGAATTAGCCTACAATTAACCAGATCATAAATTTATGGCCTATGTTACAAAAAATGAAGAAATTTGGGGCCAATATGGAGTTAGCCCAAAATCAAACATATGCCCAGAATTCGGTAACCTCCTTCTCCCTTTTCATCGCCTCCAGCCTTCCTCCACCGCCTTTGAGCTTGGCCTCATCAGTCGCCTCTAGCCCTTTTTTCGAGCTTCACCTTATCCTCCTAGTGCTCCCTCGTCCCTCATGCTCTTCCTCCCAGTGCTCCCTCATCCCCTACTCAATTTGTATCAACACTGAGCCCACTTGATTCGCGGATGTTGGAGACATGATTGGCTAGCAATCAGATGGGTTTTGGGCAGATGCCGGGGAAGATGAATTAGTCCATTGGAGTCAGTTAAAAAGGGTAAGATTGATGTCACGACTAGAGAGAGAGACATAGGTGGAGTTTGAGGGCTAAGATCGGCCGAAATCAAAGGGCATTGACAGAGCAAATGAGGGGAGGAGGGGAGGAGGACCCGTGGATGAGGCCGATCCTGAAGGCTACGGGGGATTGTTAGAGACGGTGGGGGAAAGGGGAGGAGTGCCTATTCGGATTTGATCCCTTGCACTCTGCACGGCCATGGATAGGATCGTCGGCTGCTGAAGGTTGGAAGCGTCGGCCAACAGTGGCAAAGCCCTAGGGGGGCAGCAACAACTAGGAAAGTTTAAGGTTTCTTGGGATGAAGATGGTGAGATAAGGGACTATGGGTGTAGTTTTACCCTCTTTATGAAAACTTAAGGTTTTACTAATTGATTTATTGTGCCAATGTGGCAAATCGCCTACTAGCATACCATGTGGTATTTTTTATCCACAAAATGCATAAAATGGAACACGTAAATGAGGTTAAGGATTATTTATATACAAAATCAAGGTTAGGGTCTAAAATAATATAATAATTAAATGTTATGGCTGCGGACACAATTTACCCTAAAAACAAACTCGTTTTCCTTGTTATAACTAGGAGCAACAACGGGGCAAATTTGGCCATAATTAGTTAGCAACAGTAACTTTGTCGCTTTGCTTTGTCTGCAACTTTTTAAATAGTACTGAAGGAGAAAGGTCCAGGTGTATGTGATAATTGGATAATGTTAATTGATTAGACAGTGATCCGAACTTATATATGTATTTATTTGTAATTGTCTGATGGATGAGGGAGAAGCGTGAGTTTAGCTTCATTGGCCACCATTCCCCCAATGCCTATAGCCCTACCTAGCTAGCTAGTCTCGTCTCATTAACATTAATTAGTGTACAGTAAAACAAAACTGTACATTGTGATCTTCGATCGTCTATGTCTATCTGTTTTGTTCATTTTCTCTGTGCAGTGTTATGACGAAAACCGCTGTTTGTATTTTATAGTTAATTTGGTTACATACTAGGCTAAGAATGTTTTATTAGATATACAAGTCCTAACGGTTTTTTACTTCAAACAAGAGGGAAAGAAAAAGAGCCCTAACGGTTTTCTATCGATATTATTGATCGGATTATGCGGACGATTTGGAAGGTACAATCCGTTCTTAGTTCCTTTTGTCTCATCTGTTTCTCCTCATGATCTATCTGACTATGTCTCTCTCTCTCTCTCTAGATGCATAAAATCTACCCCTTTGTTCCATTTTAAATTATTCTTTTTTTTTTGTATGGTGATTAAAATATGTATAATTTATTTTTTTACAATTATTAATTTTAAATCCTAAAACTTCTACTAAAATTAATTATGCTCTCCCAATGTCAGTCTCCCTTTCTTTCATTCACTTAATTCTCTATACTCTCTCTCCTATTGCCGCCCAAACACCACCATCTCCTTTCAGCCATTATTTACGCCTAAATTCAGCCCAAATTGTCCCTCAACCGCCTTAAACGAGCAATCTGGCATCTGAGCAGTCCACCTCCACTGACTTCTCCATTAAATGGATGGAAAAATCATCCTATTCGTCGGTCATTATTGGAAATTGTGGTGGTCACCCTCTGTTGGAAGCTTGAGCATGAGGCATGGTAAATAAAGATTCTGGAGAAATGCGCGACATTAAGGGTGGTCAATGGAGGAAGGCAAGACGTGGCGGCCTTCGATCCTCATTTCGCCAACTCAAGGCCTCCTCTGCCCATTCGATTTTCGTTTGATTCAAGGGGGACGATGGTAAATTCTTACTTAATCCAAGGAAGACAATGGTGGATTTGGTGGCCGGTGTGCTTGGAGACAGTGAGGTTTCCGGCACCAGGTCATTAAGGCGAGGTTGGGACAATGGTTGTAGCGAATTGAGGCAAATAGCGGATTGGGTTGGGATGATGACAACGGCGGATTTGGTTGACAAAGCATCAAATCAAGGTAGAAAGTGGCAGGGCTGGTCTGGGTTGGATGGACAATGGTCGGTTGGATTGGGTGAACGAGGATAATAGCTACAATCGGGCAACGTAGGAAAAGTGGGATTTGGGCGACAATTGCAGTGACATGGGAAGAGATGGCTAAGGAGAGGATAGACAGGGGAGGGGGAAGAGTAGAATCAAAAGTTTAAGGTTTAGAGTTATTTGATTGGGAAAGGCTGAAGAAGTTTTAAGGTTTAGAATTAGTGATTGTAAAAGTTTAGGGGTCAAACTTATTATTTTGAATTTATTTTAATATTATTTAATGCCACATCATTAATTTCTACCTATTTTAACGGCAAAATTGATGGAAAGTTTCTTGGTGGAACACGCATTAAAAGGTTAGGTATCTTACTAGAATAAATTTTAAAGTTGGATACCCGTTTGGGACAAGAATAAAAGCTAAAGTACCCCCGGTGGACTGCACCCAATAATTTATCTTGAGTAATAGAATACTACGAGAGGAAAAGTAGAAAAGCAACTATCTTTACAGTCACGGTAAAATCGCTTAGAGCAACTGACAAGTGATTGAAATGTTTAGTCTAAAAAAGGGCAACTATTAGAAGCAATTGATTTGTTTAGTCACTCATTCTAATGGGTTGGTTTGTTGATCAAATCTTGGTTTTTCTATTTTTTTTTTAAAAAAATCCAAGTCTACTCAAGTTGTGGTCTTTTAGTTCAGTACTAAAAAATCTACACTGGCCAAAAAATGTAGCCATATGTTACATATTAACAATTGGTTGTGCCATAGAAAATGACCTCAAATCAACTTAAGAATTGCCAAGAAATTGTTGATAACAAATGCCAGAGTTGATAACATTACATGAATATTGCCCATTAGTAAATGAGGAAATGCAAAAAGACTCACAAAATTTCATGGATTTCCCCTAATAACTTACTGATTAATATGTGAGAATGAACAAGAATTCTCTGAAAATTCCCAATCATAAATATTCTTTGAAAATTCCCAATCATCTCATTTCTAATTACCAATTTATTTTCCTTCCTATTCCCTGATAGGTATTGTAACTTGCCTCGTCGACCGTTATTACTAACTGTTGACCTTATTGATGCCTCTCATTTTCTACCATGCAAAAAGGTGTTGAGGGCGAGGATAGAGATGCCTATAGTGAGAAAGAACACAGCCTTTATCGAGCTAGTCATTAACACTAGTAAAAGTTCTACCAACAACAGTGCTAATGAATAACTACAGTTTCATGAAGAAAAGCTGCCATAACAAAGGAAGTAGAGGAACATGAGGAAGGATTTGCCGCATATTCTAATGGCCAATATAGTGGCGTTCACCAAGAGGAGGTAGCACTTATAAACAGTGGTTTAGGAGAGAAATTTGAAGTTTGAGAGTTGAGGTGTTCTGTTTTTGTTAGAGAGAAAATGGTAAGAGATAAGGTGAAGAAAGTGGTGATGGAATAGGTGGAAAAATTGTGTTTTTGTGAAAGAGAAAGTTGAAGTTTGAAAATAGTGTTAGGAGCTACTGAATTTTGACTAAATGATTATTGAGGAACAACTGCTTAGGTGGTGACTAAATGGTTCAGTCGCTCAAAAAATGAACCTTACTAGAGAGAAACTGACATAGAGATTGAAAGTGTTTGCAACTGATTTTCAGTCATTAATTTCAGTTGATTTTTAAAATTTTCCTTGTAGTGGAAGAAGTTAGCTGATGTAAAGTTTGGTTGTTCATTTGTTCATACGAAAATGTAAATGGAGGAATCAAAACATAAAACACTCTTAAACAATTTTGTATACAAAGTGTTGAATCAATATTATAATATTTTATATAAAGTGCATAAGGCATTTGCTCTGATTAATTCAACTGGCGTTGATTACATTCAATTTACTTAAGGTGGATTATAATAATTAGTTTTATAGTTTGGCTAACATACATAATAGTACATCATGTATATATTTGTGGTGGATTAAAGATTATGTTTGTAGAGAAATCCAGCAAGTTCTATATTACACTATTAACTTAATAGAATAATCTGTATTTCTTTTCAATTTTTGCGTACAAGGGAACTTAAATATACACAAGCTTACAAACTATACGCGGAAAGGAAATAAATATATAAAAGTCAACATTGTTACAATATATAAATAAAACAATACTAATTTGATGTTGATTTTATTATATTAACACCTTCTCAAACTCAAAGTGGTATAGTAGATGCCAACTTGAACTTGGACATGAGCTCTTGAAAACATCCAAGATGATGAGTTTTTGTAAAATATCAGCAGTTTGGTTCTTTGAGAAGACAAATGTTAACTTGACAGTGCCATGAAGAACATGTTGTCGAATAAAGTCACAATCATTTCAATGTGTTTAGTGCATTCATGAAAGACATCATTGTGAACAATTTAGATTGCACTTCAGTTATCACAATAAAGAGGTGTAGTAGAAAGGTGATTGACTCCCAGATCCTATAATAACCAACAAAGCTAAATAAGCTCAAAGGTAGCATTAGCAAGAGCTCGGTATTTAAATTTAGTACTTGAACAAACAATAACATGCTACTTCTTACTCCACCAAGAAATAATAGAGTCCCTTAGAAAGTAGCAATTACCGGTGGTCGATCGACTGTTTGTAGGATCCCCAATCCAATTAGCATAAAAGTATACTAATAAAACCAAATATAAATGTTGTTGCATTTTAAAAGTTGTAACTCAAGTGTAGGTTGTCTCAAGTAGTCAAATCTTGGAAGTCTGAATGTTAAATAACAGGGAAATAATTAAAAAATACAGATTATAGATTTTTAACAAATAAAGTATTTGTGCAAGGTATGAACAAGAGTTTATTAAAAGTTAAATTCAAGTAAATAACTAAGGTTAGGGGTTCTACTTTTGGTATATCAGTTATTACTAATTTTAGCTCATCTTATTACTAAATTAGGATTCAAACATAAAGGAAGTCTCAATCGGGGAATTTAATAATCAAATTCTATAAACAGTAGGCATGAGAGTATTAGCTTTCATTGATCTTTTAAAGCCAACATTTGCAAATGAGTTCAACTATCCATTATGCTAATATTTACCCACAATAACTCATGATTCCAAAATAGCCAGCAGAGTCATACTCTATAGAAGAAATCAATTAGCTTTTTATGTTAATGATTGACTATGATCAATCAAGACTCTCACTTAATAAAGAGGGTAGCTAAATCGATTAAATAAAGTAAATACTAATAATGTTAAGATCCATTTAAATTAGCCATAACTTTTATACCAAAAGCTTTACCCTTTCACTTTAGCAAAAGAAAAATTAGTTAGACATAATAAAAATAAACAACATGTGCAAAGATAAATTAAACATAGATTGGAAGATTAAAATAAGAACAATAAGAAAACATCTTGAACAAAGCTTCAAGATTGAAAGATAAGAACAATATCAAAGAAGAAATATTAGATTTGATACAAGAACTTTAAATTTGTCTAAGAACTTGCTTAATTTCATCATTCCCCCATTGCCTATTTATAGAGCCTTAGGGATGGGGTAAGTGAAATACAAATCAACAGAGGCGGCTTAAACTTCTTCTATTTTTTGACCACTTTACACATTAATTCAACTCTTCCTTAAAGCATAAGATTTGTAGATATCTTCATTAGCTTCAAAATAATAGCTTGATTATTCAAAACCGATATTTATAACTTAAGTTATGTTTTTTCTACTAAAACTACTTTTCAATGTGCGACAAAATAGATGATCTCATTTATAACCAGATTTTGACAATGAAAATGATCAAAATGGTTTTTTTGCATAAAAAGCAAAGTTGAAGATTTATGTGCTAGCTTTTAGATGGATTTAGAATTACTCAATTTTGATATCCACAGCTCTATATATGATTTTTCTCATGAAGGATCACCAATCACAGGAATGCTGGAATTGATTCTATTTGTGATCCAAATTTGGCCTCATCTATCTATCAATTTGTATGGACCATGAACTAAAGATTGTAGATAATTGATGCTCAGATCATGAGTCTAAAATTTTTTTAGATATCATGATTTTATCCACCAACATAAAAAACAGTTATTTAAAATAGTTTGTAAATATGGATGAAAAGTAACTTATGTTTGAACAATAAAGATGCGTATGAACATAAAAACATGATGAATAGTAACCCTACATATAAATAGTAAATACACATATGCACAAATGAATATGTGTGAATAGTAAACCGATGGAAATAATTATTGATATTAAAGAAATTATTTAAACTCAAAGTATACAATGATGATTTAAACTTTTAATAACTATGCACCTATAAGTATTCATTAAATGTGTAGGATAAAAATTAATCCATAAAAAAAGGTTTCTTTGATGTATTGAAGGATTTGAAAGAACTATGTAATAGTGAGAAAAGCGAGTAGCAGCCATGAATTGGCTAACTACATGAACAACATAAGCAATATTTGGATCACTCATAGTAAGATAAACCAAACTCCCAACATGTTATCGGTAAAGAGTAGGATTTGTCAAATAAGTACAATCAAGTGGAGTTCACTTGTCATTGGGATCAAGTGGAGTTGATATAGTTTTGCCATTTGTGAAGCCAGCTTGAGTAAGAAGATCAAAGGCTTTTTTTGCTTGAGATAGATAATAACCTTCAAAATCAAAAGAAACTTCAAGACCAAGAAAATAATTGAGTGTTCCAAGATCCTTCTTTTGAAATTGTTGATTGAGATATTGTTTTAACTCGAAGATACAAGTAATTACGGTGATCGTATCATCCAAATAAAGAAGAAGAAAAGAACAACACCATAATTTATATATAGGATGAATAGAGTAGAATCGTGCAGACTTGAATGGAACTCAAATTGAGTGACAGTATAATTGAATTTTTAAAACCAAGCCTTCGGTGCTTGCTTGAGTCTTTATAGAGCTTGACAAAGTTTGCATACTTTGTGAGGAGGATAAGAGTTTCAGGGTAGAGGCTTCATATAAACCTATTCTTAAAGATCACCATTGAGAAGCGCAATTCCATCATTTTATGGTCACAATAGTCAACATGCAACCAATTGAAGTCAATCGGGTAATAAGAGCAAAAGTTTCTTCATGATCAATGCAATATTCTTGATTATATCATTTTGCTACTAAGCATGCCTTGTAGTGTTTTATTGAGCCATCTGAGTGGGTTTTAATTCTATAAACCCATTTATACCTGATTGGCATTTTGTCTGAAGGAAGATCAACCAATTCCCAAATGTTAATTTTCTCCAAAGCATGAGTTCCTTCTTACATGGCATGTTGACAAAAAGGGTCATACACAATGTGTAAAGGAGATGAAGTAATATCCTGGAAAGATCATCAATTTTAAGGAACTCAGCAGCAATGTCATAATATTTTACAAGTTCAATCTAGTTTAAAATTTACAAGCATATGTGACTTCAGTAGCAATTTACAAAAGATAAGAGTGAAACTGTAAGATATTTATGTAAAATTAAATAACATTAACTCAAAAAAAGCTGGAGGTTACAATTATATTTCCCATATTTTAATTCCTAATTTGATTTTATGTTATGTGTTTCATATTTAGCTCGTAATATGATCTTATAATCGGATTATATTGTTATCAATATATTTCCTAGATGTAGTATACGATTGGTACAAACGATCAAAACGTACACCAAAACGGAAACCGTCTTCAATGAGGAGACCGGGAGGGGCTTAAGCCTCGAGGCTCATGTTAGTGGCCACAAATCTTTAATTATTATATCAAAATTTTGGTTGTAAAAATTTGTCTTCTTGGTGTGCACATACTTGAGGCGAGCTTATTTAGTGTGAAAATATGATCTTAATGATAATGCTGTAAATCTGAAAAACGAAATCGGCGGCGCTCTGACTTACGAATTTGGTAGCATGAAGGATCAATAAATTTCCAAATCGAGGTTCGAGGACATCGTTCGCTCTACTTTTCGTCATTGGCCGGATGCAGCTTTCGTGGAAGATTTTTCAATCAGTTTGGGAACATTTTTTATATTTAGTATAAGAGTTTTAAATTTATTAATAGTAAAAATGAAACCACAAAAGTTAAAATTTATATTTAGATAGCTTTTTTAAAATTTTAATTTAATTGCTAATATTAATGTCAAACGGGACCTAAATAATGTTGAATTTTTTTTTATAAGTACATTATTTTAGCAAAAATTGTAGACTCATTTAAAGATAATAGATCTCAATTAACAAGTCAAGCAAGTACTTTTAGGAAACAAAATGAAAAGATTCTCTCTTTTTTTCCCCCTGCTAACCTCTGTGCAATGGAGCATTCTTATACATGTATATTCCAAGCAACAAACATGAAAGATGCTAATCCATCGGATAATGTTTTCCATAATTATGATTTATATGCCAGATTTCATAATTATGAATCCTTTTACCTATGTATTTGTCCAATTACGTGTTGCCTATACTCGAACGTTTATCACTTGAAAAATTAAAATCAAATTAAAGTGCACCATGAACAAAGTACATCTCTCATGCGTTTGTTTGAACCTCAGATATTTTCTCAAAGTTCCATTACAAACACTACTAAAAAATAGGCCACTTACCGATTTTTTCTTTTTACAACACATGTTGAAATCATCCAATGAGAATATCATAGATATAAAAAAAATCAGAATTTGACATAAATGATTTTTTTTAAGCATAGATTCTAAAATACCAAAAAAAACTAAAAATTAAATAAATTAATGTCAGAATTGGAGATGCTCATACATTAAAAATGTATGAAATTGCTTCTAAAAATTATGGAGACCACGATAAAATTCAAACGACCACGAATAATCTAATAAAACTACTATTTAAAGTATTTTCACAAAAAAATAAAAAAAATCACAAGAACTCACATTAATACTCCAAGAGGACCTTCCCAATCACCAAAAACACTATCTAAACCTTCAAAGAATAACAGAACGACCATTTTTTTTTAATCTCAAACTAAGGAAAAAAATCAAATCTACAAACACCCAAAAAATGTGTGAAAAATGAGAGAAATGAAGAAGTTTACCTCAACATATGTTGAAATCAGCCTTGATCCAACCTAGAAACACAAGATTTGAAGTTACAATGGTTTGAGAATGGCTAGATTTGAACCAATATGTAATGGGAATGAGATGCAAAACTGGAAGCAAAGAGGGATGGTAGTGCACGAGACTACATAGAGAGAGGTTCAAAATTTTTAAAAATATTTGTGACAGCCAAGTCATCGTTAATATCTAGTGACATTACAGCTGCTACTAATTTAGTGATGCCCAACCTAAGTCATCATTACATTAGAGACAACTATACAGTCGTTAGGTTATGAGGATGATTTGCATTTCTTTTTAAAAAAATGCTTTGATTTTTTTAAAAGAGAGAGAAATATTGGTAGCTTGTGATGATCAACTGTTGTTATTGTTAATCCAATATAGTGACATGCAGATTGTCGCTCTTTTGTGCTGGAGTTTTAGTTACGGCTTTCTACCACTATGTATTGACTACTTGTCATTGATGTGACTAATATATGGTCTGTTTTTAAGCAGTGAAATCAAGGACATTATGTATTAGATTTATTGTTTTAGATCTTGCTGACAGACTAATATTGGCGGCACGGATCAAGTTCTGTTTATGAATTAAGGTTTAGGACTTGTATGAAAATTGTTAATAAATGGACCTTGAACGCTAAGTAAATATGAAGGTTGAGGACTAGGTTTTTTGGTCTAGTACTAGGACTCATGGTATCAGAAAATGAAAACGGATGGTAGAGGAGTGGGCCCGAAAGTTGTGGGCAGTTACGGAGGAGTAAATGAAGAGAAGCAGAGCGTGAACCGTACACGCGTCGTGAAAAGATAGAGGCGCACGTGTAAGGAGTAGTGATGGTGGCGTCAGCATAGAAGTGAAGCGTGGGAAAAAAGTAACGCCAAAACTCGGAAACCGTTTTCTACACACCGAACCCAAGCACGCAAAAAGGCCTGCGCACGAGGAAACCGCAACGGCAAATCATTAATTTAATGACGACAACCCTACACTACAGTTTTCCACCGCATCTTTTTTGCGTTACACTTCTCCGCTCCCGTCCCGTCCCGGCCCTCCCCTTAATTTATGTTTTCCGTTTCTCCTTATTTTGCTCTCTTAAATTACAGAAATAAAAAAAATGCACTCGACTAGAATGGCCTTCGCTGTCCTTGTGGCCTTTTAACTCTAAAATTGTGTTGCTTTGGTTTTTGGTTGGAAACAAATTACAAAATATTTGAAAAAGCGAAAACATAAGGATAGAAAAGGAAAAGGAAAAGCGAGGGCCTAGTAATTACGCGTGTGCATGGAATGGGTGGTGGGTAGGCCCAAAAGATACGTAACATCCATAAACCGTCGCTGTTCTGTGCCATATTTTGTTCAAGGCTGCTGCAGCCATGCGTTTTTTTCATGCTTTTTCTCAGGCGGGCGAGTCAGAGACTCACTTCCGAGTTCCGAGTCCAACAATTTCCATTCATCTCCTTCCCTCCCCAACCCAACCAAATTACAAGATCAGATGTAGTAGTCGACTCTACTCCACAATTAAGTTCATCCGCCTTCAGCATCATGTTCGCCGGTACCACTGCGATGCCAGCTGTCCGCCCAATCAAACTATGGTCATGTGTATATACTGCATCCACCCAGCCCCAGTTAAAAAAAACTGATTAAATAATTTTAGTTTTGTGTATAAGGAATTTGGCCTTGAATATTGTAAATTAAATATTGGGACAATCATTTCAGTAGTCAAAAGGCTTAACATAAGATACCATAAAATACTAATTTCTCGACTTTTGGTAAATGTAATTGTAATAATATTACTCCTCTCATTCCAATTTCTTTGCAACCTTTTAGTTTTTTAAGTAAATTTTGTTGAAATTTATTTATTTTATTTTTTTTTAAATTGTATTGGGAAACTACAAAACTTATAATTTCTAAACATAATTTAAAAAAAAATAGTAAATATTAATATAAAAAATTTAAGTCAAAACACTGAAATGATGTTTAGAGCTTTGGATGAAGATGGTATAATATTGATAGACTAAAAAAAAAATCAGATACTCATACAGAAACATAGGATCTATTTGAGTGACTAACCATTAGAAAGCCAAGTTTGAATTAAAGCTGCCACTAATTTTGAGCTAATTAATGTTTCAATCAAATTATTATAACTTTAGAGCTTAGACCCGACTTCCCTTGGCTAATATATAGAAAGGTTATCGACTTCTCCTTAATGATAATGACATCACATTTTCTTTTAAAAAAATAAAAATAAAAAATTGTTAATGACTTAAATGATCTGTTTCAACTGTAAATTAAGCCAACACTCTTGTAAATAAACAAAATTTTCGGGAAAAAAAATTTGAGATAGGTTTTGTATTTTATTCTAGGCAAACAGCAAACTCCTGGTTGTTATACACATTTATTATTTTAGACTAAGGATTTTGTAACATTTTTATATTTTATGAGTTATTTTATCATATTATTCGTCAAAAAATTATTTTAATATTCATTTCTACTGTGATTGAGCAGACAGTCGGTTTAATTGTGATTCAGCAGCGAAATTCGGTTTAATTGTGTGAAACTTGCTTCGAGTTGTAACCTGTGGTTTAAGCTGGGATAGTATAAATTAAACACGTTTAATGTCTTGGTTGTATGGAAAAGAACTTCTTGTCTTTCCCCCCGTCTTAATAAATAAGTGATCGTTTGTTTTAGAATTTTCAGTTACATTTCCGATCTTTGAAAATATAATATTTTTTCACTGTTTATTTTTATATTGTCCAATAACAAATTTTGAAACCCTAGTTTAAGTTGCCTAGAAATTAATTTCATAATTTCCAGTTGTATGATATTTTCTTTAGGGCCTATGGACATATAAAAAAAACAATAGTTACTTGCAATTTTCAGAGAAGAACATATGAAAATTTAAAATATTAATTGTTAAAACATATTATAAAAAGTAAAATTATTGGTACTCAACATTTTAAATTATGGTTTCAGAAATTGTTTGATAGTGTTAAGAAAATAGAAAAAAAAAAGATGTACATTTTTTAAATCTCAAGAGTGTAACTGCAATGCTAATATAAATATAGGGATAATTAACTATAAATTAACCTACTAATTGTATATCAACAAATGGTGAGATTCGGTGACTTATTATTATTATTATTATTATTATTATTATTATTATTATTATTATTTGGTATTCGAGGTTTGGTGCTTTCGAGTTTATTGGAGTAGCCTCACGGTCTGTACCTTAATTGAGTGGGTAAAGTGCATCATTAGTGTCAAACTTTAAATACTCAATGCAAATTTGTTAGCTTTTTACATAATCATCCAATATTAATTTTTTAAGTTCTAATTCAAATTCCTCAGTAGCCCTCTTCCTATAAATTCAACATGTTATAATTATTTGACAGTTATTTAACAATTTAAATTATTAATGTTTTCTCTTTGAAAATAAGGTTTTCAAAAATTTAGCCTTTCCTCAAGTTTGGGACAATATGCGATAAATTATAATGTTTAGGACCAATGTACATTAAAGAAAGACTGAGAACAGATTTAGAATGAGAATCAGAGGTCTGGGGGTATTGATTGATGTTTGCTTTTTTGACTCTTCATGCGCAATGCAACCTCCTACTCAAGTATATATATAAAATATTTCTTTTATCTAAAAAACCCATGTTTTTTCTTCATTTAACTCTCACAACTTAAAATTCCGGAAAAGTACCATTTTAATTTAATCCTTATTCAAGTCCTCACTACATAAAATAAAAAGGAAAATTTTTTAAGTTTCAATGGAAACAATGAACGAGATAGCATAAAGAGATGATTAAAATTTGTCCCTGAGGTTTAGGTAAACTTACATTGTGTCTCTCCTATTTTAAAAATCTACACTTTGCCCCCACCTTTTTAATACAGTCTGACAGTAATATCTAAAATCTTGATTTAAATATTACGGTAGCTATATTACAGTAAATTCAATATGTATAATATTTTTTTACAGTTAATGAACATTTTAAACTATCATTTTTTTCTTTCTGTATTTATTTTAGTTTTTAAAACAATATTTTTTAAATGTTAATTAATTGTAAAAAAGTATGAATTAAAATTACTTGAAAATGACAACCATATATTCTGAAATTAAAATTCCAAAAGTTACTATTAGACTGTATTAAAAATACAGAGGATAAAATATACTCCCTCCGTCCCAATTTACTTAAAACATATTCCTTTTTGGGATGTCCCAAAAGGTTGAAATGTTTGCTTTTTTGGAAAAGTTTAAACAATTAAATAATCATTTTACACAAAACCCAATAAAGACTCTTTTTTTAATATCCACTCAATCTCTCACTGCACAAAACCAAAATTTTTTTAATCATTATTTAAACTTTTACTACATAAAAAATTAACACAAATTACATACACCTTAATTTACGTGTCCAAAGAAATGTTTCAATTAAAATGGGACGGAGGGAGTATATTTTTTTAACCAGAATAGAGTAAAGTATAATTTTACCTAAATCTCAAGAATAAATTATAATCAACTCTAACATAAATTATTCATGCTTTAATCTCCTTGCCAAAAAAATGGGTCGTCCAGTATGGGATAGAGATGGAGGTAGTTTTGTTTTTTAGGATAGAGATAATTGTTTCACGCGGCCAATAAATTTTTTATATTTCAGGACTTCAACCAAAGTTCAAAGTGGTAGAGACCTAATGACACCAAAACAGATGTTAGGGGCTCATATCTCGTGTCATTCACATTCCCTATAAATGCCAAGTATGCTGAGCCGGTCACCTTTTGGATCACGTAAAAGCATATGCAAACCCCTATTTTCCTATTATGAAATATATCATGCCTTTAATATTGTAAAAGTGCAGCATTGTAAAAAAAAAAAAAACCAGACAGAGAGAAAAAGGATGGACTTTCGATGCATGGTTCATTTACAAATAAAATGTTCCACGATTGAATCCTTTTGAATACTGCTACTAGTTTGTGAATAAATTATTTTCATAATATCTCTAGTATTTAGAAATCATATTGAATTACGATAAATATGGACCGAGTCATATTTAACCAATCGGGAAGAGTTTATGAATGTGTGTGACAAAATTTATTGTCTAAGAAAATTCGCTATGTTTTGGGAGATAGTAAAAGACATGCATTAATTTAAAAGAATTTCGTTATGGTTGTGCATGAGATGACCTTTTAGTATGCTATCTAAAGCAGTAATTGACCACTTCACCAAATAAGCAGCAACAAATAGACGGTAACAAATCAATGATTTATCGGTTGGACTTAAAATAAGCAATTTTCCAGGGCCCGAACCGCCTCTTAAAAAGTAAACATGGTTTTTTTTAAAAGAGAAAAAGCTTGTTTTTCTTTAAAAAGTAGCTTTGCTTAATGTATATGGGAACTATGGAAGTGATGAATTTGAAGTTGGTGATGATAAAAAAAGCTGGGAGAGAAATCCCATGAAGCCAGAGAGAGAGAGAGAGAGAGAGAGAGAGAGAGAGAGAGAGGTGTCGTTTTGTGTTGATGAGTCTGACCAGTTGCGCATTTAGAATTTTTCTAAATGAGAATCCGCATATGTATATGAATATTGTTATTTTAAGGTACATAAAAAATATTAAAGATTAAAATAATTAAGTATATTCACATTAAAAGTTTTTTTAGAAGAATATAAAATATAAGGTAAAAATGCTCTAATAGCCATTGCACTTGTATGTTTATACGCATTTCATCCCCTGAACTTTATCTTATGGTTTACTTCCCTGTATTTGAAGAAAAAAAAATAACTAAAAAAGTTTAAGGTCAAATGAGAAGAAATATAAAAGTTAATGGGTCGAATGACTTTTTATTCAATATAAAAATTCGTATTGAAAAGATAATAACCTATTTTTTTATATTTTTATAATGTAAAGAAGACGTATATCTTTTGTTGAAATAGATATTATCTAGTTCAGGGAGTTCGACAAAAAACTAAAAGCGAGATTAAGTTATCAAATTATATACCATCACTTGTTAATTTTTTTTTTGAAAAAAAGTGCTTGGATCCACAAATAAAATGTAAATCCGCCTGAGTCTGGCTCTGAAGTCTGATCCTTGGTTGGCTTTTATTATTGTAGTTCCGTTTTCTTTTGAAAAAGCAGAAAACAGTCGAAAACAGACAAACAGATTCTCCGCAAAGCCCGAGAGGGCAAAAAAACAGAGAAGTTACATCAATACCAAGGGCAACGCATTTGTTTTGTTTTTTGTTTCTCCACTTTCATTTGCATCAGACCCAACCCACCCACACGAGCGGTTCTCGATTTCCATGCACTTCCCCGACCGCCCCCACCATTTTATATACCCCTCTTCCTCTCCCACGTCTCTCCTCACACTTGATTATTCAAATCTCTCATCTTTGCCACTCTCCGATCGGTTACCAGCTTCTGGTTCTTTTCCTCTCGCCCACTCCCGCAGCTCTATATCCCTCTTCTTCTTCCTCTGGTGTTTCAGGATTCAAAGATTTGATCTTTGGTTCTTCAAGTTTTGATCTTTCAATTTCTTTCGTTTTCCAGCCCTCTCGCTTTTCCTGATTCCCGGCTTTTAACAGGGGGGTTTTGGGTCAGAAATGAGTCTTCGAAATCTGACTGCTGATTTGAACGGTTGCTTTAGCCGTGGAGCTAAAGAGATGAACTTTCTGGCTCCCCAGCTCTCTCTCTTCGGCCGTTCCCACGCCATACAGGCCGACACTATAAACCATTCTCCAATGGTTGTCGGGGTTCCGAGCCCTTTAACTGAGCAACAGAGCAAGAAAATGCCCATTTCCTGCTCGTTCAGCTCGTTCAAAAACAGGGGAAATAAGGGGCTGTCTTTGGCTTTTGGGGAGGCAAAAGAAGCTAGGAATCTCAGAAATGGACGCACTAAACTCTGTGCTAGGGGACACTGGAGGCCAGCTGAGGACGCCAAGCTCAAGGAGCTAGTGTCCCAATATGGTCCCCAGAACTGGAACCTCATAGCCGAGCATCTTGAAGGAAGATCAGGTCTTTTAGAGACCCAAATCCAAAGATTAAGCATTTGCATCCACCCGTTTCTTTTGTTTCTGCGTTCTATCGGGTGATCTAAGAATGGGTATTCTTTCCTTGTTCCTTTTTTTTTTTTTGGACATACAGGGAAGAGCTGCAGACTAAGATGGTTCAACCAGCTAGATCCAAAAATCAACAGGAGGGCTTTCTCAGAGGAGGAAGAGGAGAGGCTGTTGTCAGCTCATAGGCTATACGGGAACAAGTGGGCAATGATTGCTAGGCTTTTCCCGGGTAGGACTGATAATGCAGTGAAGAACCACTGGCATGTGATAATGGCCAGGAGACACAGAGAACAGTCCAGCATTTACAGAAGGAGAAAGCCCTCTGTTCCTGATTCTCCTTCCTCTTATTCTTCTGGTTCTCCAACTTCTGAGGTCCTACAAAGCAAGCCTTTGGAAGTCATGACTCATCAGCAACTTGACAGCAGCAACACCAATAACTGCAGTGAATCAACAACCAACTCCGGCGCAATTGATGAGTCTGCCTCCACTTGCACTGATCTCTCTCTTTCCCCCTCTTCAGATAAAGTTCAATCTTTTAATTTTTTCTCCACTGTAGGGCAAACTCATCAGACTGGTATGCTCATCTTTCTCGACTCCTTGTTTCTGCTCATATGCTTATTTTCGTCTCTGGGTTGTTCTGTTTCTCCCCTGCTTTGTTCAGTTCTGCCAGAGTTTGCCTAACCGAGTTTTCTTGTGGTTTTTTGGAGATTCAGTTGCATCAAAGTCCAACTGTATGTTCGAGAAGGTTAGTGGCGGAGGAAACTGGTTGCATTATCAGCATGGAGCTGTTGGAATGGCTGCGAATAAGAATCAACATGATCTTTCAGATTCAAACTCAGAAGTGTCCGCAGAAGAGTCGGTGGGCACTCGCAGAACCCAGTGCTCGATTCCTGGGGAAAGTAAAGTTTTGAGTGACAAGATCCAAACGCCTTTAATTGATTTCCTTGGTGTCGGAGCTTGCTGACGTAGTGATCTCTGTTAGACTTATAGCTTAGGCCCACAGATGAGATGAGGGGAGTTTTTCTGGGTAGAAAGAGTTATTGCAGTGAAGGATCATAGGGCAACGAATCTGTTTTCTGCAGAGTATTAGGTCCATTTCTACAGTGGTCTTCGCGTGTACAGTTGTTTCCACGAATGGGAAATTGACCGAAGAGGTGAAAAGAGAGGTGAGAAGCAGTTATGGCTTATGGCTATGGCCATTGGCCAACGGGATTAGTTAGCTGCAGTAGTGGTTATTACTACAGCTGCTGCTAAACAAGTCTCGGTCCTCTAGTTTTGGTTGGGGAAAAATGGTAAGAAAATGGCCAAAGAAAAACATAATAGAGAGGTCTAGTCTTGGGGTTAATGTGGCAACACTAGGCTTTGATTGGTTTTTGTTGTGAGGGCCACTTAGGTGAGGCAAAGCCAGAGTTGCTTTCTGCTGTAATTACTGACTCGATGAAAATGAAGGGACCTGCCCATCTTTTATGACTTTTCCCCGTTCTTTCTTCATGTCATTGATTTTTCAGCGTGGTCTTTCTTTTGCATTAGCAGCCAATGCATGTTGCCCAGAACTTCGTCTCTCTCGCTCCCTCCCCTTTTTGTTTTTAATTTTCCAGGTTCCGGCACATGCTCGTTTTTAGTTAACGCATTTCAAGCGAAAATTGGCGAATAGGCACATGTTTTTATAGTTAAAATTCACCATTAGAGTATAAATTGCACAGTATATTGTTTTTATGGTTAAATTCACCATTAGAGTTCTGTATTGGATATTTGTCACTAAAAATTTTAATGAAGTGCAAATTAGCCACATGTTTAAATAACTGATAAAATATAGCATTATCTCATAGAATATTACATGAAAGGTAGACAATTAGTGACGGTGATTGAATAATAAATTATACAATTCATCTTTGAATTATACGTTATTATGCATATCAATTCCTAAACTAAAATACAAAGCAGAAGAATCATTTTTTTTCTCTAATTCTCTAACCTGTGAGTGTTCCAATTTTAGATTTGACCTCGTTTCCAACTGGATTGGTGCAAGATTTTCATCTAAAATATGGAGTGGTCTCTCTATGAACCACCAACATGCGGAGACAACTGTCTATTTCTCATCGACACTAGTAAGGAATGTAGGAGACTTTTCTTTTTTCGATTTGCATATTGAATTGTAGTTTGGTGATGATAGGTAGGCTTTCCCGCTGAAGTAATTACAATAACTGCATCTCTTGGCCTTTGCAATGCAAGCTTTCCTCCTAGAAATAGTCTACTAGACCTCAAAATCCGTTTTGCAGAAATGACCAGTCACTTCATTAGTTGAAATGAATTTTTCTATCTCATATTAGCATGAACTTTTTTATATGGCTTAAATGTCATGTACCCCCTGTATTTTCACCATTCTTACACATAACTCCCTGCTTTGACTTGTTACAATTCAGTCCCTCAACTTTTAAAAATTGTACAATGAGACCCTTGAGATTGTCACGTGACATCATGGGGGCGAATGGCTGTTAGTCACCAACAACATTCGTTGCTATCTCAGAATCCTCCGCCATCATTGCTAGTTGCCCAGTCCTCTCTTCCTTCGCCCCTTACATCTTGACCTTCTGAAGCCCCAAGCCTTCGAGCACTCCTTTCTTTCGTCCCCTTCGACCTTTTCCTACCCTCGGCACTCAAAGAATTAACCTCCTCCACCCTTCTGCCTGCCCTTTCCTCATCCTTTTATACACAGGTAGAGCTATATGCAATTGATGAATCTAGGGAGGAGTCAGTGGACATCAACCCTGCCACCATCCGCCACTATCTATAAACCATCTAGAAATTGACCTGGTGCCAAAATTGACTCCTCTGATCCTCCAATAACCACCACACAACTCCCTCAACTTTCTTCTAAAGAACCGACACATATAATTGATAAGCTTGGGGCTTCGGTTTGGCCGACAGGTCTGGTTTCGATTTGGGAGTTGCTTTGGGTTAAGGCATTGATAAAGTCTTTGGCACGATGTACGGCAGAGTTTCGCACTAGGTATGCATAAGCCCAATGATTGGAGGATCAGAGGAGATAAGGATGTAAAAAAGAAACCCTACTCGATCTTACCCTCCCCGAACCTGGCTACTCAAATACGAACCTGACCCTATCCTCAAAGCCATGGGGAGGTATGAGTTTAACTTATCATACCTGACCCTACTCATGCATCTTTTAAATTAGTATATTTCAATTCAAAATATGATTTTTTTTCAAAAATAAAATTATAATTATAATTTAACATAAGTTTTGAAACGTTTCCTCTTTTAAAAAATTTTAAATAATCAATTTACCCTTTTACTCCTATTTAAACTCTCACTACACAAAACCCAATAAAGAATCTTTTTTTTACTCTTCACTCAATTTCTCACTGGGCAAAACAAAAAAAAAATTAATAATTATTTAAACTCTCACTACATAAAATGTAAAAAAAATTAAATTTAGTTCCATGGGTAAAATTGGAAAAAATGACATAAATTACATACACTTTAATCTCTGTGCCCGAAGAAACATTTCATCTATTTTGGGACGAAGAGAGTATTACTTTAGTTTATGATTTTTTAAGTATTAATTAATTGTGAATATACACATTTTTTTGAAAATATATATAAATATATAAAAAAAAGTCTAAAAAAATCAAGTATATGCCTTAAAATAGACTGATGGGTAGTACTCACCTGCTTGTGGGATGGGTACTACCTGAACCCAATTACTTGAGGGGAGAGTTTGATATTAGTTATACCTAACTTAAACCTGGCCCGTTGACATCTCTAGAAGGAGATGATTTTGGCGTTGGGGATGTATCATGTACCACTATAGGATCTTGATCTTTTCACTGATCCTTTTTCGGCGGTAGTGTGTCGCCACGCTCTGAAGATTGTCGTTGATGTGTAGGTTCCACAACTTAGGTTTCCTCCCCAAATTTGTCTCTTGCAACAAGGTGGAACCAAAGATGACAAGGAAATAGAGGACCGAAACCGTTGGTGAATGACAGTAGGGGTAGTCACATCACGTCACATGATAGCCTCAGGAGGTTAATTGAAGGATTTTTAATAGTTTGTGGATTGAGTTGTAATGATTCATAGTTGAGGGGATCTTGTGTCTTAGTGGTGATAATTAAGGGGGGCAGGATGTATTTAAGCCTTGTTATATTGAGGTTTGTATTTATGTTCTTATGTTTTCATTTATGAAAAAAAAAAAAGAATAAAAGCTACTGCGAACCGCATTACTGGAGGATGACGCAAAGAGCAATGCGAGCTTTGATTTACTAAAAAGTCATCTGCCCTCACAAACCTGGCAGGAGGTAGAAGACAAGTAAAATATTTGATGCAAGAACTTTGTGCTATAGTTTATGAGCTAAGTTAAGTGTTTTATGTTTATCCTTTTTTTTTTCTTTTGCACCTAAGCTTACCACAGATATATGTTATATCTATCATCACATCATAAAAAAGTTCTACATCATCATACAACTAAAAAATTTAACATGAGCAACAGATTTCCCCTCAAACGAAAACAATTATGGCCAATTTTACTATTTAAAATTACAATGACCGATCCATCTATTGAAAATGCTATAGTTACTAATTTTCCCATTTTGTCCACATTTCGTTTGTTTGAACTCAGTGTAAGAATTGGCACCTAACAGTAGGGCTGGGAACGAATTGAGCAAAGTAGTAGAATGATGATGTTCGCTTGAAACAACTATTAAGTCTAATATTTTGTTTATGTTGGATTGAAAACAATACAAATCGGTCATGAACAACATTCTAGTTGATTGAGCTTAAGCTTAAGCTGTTCGATTAAATTATGAAAAATGCTAAAATTGAGATGAGACAAGTTGAATAATAAGTAAACTGAACTTTATTTAAATTGTGTATCAAACATTTAAGCTTAAAATTTTATTCAGACTTAGCTTGATAACAGTTTGAATGAACAATAAACAAGTTATAACTCGAACTGAACTTGGACCGTTCATTCATTTTTTCATCCCTATCTAACACTTCGACACAACAAATTAAAAGTGTGATAGTCTGGGCTGTTGAAAATAGGAAAAAAAAATTCTTCCTAATGTTCATTGCTCTCTTGAAAAAAAAAAACCTTTCAAATTATGTATCAAAATTTTAATTTTTTCAAGTCTAAAAACTTCCAAACGGAGTATTACCGAATCAGTTGAGTAAATATGTCTCTCATTTTAGACTATTAAGCAAATGGCCCACTAATTTGTTTTCTAGGATGGATATGTCACTTTTGGTTACTTTATAGGCAAATAAACAACCGTTATTACACGATATGAATCAATATTGAAGAACTTTTCAGGTTAGATCTAGGGAGCAAAATCTCCCTCATTTCTTGTTTCGATACTTGAAAAAGAATATCCAATTTAAATTAAAACATAATTTCAAGATGAAAATGTGCAAAAACTTGTATTCCATTATTCATTTTATGTTTTACGGAAGATTTAATACTCAGTCAGTCCTTGAAAACTACTACTTATATTTTTAAACAACTATTCTATAATTTTTTATCTTTATTTTGGCAAATAAATTCAACTATTTATATCAATTATGAAAAAATTATAATTTTTAAATTTGTTTTATAAAATTTTTCTCTAATAGATAATGAGATAAAGAACTTCAAGGAAAACTTTGGTAAAAAAAGCAATTTCCGTCGCATTCCTTTTCCTTTTTCCAACTCGCAATTGAATGAATCGCGCTTCTCTATACATTTTAATTTATTGCTTGTTTGATTTTTTGTTTTCACGGTCTTTATGACCCTTTGAGGTAAGCAAAAGATACTTGCTCCATCCCAAAATCTGTGCTCCATTTGATTTTTTGTTGTATTTTGGCTTGATTTTTTTATATTATTATTTGTTAGAAAAAATTAAAAAAAATATATTTAGAAACTACATGTCTTAATTTATCATTTGTATACAAAGATTTTTCATTTATATATGAAAATATAAAAAATAAAAAATTTTAGATTACTTACTGAAAATAAATGGAGCAAAGATTTTGGGACAGAGGGAGTATTAAACTTCTCTCGCCTCGGGGAGGTGGAAGTGGTCCAGTCCAGTCAAGCTTGCGAAATCTAACGGCCTGGGCCTGGAGTGGGCCAAGGTCTTGGACACCCCGTTTGTTCCCAGTGCACTCTTGGGCACAGGATCTGAGATCATGTGGAATCGTCAATGTCTTAATGATATCTGTTTTTAGGAGTACTGATTTGATTATAGAAACACTTTACTTCTGGATTGAAAGTCGCTCCTCGGAGACTTTGTGGACTGAGAAGAACATTTACCTGAAGTTTTAGGACTTAGATGAGCTCCTTCGTCTGGTGATCCACTAACAGTGTGCTTGGGCTTTTGCCTGTGATTACGCCGTCTGCTGGCCATATTATGTTATGTTCTTACTCTTACCTGAATAAGAACTGTAAATGAGGAAAGGTCATTTGAACCCTAAATTTCACATTCTTTTTCATTTCAGTCCTAAAAATTCACTTTACTGAACAAGTTCTAAAGTTTTGCAACTGTATAAATAATTAGTCTTAAAATTTTTGACTTTTATGAGCGAGCTCTAAAGCTTTCCAACTGTGTCCATGCCGTGGCCCCTAACAAGTTACTAGTGTAATGAATGTCAGGTTCCTTTGATCTTAGAAGTCCCGTTTTTAATATGTAGGTATTTCACTTAAAGGAAGTTCTTCCTTAATTAAAAGTCTTTATGGGCTGGTGGTTTTTATAGACCAGGCCCTATATTGGACCCTGATGAGTTAGGCCTAAGATGGTATCACTCTCTTTCAATGAATATAAGATTAACTGGTAGCCCTTAATAAATTTTTAAGATTGATTAGAAAAAAAAATTAGAACTTAAATAAAAAGTATGATGAGTTTTAGCACTGGAAATGACTCTTTTCCTAGAAATATGTGATTGAGTGGACTAGAAAACCGATGTGCTCCGGTTCACGTTTTGGGCCTTCGTTTCTAAGCCAATTATCGTTGGTACTACTACCATCTAATGTCACCAATTTACCGTCTATTTTTGGTAGTCAAAACACAAATAAGGAGAGTTAAGGAAAATAGAAGCAGCAAACTGGTGAGCCAAGAGACGGAACACCGAGAGAATGAAATCACCGTCGGAAGATGGTACCGCCTCTGCCTCTAAAATAATCATAATAATGATAATGAAACAAAAAAATTTTGGACGACGATGTTAGCCTTTAAAATCACATGAAAGTAACACTGCAGGTCAATCTTTTCTTACATTTAATTTGGAAAATATTCTGGTCGATGAAATTAAAATTATTACTCCATTCGTTCATGATGCAATGATTCAACTTTTTACGTAATTTTAAGGAAATTTGTTTTCTTAGTACTTTTTAAATTTTTAATATAAGATAAATGATGAATAATAATGTTTTATTTACCGTTTTGGAAACAGATATAAAATATTTTGGAACTTCCTAAAAGAATAAAGACCAAATATTTGAGTATATTTGAGAACAGTAAGAATGAATATATTCATAAGTAACTGATTTACATGTCAGGTGTTGCTATCAAGTTTCAAATTGTATCAAATATGAGAAATTAATATATATATATATATCAATGCTAAATAAAAATTATTAAGAAAAATATTATTCATTAAAAAAACAATTTAAAAAATAGCAAATTGATCCTAGCATGGCATTGAGTATCATAAAAATTTATCTATTTATATAAAAAATTTATGTTAAAAATCACAAAAATTCAAACATACAAATCAGTTTTTTGCATGTGTGATTTGAAGTAAATAGAGTATTAAGTCTTATATGAAATTAGTTTTAAACAAAAATTAGTTTTACTTATAATCGGTTACTCTATGCCTGATGAGTACAGCGTAAGACTTGAAATTTTTATCCGACTTTCCTGGAGACATTAAGCATGGATTTTCCTGAGATCAATTTAACAAAACAAAAGATATCTAGAGTGGAATTGTGAGCCTAGTAATACTAAAAAGATGGTCGAGTAGCTAAGATGTGAAGTTAAAAGGTTTTGGGATACACACAAAAATTGATTAAAAATTTGGAGACAAAACCATCAAAAGTCACTTGAAGACAACAACAGCAGATGTGGTGTTTAAATAAAAACAAAATATAGAGTTCTAAGATTAGTTTGAAAAACAGATAAGAATCGGGGTTTAACCACAAAAAATATCATATATATATATATATATAGTAGGAACATTTAAGCAGGGTATTATTAACATCAATTGTCTGGCATACTCGCGGAGTATGTACTCCACCGTTTGGCATCCGTTAAGTTTGGGGAGAGAAGAGCTTTTGTTGGTTGGTTGGGATAATTCCGGTGAAGGGGTACTAAATTAAGGAGATAATGATGTGCGTTTTTTGGTATTACACGTAACGTCCTTTCTATGGAATATATAATTAATTTTGAAATCTTTGTTTTGTTTTTTTCTTTCTGTTTCTCTCTCCTCAGCTTCATCCCGATTGAACAACCATTGAATGAGTTTTTATGGTTGCTCATTCTTGTCTCCGTCAATCGTCATTTTTAATATTTTTTTGATTGTATCTTCTCATTTTCGTCATTAAGGTTTGTACTGATTTTGATTCGTATGCTTCTACCTTGTTTGCATTTTTTAATGGTGGGTTTTATGAAATTTTTTATTAATTTACCGTTTTAAATTATGTATGTTATACACAAGACAGTATTTTAATTTCCGATTGCTTAATCTAAATTTCAATCTAAATTTCTCATAATAATGTTCACAAATCGTATTACATAATATTGCATGCATGGGTTTGGCTGCTAAAAGACTGAGGAAAAGAATCAAATCTCTCATCTACGTCAACGCCTTTGATGCATCACCCACCCCTCACCTGTTTGTTAACTTTCTCTGCAATTTTATTCATCTCATCCTTAATTTAAAGCGGTCGCTGCTATATTCCTTTGGTAGTAACGAATAGTTTGATCCTGCAAGTATATGTAGAAGCAAACATATATAATTCTTCACTACGCACACCCATAAAGTTCATTCAAAAGTTCATCTTACTACAGTCAGATATAAATATCTATAGTTATTTAATGCTACAAGCAAGACCCCAAATTTCATACTTAATTACATCACCAAATTTCACATACTTCCATATATACCCCAGTTTCATGCTTTACCATAACAATATCGGATTAATTCCACTTCTAACACCACCATTAATCACTCTATAGGTACAAAAAAAAACCATATATACCCCAGTTTCATGCTTTACCATAACAATATCGGATTAATTCCACTTCTAACACCAGCATTAATCACTCTATAGGTACAAAAAAAAAAAAAAAAGAATACATACAGCTCACCACCAGGATTTCATTCTTCTTTGACGCTATTGTCAAACACAAGCGTTTACGAAGAAAAAAAAACCCAGCAATATAATACGACTTCTATACTTTCAAACTCCAGTTCCATATACAAGTCAACAACACAAATGATTCACGCAATACACTCACCCATACGGGTTTCATACGTCCTGCCATCAGATTCAATACAAATTCAATGCCGTCGTCTATAAACTTTCACACTATTAATCTCCAATACCATACATTCTAACTCCCTATTAATTATAACATTATAGCTCCAGTTTCAAACAATTACTTACAGTACAAGCCAATACTAAATACCCTTAATTCTTTTTTGCAATTGTATTAGGTGAAAAAGAGGGCAAACTACACCCTATTTAATGGTTTTAAAAATAAAAAAGCTTGCTTTGAGTTCGGATGTGGACTTTAACAGACTTCTACAAGATGGGTATTTTCTCCTGGCCTCGCTTTCTTTCTTTTTGCGTTGTCAGATTTGATAAACACTTTCTAGACTTGACTGTTAGAGCTTGACTTCCTCTTAACCTATCTCTCTTGACCTGGAAATGACTTTCTCTTTATTAAGATTTTTGTTCTTTAACACTTTCTAGATTTTCTTAATTAACCACTTATAACGATTTTCCAATCTATGACGACCAATGCAGCAAATTTTTTTTTTTCCTCTCCTACGTCAGGGTTGCTGCAACAAAGAATCCCATCATATTTATTTGGACAGGTGAACAAATGGTCGAGTTTTAAATTTTGGATGTGAAGCCATATGTAAGCCGTCTTCTAGGTATGCAGAAACTTCCATGTTTAAGTGTTCTTATAACATTTTCATAATCATTAAAATTTAATGATTTTATTAATGTGATGCTGTTCTAATGAACTAGGTATGCGTGACTGGTCTGGATATTTATGAACAAAATTCAGGAAGTTGTTCCCATGGATCAGTAACCAAAGTTTCTCCAAAAACTTTCGGGGGGAAAGTTTAAAAATTATGTTAAGAGCAGTTTCAGAACATTCTAGGATCCAATTGTTGACTTTTCCCACCTATGTGGGCTCCCCTTATTTTTCTTTTTCTTTTTTTCTCTTCTTATTCTGGCTTCTTTTCTGTCCTTTTCTCTTTGGTCAATTGAGATGTATTTAGGAGTGTCAAGTATTGCGGCTAGAAGAGGCAAAAGAAGCTGCAAAATTGCAGCAGACATTGGAAAACAGAGATAAAACAGCTAAAAAGTGGTGTCGATTTTGCTGAAAATCAGATTGGGCTGTAGGCGCTCCTTCGTCTATAAATAACCATACTTTCTCCTCAGCTTAAACCATGCCAATTACTTGCTCAATTCACAGAGTAAAAGAAAATTATAAGAGAGATTTGTTTTTTTGGAGTGATAAAATATGAGATGTTCATTTTTAGTGTTTGAGAAACACTTGTCACTATTTTAGATTTATCTCATATTTTAAAAATTTTTTATTTAAAAAAATTTATATTTTTATAAGTGTAATATTTTATTAGTAAAAGAAAATCTTAAAGTTTATCCTGTAGACTTAGCCCTAAATTAAGGATGAATTATGTAAATTTTATGGTATCATTTTTACTAATTATCTTGCAGTTATCATCTTCTATGGTCCTAACACAAATTGGGCAGATCAGTCTTAAAATTTTGCTTTCTGTTATCTCTGTTTTGGTTGCCTTTGTTTTAATTGTGTGCATAAGTCTAGAACGTACTTTTAATGAAAACCTTGTAAATTATTTTTGAATATTCAGATTAATGATTTAACTGGGTTATTCACTATAGTAGAAATGGAATTTGAGACAAAACCGCAGTTACTTTAGGTAGAACATTTTCACTATCTCCTCTTTTGTGCACATGTTGCAAACACAAGACACCCATTTTGGAAAACCTCCTAAGCAGTTTTCTTGTGAACTTTAAGGCAACAATTTCTTGGCAGAAGATGTATTTGGAGTTGTTTGTAGGGGGTTTTAAGTGATGGTTAAGTAGTTGTTGTGAAGCTGTTAAAGTTTAGTGGCTCTTGTGCAGATTTTGATTTTTGCCGAGAAGTTATGTTGTTAAGCTGTGCGCAAAACAGAATTTTGTTGTGTTATTCATTGGGTTTTGTATTGATGCCAAGAAGAGAGTTCTGCTTCATGAGTACATTTGCAACAGGTCATTAAAATTTGATTTACATGGTATGGTCCTCCTAAACTTTTCTGTCTCCCCCTTATCATTCTATGTTTTACTTCTGCAGACCTTAAGAATTACTCGTGTCTTTTTGCTGAGATAGTGCTTTGTATATGCATTTATTATATATGCTTTAGATTCTTTAAGTTTGGGGTGTTGGATTACTTGACATGCCACTTATATTTATTTAAGATATGGTTCTTATATTGCAAGTACCAGATAGGATTTTTTTTTCTTCTTTTAGTTGTGTAAATTTTCACAGTTGCAGCTTTCTTGCACGTTGTTTGTGGTGAATTAATTTAAAAGTTCTTAAGAAATGATGCAGAGTTAGTGAGGGGACCTCTGATCATTGGTGATGAGTTATCTCCTTCAATTGTTTTCACTCATGAAATTGATGCAATTGGTACTTTGAGGTAAGTTAACTTGAAATTATGGGTTTGGTGGTAGTGTACTTTAACTTAAGTATGACAGCAACTCCATCAATTCTCTTGTCGTTAGAGGACAATATTAGGAGTGAACTTGATTGCCAGGAAGAAGAATTTTAATCAATACATCAAAATTCAGGTACTATGGAAGCTCAGAATTGGCATTGCAAAGCAAAATACAACATTCCAATTGTAAATGTCTTAAAGAACAACCTACAACAGGCAATTTCACAATGTGCTCAACAGGGAAAAGAAGGATTTGGGCACAGCGAAATTGATGACACTGCATCGTACATTAATCGAAACAGCTATTTGAGCATTCCCAATGCTACTTCAAAATTGGTTATCTGGAATCACATTGGCATCCCGAAGGAACACATGATATGTAAAATAATATTTCTACAACAAATATATATATATTTGAAACTCAATACAACTTGAAATCTCGTGGCAACGCCTAATATGGAAGCTAATTAAGGATATAAATTAGAAAACTTTCACAATTTAGCTCGTTTTATGAATACACTTTCTCATTCTTCATGAATTTATAAGTGGTGGCACCTCAGCTGCTTTGCTAGAAGTTTTCTTGACTTATCGCCACTGCTTCTCAGATCAGTTCTCCCACCACTATCTGCAATTGTCAACCACCAATTTTCCAAATTTTGAAACAACCTACACCATTTCATTCCTCTGACACTATTTTTCTAATGTCAAAAACCCAACTTATGCCTTGATCAGAAATCTTTCACAACTAATGCCACGGGACCAAAAAGTGAGAACTGGAAATATCATAGTACAAGGAGGACGAGGAAGATGAGGAGGTGGAGGAGGTATATACGTTAAACAAACATGATAAACTAATAAAACAACATTATATAGAATGTGAGAGCTCATATATATACCTGGAATTAGAATTACTTGATTTAACCTATAATAAATATCATTTGATAATACTTGTAAAGATGTTTCTGAGCCGAAAAAAATAATTACTTTGATTTTGAAAATTGGTAACAGAAAAAGGTAAATATTTGATAATTTAAGAATGATCTGTTAACAAGATATGACATCTTATTTATAAGTAAAAAAAATTGATGTGAAAATAATAAAAAACAAAAATAGATATTTACTTGATGTGTTTTAGCCAAATAAATAAATAGTCGCAAGATATAATTTTATATTTGAATTTAAGGAACTAATAAAAATACTACTTTATTGATCCTATTATGTGTTTTACATTTAAAATTTTGTGCGTCCCAAAATACAAGTCATCATTTTCATACTAATAATTCTTATTTTAAATGTATATTTCTCAATGTACCTGTCCAAACCCAATGAAGTGAGAGTTAAAAAGGAAAAGATATCTCCATTATATGGCTTGACTACATATATATCTATTTGTTTTTTTTTTTGTGACAAAATATAATTCATTCCAATAAAAAGTGAGACAAATAACATCTTACAAATCAACGATGGTATAAAAACTCCAAGAAATAATATGAATATAAAACTAGCTACTAAAAAAGTTACCCTTTCTTATGATACTGAATGAAAGAAAGAGAATTGGCGGGATCAAGCCAAATCTTTCATGTAAACAAAAATAAAATTAAAATAAATAACTTACTAAAAATTGGAACAAAGCTTAGATAAAACAAGATCACATAGTCAAAAAGAACAATAGACTATCTGATCAAGTAAAAGGCAGATCAACCTCTAATAATAGATCAACTAATGTAAAGTCTAATATAATAAATAGATAAAAAAATTCTAATATCATCACCTAATCCATTATTTGAAAACACTTCGTCATTGATGTTTGCTGTGTTTTAACCTCCGGCCTCTACCTAACCCATTAACACTGAAAATGGATCACTAAATATCTATACACTGTAAACCTTTAGAAAAATTTGATGGTATTTTGTTAATAATGATAAAGAAGTTCTGTGAAAAATAATGAGGACAAAGGAACGATTAAAAAAAGAGATTGGAGTATGTTGACCAGATGAAATGAAAATAGTAAATCAACTAGCCAGACTTAGATTAATGTCCAACCCTGAGTTCAAGTGTGAGGAAGAAATGAAAAAAATGATGCCGACAAAATAGGTGTCAAAGAGAGGAGCCGGTTAGGGTTGCTAATTGAGAGTTAGTTTTGAGTTATTTAAGAAAGCAAATATTAAGCGGTTGAGGAAGAAAGACACGCTAAGGGAAGCGACAATGAGCACGAGGGAAAAAAATATTGATTTTGTCGTTTTTATTCTGGGAAAGAGATCCGTTTGAGTTTAAGTTAGAGATAAGTACGGGGGTGGATCAGTGTATACAGTAAATTGCATAAATGATCCCCAACGTTTAAGTACTTCCTCCATCCCAAGTTTTCTGCTCCATTTGCCATTTTGGGTTGTCTCATATTCCCTGCACCATTTCCTCTTTTAGTAAGTTTTATCATGCTTAATGACCATATTACCCTCTTCTTCTTCTTTGAAAAAATGAAAGTAATGAGTTAGAGCAAATGCATCGATGATAAATGTTAATTTTGTAGTCAAACATGTTGACTTTTTGTCAACTTTGACCACAATTTTCTACCTTATCACTCAATATTTTTGGGCCGATTCTTGCTTCAATCCTTCATTTTGTAGGTTGAAGAAGCGGACCATAGCATTGGAATGGCATCGGGACAAGCGGAACAAAAAACATGAACACAAAAGTCAACGGAAATTATAATTGTGAGGCCTAGGCACCACAGTGCAAAAGTTCTCTGCCTAAAAAACGCACCCTGGAGGCCTAGGCGCCCAAGTGCCCCCTCTTGGGGCCTAGGCGCCAGAACACCTGCGAGCCTGGAGGCCTAGGCGCCCAAGCACCCCCTACCTCAAATTTGAATTCAAGCTTGCTATTGGCCAAGGATTTCTATCCAAATGGTTTGGTGGGTGAAAGAGACACCTTTAAGAGTAGAAGAACCTGGAACCTAGCAAGAAGAACTCACTCTTCATTTTCATCTTCTCATCTTAGACTTAGGTTTTTCATCACCATTTCTTGCATTTCTTCATCTTCCTTGAGAGCATTTTTGGATTCTTGCTTGGAGAATGCTTGGAGCACTTGAAGACTTGTAGGAGCCTTGAGGAATCAAGCATCTAGAGTCTATTGGGTTCCTTCTTTCCTTCTTTTATCTTGTATTTAGACATGGATGCTCTTTTATGTATTTTCATGTTTATGTTTAGTTTGATTATAGAGTAGTTTTCTCTACACTTTCTATGGTTGTAGCTACTTGAATTGGTTATGTTGGTTGGATTAATGGCTATTTGACTTTGGTTTTCCTTCATTGCTTGTTTACTCTTCTCCTTGAGTTTATTGTTGTGTTGATTGATCAAGGGCCCTAGTCAATTGCACTTTAGATTTCTTTTAAACTCTTGGAAAAGATTAAAAGGAATTGGAATTAGGAGAAGAGTGTAGTGGCCATGGGCTTGTTGGGAGACTAGTCTAGGACACTAGGTGAAGGTAAATTGCACTTGTAATGCCCCTCTTGAACTAGCAATTTGGATGGGAGTCCATTCTAGTGTAAGCTTGGGAGAGTGACCCTTTCACTTAGGAGAGTAAGGGCCCAATTAGTTAACTTCACCAACAAGTAGAAAAACAAAACTATTAGCCTTAATTCATTAACTAACCAAGTCAAATAGTGAAAACCATAGGAAGTGTGTTTTGTTAATTCATTAGAAAACCCCTAATTTGCATTGTGTTTGTGTTCTTGTTTATTAGTAATTTATGTGGAGTTGCAAACATAGTTATTTTCATAGTGAGTAAATCGTCAATTGTTGCTTGTTTAGCTAAAGTGAGTCTCAAGGTAGTGGTAATTAACAAACAATACAAATCAATCATCGTGGGAACGATATCTTATTCACCCTATCTACACACGTCCCGTGCGCTTGCGGATTAGGGTTGTAAAACTCACAACAATCGATGGTTGTCGGCAGTTGGATACGAAGTTGTTTGACCGACGTCGCTGATGGTAGAGCTGGTCCACCGATGCCGTTGATGACGGCCAGCGAGAAGATTTAGGTCGAGGTGGAGGAAGATCACCAAATTGAGGAAATGGCTGATTCAAATTTAGGCGACGATGTGAAGAGATCGGAGATGATAGACGAGGAGATTGGAGGTGAGAGGCAAGGGTAGGTGACGAGATCCGAGGTGATAGGCAAGGAGATCAGAGGCGAGAGGCAAGGAGATCGGAGGAAAGAGGCGAAGGTAGGCAACGAGATCGGAGGCGAGAGGCGGGGAGAACAGAGGCGAAAGGTGAGAGTTGACAAGGCAAAAGATTGGAGGTGAGAGACAATAAGGTGAGGAGGCGAGGTGGTGAGGAGATTAGAGGACAAAATTGGATACGAGGCAATAGGCAATGAGGTAAGGAGAAACAGTAGCAGATTCCACGTCTGGCATGTAATAGTAGGAGAGGAGAAACGTTAAACTAAGGGTAAAATTGAAAAATGATACATATTTTTACCATTTCTTAATCTCCGTGTCAAACACAAATAGAGCAGAAAACTTGGGACAGAGGGAGTATTGTTTTGTTTTAGTTCTTAATGTATTAAATATTCTATTTTATCCTAAATCTATTTGAAGATTTCATTTTGATTCTAAATATATTAAAAACATTTCATTTTGGTCCTATTGGATAAAATATGTTAACTTAAATTATTCATCTAATAAAATTTTTTTAAATCATAATCTAAACCATTTGGTAACTGTCTTATAATAAATTTAATCTATATAATAAATAGTTAATAGAAAATTCAAATCATCTTTTTTTTTTGTTTTCTATAAATTGAACTTATGTTATTCAGGAAGAAAAAAATATTAATTTAAATTGTCTATTCACTACAAAAAAAATATTAAATTGTTTAAATTTACTAGAAGAAAGTTACAAAATATTTAAATCAGAATTTCAAAAATTTATGTTAGATAGTTATTCTGAGTTAATGAATTACATCTTGTAAGGCATCAAAATAAAACAATTTTAATAGATTTAGGACCAAAATAAAATATTCAACAAAAATGACAATTAAAGGTTATGAACTATTTATATCATTTACTTTGAATTTATATATAGTGTTCATGCCGTGGAATTTCGATGTCGGTATCATTACTAAAAAATAGCCTATTTCCAACGGCCATTTCCGATGGCTTGCCGTTGAAAATTCTAAAAGTTCCAACGCGAAACCGTTGGAAATCAGACGTTGGAAATCCATCCGTTGGAAGTTCATTTTCCAACGGCCCAAATGAGGGCCATTGGAATTTTCAACTGTCAGCCGTTGGAAAATTTCCAACGGCTATATATATATTTTTTTCCCAATTTCCAACTGCCATTTCCCAATTTCCAACTGCCTTAGCCATTGGAAAGTATGTTTTTATATTTTATATTTACCCGTTCTATTTCCAATGCTTTTCTTTAAACGTCAAACGGCTTAGGTGGTTCAAATTTATTGTATCGTATGTAATCAAATACTAAACGGGTGCACGTACATAAATGCAGTAGTAAATCTCAATAAAAACATACATAATTGAAATTACAAAATCATGTCATAAATGTAGTTATATATCCACATAAAAACATACACAATTGAAATTTACAAATCATGACACAAAAATAGTTACAAATCCACATAAAAACATACATAACTGAAATTTCATAGTTCCATTCTCCTAAAATGTGTTTGTTTGTTGATAAACACACAAAGTAAAGTGATATGCTTGATCTAGTCTTCATCGGATCCCGAGGCATCAATATCATTGTCAGGATGCCCGAGCAGAGGAATTCCAACTCATTGACATATGTACTCCAGCTTAGCTCGTTGTCTCCTCTTCAGGCACTCCAAGTTCCGCTCATAATAGGATGCTTGTTGTGCTGTATGCTCCGCAACCACTTGCTCAACTTGTTCAGTGAACTCCGGCGTCTGAGTGACATCAACATGTGCTGCAGGAGTATTCCCTGGTCGTCGTCATCCAAGCACAATATGTTGTTCTGATCCAAGACCAAATACACGCCCTTTCTTCCTTCCACCAGCAGCTGCACTCATTATCGCAATCTCATCAATGACATGTGCGACTCCTTCCTCTTCCATTTGCTGCGTTTGTTCATCGATCTCAGCAGTTACTTTTGCCTACATAAGGGTAAAAATTCGTTTATTATTAAGTCGCTACATATTGTTATGTAAAAAGGTAAATTTATATAACATGATTATTACCGCCATTTCCTCAGTCCGCTTGTTGACGTATTCCCTGCTCTTTTTCTTATGAGTTTGCTGCATGACCTTGAACAAGCCAGGGTCCCTCTTCTCCGGATCTTTTTCGCGCTACATTTGGTTGTTAATAAGATTAATATTATTACACCATAAATAAGTTGAATTATGTGTAAAAGAGGTTCATAAGTTTTACCATTCACTCTCGGTGTTCAGTAATTGAAAAAGAGCCTCCTGCATAAGTAGCACTGTATCCACCAGTGGAGTTAGACGATTGTGATGATGATGCTCGTATTGTCTTACCCCTCACCGATTTCTCCTGAAACTCCGATAAAGCCCATCATTCGTCCATTTCTGCATATTGTGCGTCGGTCATAAATGATGCCCGTGCTCGCCGTTTCACAGGATTTTTCTCGCGGCGAATGTCACCCAGCGTCGATCGATAATGATTAGCCGCCATCATATGCCAAACGTGATAGACCTCATTATGATGGGTTGGATCTCACTCACATAATCCTTATACATAAAATAAAATATAAGGAGTCTAATAATTATCTACATGATTTCTAAAGCTGAAAAGGTGAGACCAAAGTGCGAACCTCAAATACGCACCAACACGCCTGAATATCCGTTGGGCTTGCGCTCGTCCAATCATGATGTCCCTTTAAGTATGTGGTGAAGCATCTAGTCACCAACCGTGTTGCTCTTGATGGAAGGAAGCTACATGGAATGCATGTTCCAACATAATAAATATTGTTTTCATTAGAAGTAAATGAAATGCATATAACATAAACTATTATTGTTTATAATGATACATTACTTACGTGTTACCGTGAGGTGTAATCTGTAAGCGACCCTGAATCGGGGTTTCGGATACCGCTGACTGACCAATGGAATTCCCCCCATTGGCTGAAGGTACAGGTGCCGGAGTAGATCGACTAGCACTCTGGCCGACTAGAGGAATGCGAATATCATCTGTACGAGGGGTGGGATATGGAAGAACATCTTCTTCTATTATGGGCCGCAAAGCTGAATGTCAGGAATCCGATTGGCCTGCCTTTTTATGTTTGACAAGTGGTTCTGCTAAAGCTTTTTTGAACTGCTGAAATAGGTCTTTCCCTGGGCGACGTGTATACGTTGCATCTCGTTTAGGTGGCATCTGCAATTTTATTAAAATCCATACAACATTTTACAAATGCAATATATGGGGAGTAGTATTGCTCTTGCAACTGCACCTATCACAGTTAATTTAGACATAGTATTATTATGATTATAATTATTCCACGTTCACACTACATTTTCTAAGTAATTGCACGTTAACATGACAATCAATGGACGTCATCGTCCTCAGATTGTGCCTCAGAATCGCTATTCTCAGTATCCCCACATTCAAATTCATCTTCTTCATCACTTGCTTCAAGGGCATCATCTTCCTCAAATTCATCGTCATGTTGCAAAGTTTCTTCCCTGATCGGTATGTCATCTTCTACAGCTTTCCCCACTCCAGTTTTAGTTAAATTGTTGATTGGGTCATCCATAATTACGGGTGGATTGTTCACGCTACCTTCAAATTCTTCTTGAAATGCATCATCGTCGTCATTAACATTATAATGAACGATGCGTCTAGGTTTGATTTTCAAAATGGCTAACCACCGTATTTTTTCACGTGACTTTGTTGGATAAGGAGTGTAGTATACTTGATCAGCTTGGGAGGCAAGAATGAACGGGTCAAACTTCTCATATCGGCGACCATCACGAACCTCAACTAAACCATATTGTTTATAAACCCGAGTGTCACGATCTGGAGTAGGGTCAAACCATGCACACCTAAACAATACAACATTTTTTTGTGGCCATCTAGGATATTCGAGTTGAATGGTTTCTTCTAACACCCCATAAAAATCACATTCAACCTCACTTGATCCTGAAGTCTTTATACATACGCCACTATTAAATGTTGCTTTGTCACAACCCCAATCGCTAATGTGGAACATGTACCCATTTATGAAATAAACAGGCCAAGTCTCAACACGACGTGATGGCCCGCACCCAACATCCCACAAGAAGCGGTCCGTGATATTGTTGCGCAGATCATTCACCTAGTTACATATAATAAAGTTTATGAATATGTCTTTCCCTTGAGAAGCAAAATATGGCTAAAATTGAAGTGTAGGTAACTTACATAGTTTCTAAGCCATGTAGCAAAGTTATTCTCAATGCAGACATCCAGGTCTGACATTGCTATATTTGGTGCATGCATACGCACTTCGTCAACAAACAAACTACAAGATATACATAGAGGTCGTTGGAGCATAAACTTGATTATTAAAGTGTATAAAGGAAAAAAAAGTATTATTATTATAGTAGAATATATAAAGGAAATATGTGTTATGGCACTTACTCGAGGTACGTCTTCACCTCCTTACAATTTAGTAAGACATATGCAGTAGCAACCCTCAATTCATTGTCATCAAGATATCGATATCTTGAGACACCATATGGACGACCCGGGTATCTAAAGATAGACCACACCGATTCACCATATTGTCTTTGTTCGCCATCATCATTACGAGGTGCTTTTGTTGCTATATGTGGAATATGAGATTCAAAGTAGTGAGAGCAAAATGTTGAGGTCTCCTCAATTAGATACGCTTCAAAAATTGAACATTCTACATGAGCCTTATTTGATACCTTCATTTTTAGGTCATGCATACAACGCTCAAACTTGTACATCCACCTATACTGAACGGCTCCTCCGACCCTAGCTTCGTAAGGTAGGTGAACCGGCAAATGTTTCATCGAATCGAAAAAAGCTGGTGGGAAAATTCTTTCCAACTTGCAGAGTGTGACAGGAATATTTGCTTCTAACTCGACCATGTGATTCACATCTAACTTTGGAGAGCATAAATCACAGAAGAATTGACTTAGCTTAGTCAACGGTTTTCATATATTTTCAGGTATCGCTTAAAGGGCTATTGGGAGGAGCCTCTGCATCATTACATGACAATCATGACTTTTCATACCAGACATATGACTTACATTACTGTCAACACACCTCCCAAGGTTCGATGCATAGCCGTCTGGGAGTCTAAGTGTTTTAACCCAATTGAGGACATCAGACCTTCGATGTGTGTTTAGTGTAAAAGTTGCTTTGGGTTTGAATGCTCGACCCTCGGCTTGAGGATTTAAATTTAGCTCTGATCGACTGCACAACAGCTGAATGTCCTTACGAGCCTTCACGTTGTCCTTAGTTTTATTCCTCACATCCATCACTGTATTTCATATATTGTCAAACACATTCTTCTCTATATGCATCACATCCAAATTATGGCGGATTAAATTATTCCTCCAGTAAGGCAACTCCCAGAAAATACTTCATTTTGATCAAATATGAGTTCTACCATAACCTGGTATGGTTAAAACCTCTCCATTTTGAACTACAGATGGAAAATTTGAGATACGTTCAACTATTGTTTCAGGCGGAAGACGCTCAGGAGGCAATGATTTCTCAATTTTTCATTTCTTAAAGGCAACTCTGTTCTTTCTATATGGGTGATCCAACTCGAGAAATTTTTGATGAGAATCAAAAAAGGAAATTTTCCTCCCGTGCTCAAGCTGGAAGGCTTTACTATGCTCCATGCAAATAGGGCAAGATAACCTCCCATGAGTCATCCAACCTGACAACATCCCATAAGTCGGGAAGCCATTGATGGTCCACAAAACTGAAGCACGGAGCTGAAAATTCTGTTTAAGTGAAACATCCCATGTTTGGACATCATCTTCCTACAATTGCTTCAATTCATGAATAAGAGGTTGTAAATAAACATCAATGTTCTGACGTGGACTCCGAGGGCCCGGTATCAATGAAGTCAAAAACATATATGGTTTCTTCATACACATCCACGGTGGCAAATTATACGGAGTAACAATGACCAGCCAACATGAATATTGTTAACTAGAGTTTCCAAACGGAACGAAACCATCAGAACATACACTAAGGCGAACATTTCGGGGCTCTGCGGCAAACCACGAGTACATGGAATCAAAATGTTTCCATGCTTCCCCATCTGAAGGATGTTTTAAAACATATGGCTCGGATCGATGCTTACTGTGTCACCTCATGGGCTCTGCAGTTGAAAGTGAAGCATATAGTCGCTGAAGGCGAGGAGTTAAAGGTAAATGGTGCATGGTCTTTCTTGCTCTATTTTTACCTTGTCCACATTTTCTCGGCTTAAACCGAGATTCACCACAAAACTTGCAGTGTGTAGCATTTTTATCATTATTCCAAAACAACATGCAGTCGTTAACACAAGCATCAATTTTTAGATGCGCAAGACCAAGTTGTGAAACTAATTTCTTTGTCTCATACCAATTCGACGGCATCTTACTATCACTTGGCTGTGTCTCATTCATCAAGACCGCAATACCATCATAACACCCTTTTAATATATGATATTCTGCTTTAAGGTTTAACAAACGAACTGCAGCAGATAGCTTAGAATGTGTCTCACATCCATCCCAAAGAGGTGTAGTCGCCGAGTACAATAAATCAGAAAACCGTCTAAAACCTTCATTAGGTTGTTCATGGACTTCAGTAAAATTCTGATGGGAACTTGGTCCAACTGCATCAAATATCATTCGAGCATATAGGTTTACATGTGAACTACACTCAGCATGCTCATACCAACCACAATTATCAAACGGCTGATCAGACGGGTCCTTAAACAGTTCCCCATGAGCTGTCCAGTTAGTGTAATAAGGCATGAATCCCCACTTATATAGATGCACTTTAACGTCATCATAATCCTTAAACCTCAAATTTTTACATCTCCTACATGGGCAACGTATTTTGTTCCTATCTATATGACCTGGATTACTACAAGCAAATGTTATGAACTGTTCAACCCATGTCTCCCACCCCTCCTTATACCCAATTCGCTTAGGTAAATAACGACTACTATACATCCAACTACGTTCTTGTTCCATGGAGTCCTACCAATGGAAATTATATATTAATAGCCAACATATTATAATTAATGCCATGCATTAATATTTCACTGAATTAAAATTAATATTTTTACTACTACTCATCTATAGTTCGAAGAACTATCATCTAGGTACCTCTAACACAACTATAGTGGTTTACTTCTTTATGGCTCGGCCATACTTCTTATACTTGATTTACTCTACTATTCATGAGGCTAAGGCCTGGGAGGGTATGTCCACTTGTTATAGTCAATTACTTGCATTTCAAGGACAGGCTGATGAGGTTACATGCAACAACAGCAAGGCATAGACACTATTATACTTAAGTGTTTAGGGTGTGTGAGTTCAACAAGTGTGGCATTCTAATTCATGTCAACCGAGAAGCCCACATCTTTCAAATTTTACAAACATAGTTTTTCATGTGTCATGCTTATTATGCACATCAAATCCGAAAGCAAATTCAACACCAAATATTAATAACTCCAAAATATACATAGCATAAGATGGCATTCCATCCATAGTATAGATAATTATTATTATAATAATAATAATTATTATTATTATTATTATAGTTCTCTAAGTTTAAGATAATAATTCTTTTAATTATTATTATTATGGATTATTGTTATTATTATTATTAGTAGTACCACTCTTAGTATAATAGTAATTATTTTATTTTTTTTAATAATAATAATAATAATAATAATAATAATTATTTATTATTATTTTCATACTTCTCTTCGTATAATAATAATTATTTAAATTATTATTAGTATTATATTAGTATACTTTTATTAATACTCTTACTATAATAATAATTATTTTATTATTATTATTATTATTATTATTATTATTATTATTATTATTATTATTATTATTATTATTATTATTATTATTATTATTATTATTATTATAGTACTACTCTTAGTATAATAATTACTATTTTACTTATTATTATTATTATTATTATTATTATTATTATTATTATTTATTATTATTATTATTACTATAATTAATATCATGATTATTATTATTATTTTAGCTCGTATCTTTGTACAATAATTATTATTTTAATTATTATTATTACTATTATTATTAATATTACTATTACTATTATTATTATTATTATTATTATTATTATTATTATTATTATTCTACAACTACTCTTAGTATAATATTTATTATTTTAATTATTGTTATTACTATTATTATTATTCTTATTATTATTATTATTATTATTATTGTTATTATTATTGTTATTATTATTGTTATTAATATTATTATTATTGACAGATATTTTATTAAAGGTAAAATTTAATCAAACAAATTTACTTAAATATAACTACTTTGAACCTTTATATTAATTCCAAAACTTAAAACATTATAAAAATAAATCCAGTTAAACATTATTATTTAAACTAACAATGTACTATTTGGAATTAATCCCGAAAATAATAAAAAAAATTAACAAAATGCGCAAAAATTTAAAATTCTAATGAGTAACCTCAAATCTTTACATCCAACCATCAATAACTAAAAATCACATAAGAAAGATTTAAACCATTTTTTGGATAAATAATTTAAATTTTTTTAAAAATACGTGTTAAACGAAAATACCCCAAATCCTTCTTTCGAATGCGTTTATTCTTGCTTCCAATCTGCTAGAACAAGTAAAATATTCCACCCATTGCAATTATTAAACCAAAAACCATAAAAATCGATAAAAAAAAAAAGTTACAGCCGAAACACAAAAAAGAGAAAACCCAGAAACTTACCTACAGATCGAGGAGTTAGACCACCAGATCCAACAAATCAGACATCGATCGACCTTAATCCGGCCCTGGGAGATGAAACGAAGGTGCTATGTGTGCGTGTGGGGATTTTCAGCAGAGGAAGAGAGCAAATAGAGTTGATGTGAAGCTGATGAAGACGACGAACTGGACGAGCTAGGAGTATTTAAATTTCCATTTTCCAGCAGCTAAGGCCGTTGGAAACAACTAATTGAAACGGTGCGTTTTGGCGTTACATTTTCCAACGGCTTAGGCCGTTGGAAGTAAATGCACAGTCAACTTGTAGAAGGTTTTCCAAAATGGTGCGTTTCAGTAACTTAAAGCCGTTGGAAAATTATCAACATCCTTAGTTAATTAATTTTCCCAAAATGCCGTGTTTCTGTTAATTAAGCCGTTGGAAATTTCAAACAGCATCAATTTTCACAATTACTCACAACGTTGATTTAAGTATATTTGTTTTCCATCGGCTTTAGCCGTTGGAAATAATTTTGAAACCTCACATACTAAATTCCAAGGGCTTTAGCCGTTGGAAATAGAGATGTTTTGAATTTGTTAATTTTTCTAACGGTTTAGCCGTTGGAAATTTTTTTCCCCGTTAGCCGTTGGATATTTTCCAACGGTTTGCCCGTTGGAAGATAGGTCGTTGGAAAAATTGGTTTTTCTAGTAGTGTATTAAACGCATTAAAAAGCTCGTTAAAATTTTCCAAAAAACGAAAAGAAAAGAAAAAAGCCCCGACAAGCGAACGCTTAATTCGATTACAATAAACAAACATCCTTTCACTATTTATCCCCTAGCCATTCTCCCTCAATTTGAGTTCATTATCCTCAATCCTTCACCAGCCTTTCACTGAGATTGTCCGGCTGGCTCAAAATATTTTAGTATGAAGTTCCCATTGATGTTTTTTAAGGTGTAATTAGCTCAACAATGACTACTGAATTAAGACTGTTAATGTGAATTAATTGCTTGAGATTAATATTGTAAAAATTCTGTTTAAAGAGTTGCATACCTATATCATGAAAACATAAAGTTTTGAATAAATTCTCCATTCCCGTTCATAGTATTGAGTTGTTTTAATTTCTACGTTGATTTTCATATATACCATTATAATGGTAGTTAATTTTTACTTGGGTTACAAGTGTCATTATAGAATTAAATATCAATTTGTAATATAATTTTCTATAATATCCAAAATAAATATACACTCTCTTACTAAATAAGAATTTACTAAATGTGGGGAAATGTTTGTGACATACTACAAGCACACAAAAAAGCTATTTAATGTATATATTTTTTATGCACTCTACTATTCTATTGATCAATTATTTTTTCTATATATTTTTTTCTCTGTTTTTTTTTTTGACAAAATATGCAACATTACAGACTTATGAATTTAGAGACTATTTTAAGAGGAGTTTTTCTTTAAGTAGATTTAGCTTTCAAAAAATTTTCCAAATTAATTTTTTTGGAATTAATTCATTAGCATGAGAATTGTAGGGGATAAATCAAGATGATGTAATATAATAATTTTAAATCACAAAATATTAAAACCAGGAAGATTTATTTGGAAAATTGTATGAAATGTAAGTCTACTTAAAAAAGAAAAACTCCTCTAAAAATGATCTCCAAATGCAAAAGTCCCTAAATTTTCATATTTTGTATGAAGAAGTGAGAAAAATTATTTAGAAAAAATAATTGATCAACATAGGCGTGCATAAAAAATATATATTTTTTTCTTTCCAATAGGTCAATCAAAGTCATTTTTTTTTAAAAAAGCAAAACGTAAATTATTAAATAACTATATATTTTTTAAATTATTGTATATAATTTTTTGACTGATCATTTTTAAGTTATTTAAATAGCTAACTATGTATTTAACAATTTAGTAAAGTTTATTAACCCACAAGTTTGGTGATAATGGATGTTCCTAAATAGAAGAGGTTATTTTGCTAAAAGATTGGGTGTTTATTTTGATGGTTGAAGGACTAAGTCGCATCATTTAAAAAGTTTGAGGATTAAGTCGCATGACTTTACAAAGTTTGAAGACTAAGTCATACTGAGTCAAAATTAAAAGATCAACTTGTACGAGTTGGCAAAGTTGGAGGACTGATGGTATATTTGACCTAATTTTATTGTCAGTATAGTAATTTAGTGTTGGAATCCTAAGGTGATGTTTGGATGTGAAATTTTTTTTCATTTTTCATTTTCAAATTTTTTTTGATAAAAGTTTTAGTACGTAGCTTGTATTAAGGATGTGAAAAATATAATTTTCTAAATTTTGGAGAACTCATGTGTTAAAATGTAAAACATCTAAAACAAGTTTTCTATTTTATAACATGAGTTTTCCAAACTTTAGAAAATAATGTTTTTCACATCCTTAGAATATGTTGTACACTCAAACTTTTATAAAAATAAATTGGAAAAAAATGAAAAAAATTTCCACAACTAAACATCATCTAAATTTTTTAGATTTATGCAAACATGTGAAGATAACGAGCAAACAGGTTTGGATATTGTTGTTTTTGCTCTGTTTTAACCAAATCTGTCCCCTACATTATTCTCCAAGACTTCAACTTTGTTAATGGGTCGGTTGATTTTGAATTGACATATTCAACTTCTAAATTAAATTCTTTTAATTCTTCTAAATCATCCATTTACCTAGAAGATGTTGAACTTGCAAAAAAGTGTGCCACTAATTACTTGAAGATGTGTGTGTGTGTATAATTGTTTTGTGTTATTTGATTGTGAGATGAGGGGGAATAGTTATGTTTGTATATACATGTCTGAGAATTTTGTTACATTGATTGCACGAATCTTATGTAGAATTTGAAAAAACATATAAACCCACTAGGGAGTATAGTATTATAGATTCTGAAAGTATTGTTGCAGAAAGAAATAAGATATGAAAAATTTACAGATGCTCTTCTATAAAAAATCTTTGATATTCTACTGAATGCAAAACAGGTAGTGTAAGGATAAAGTCCATGAAGATCCTAAATGGATACCTAACATTAAGATTATCCTGTTGAAACACCTTACTTCTTATTACATGTCTCAATTGAGTATTTTTTTTTTTCAATTCTTACGTAAGCCTGACAAAAAATGATGATATGGAATAAAAAAATCAATAATTTTTTTCTTAAATAATGCTTCATCTACTCTAACTTTTCCTATTAACAATTTTATACCTTAAAGTTTTAAATATATTGTTTATGCTCCTAATGTAACGAACCCCTCTCGGCTGCCTTTGCCCCTCCTCACTCTCGCCTCCCCAGCAACCACTGATGCAGGAGCCAACCACACCAACCATCGCCATGTATCCTATTCATAAACTTGTTTCTATGAGGCCAATCACTTTTGTTGTTTCATTGTTCATTTGTTGAATAAATTTCTAGATTTTGCTCAAAAACCTTAGAACTGAATGAGGCCATTTGCCCTATCATTGGCTCATCACTACTCTCCTTCTTGCTGTCACAATTGAGGTAGGAATCTTTCATATCCCATTTGGCTTGCAATAGTTCCTCGAGGTAGACCATGGTGACTTGGATGGTGGTGGATAAGGGAAGTTGATCATCAAAGACAAAGGTTACAGAGAATGATTGTTGAATTTTAGCGACAACTTGCAGACATGATGGCATGAGAATTGAAGTGAAATATATACGTGTATGCAAACTACCTTAAAATGTAATATGCAAACGCACGTTTGTCGCTTGTGATATGTTTAGTGGAGGTCAATTTCTTGACGGTAGATTTGTATTATTTGGAAATTACTATAAATTGTAGACCTAACTTTATCTAAACAAACAAATCTTGAATGATTTGCTTGACTAAGAAATAAAATGAACTAAATTGATCTAAATTATACTACCATTAAGTAAGAGCAAACATAAGTAATGCAATTTTAGATTTTTTTTGACAAACTAATAAAAGCATACTTTCTATAGGTTTCATTACTTAACTTGGTTAACTAGTGAATTATGGCTAACGTCTTGATTTTTCTACATGTTGGCAATGATTCTATTTAACTTTTTGCATTTTTAAGTTAAGAAACACTCTCTCTTCTCTAAACTAGTAATGACTCTCATCACCAGTACTAGCCTAGAAAAAGGCTTTATTAGAACAATCTTTCATCACTTTAATAATTGGGACAAGTTTCTCAACTATAAATATAATTACTATCTTATTCTCCCAAGTTTGATTCCTCTTTCACTCCTCTAAGCATAAAGGGGAATTTATAAAGCCAATTGATTGTGACCATCAAACAATCAAGCAAGCCAATAAGCATAAGGAGAAGAAAGAACAAGTATTAGAAGGAAAATCCAAGACAAATAGCCATTCATTCAACTAGCATAGCCATGTCAAGCCGCTAAATCCATAGAAAGTGAAGAGAAACTATTCTAAATTCAAACTAAAAGAAAACATGATAACAGAATAGATAACTTCCATGGCTAGTTACAAGGAAAAAGAAAGAAAAACCAAAATAGACTTAGTAGAGCCTAATCTATTAAGTTTCCATGCAAGCCTCCTTGAGCATTCCAAGCCTCCTCCAAGTGAGCTCCCTAATGGTAGCCTTCACAATGAGAAAAATGATAGAATGATAAAAAAAGATGCTCTTGCCTTAGATTAAAAAAAATATGTGTTTTCTTGTTCAAATCCAAGATTTATCCCCTTCCATGTATTCTTAAGCTCTAATAGCACGCTAGGTAGGTATGAAATGTGGCCATAAATTGTGAAAATGCCTACAAGTCTCGAAATGATCCCCTTCTTGTGGATATAAAATATGATCGCACTTGCACCTCTTAGGTTGTTTTGGTCCTCATTAAAATGCAACTGCATTTTGGAAATGTGATCACATTTTGGAAATGCGGTCATATTTTGTTCTTTTCAACAGCTTCAGCACTTTTCAGTATTTTAAGTATAACTTTTGTTGTAAGTGTTTAATTGAGGAAATTCAAGAACACTTGTGAAGCTAAAAAGAGGGGCTATAACTTTTATTCTTTAACTAAGACTTGAATATGCCAATAAAAGGTCCAAAATTGGCTTGCAATATACTTCTCTTTCAAGCTTTCTTTGTCATCTTTTCTCTTTAGGTCCTCATCTAGCTTTTTTTCTTCATCCAATTATGCCCCAGATTTGTGAAAATGTCCACTCAATATGTTAAGATATGCATTGCAATTTACAAAACATAAATATAATTACGATCTAGCAAATTTGTGAACAATTTAGCCCTAAAGTGGGTAAAATATATAAAACCATCATGTGACTATCTTGATGTAGATCTGCCTTTTGGTGTTACAAGTCAGAAATTTATAAAAAAAACCTTCTTATCCTTTACTCCAATATCTCCCACAAGTATACGGTATCAATTGTAGTAATGGTGAGCCATGTGTCAATTTTATTGAAAATTGTATCGCAAGGAATTTTATCAAGTACCATAGTGCATTGACATCACTTTAATTAGAGCAAATAAACCATGAAAATGAGAAATAAGAGGTTAAGCTACTAAAATTGTGGACCACCCAACTACCAAACCAAACAAACATCACAACTATCCTAATTACATATTTGCAAGGTTTCTAAGAAGTTTTAACGAAATGGTTCTATACATAGATATAGTTTTGACACAAAGTACTTACCTAATCAAAATCATACTTCCTGAAAGTTGCAAGCCAGAAAACTCTAAATTATCAACCCTTCTCTCTCAAAGGCGGGCCAATTGACTCCTTAGAATTCTGTTAGACATTTTCATGCTAACTAGTTGTCTTAGGAATCCTTAAGCTCAAGTTCTCCTCTAAGGTCTCGTAGAAATGATAGGTCTCCTGAATTTACCCATTACCCACGCTCTATTAGTTCTTCTTTGACCTAGGACTTCTTTCAAGTCTTTCATAAGTCTTGCAAGTTGTTCGACACAATTGACCAACAAATAAAGAATATATTCAAGCACAAACGCAAGAGCCAACAAATTATAAAAATAATCAATAAGTTATATATTTACAAATAGTATATTATATCAAATGGTTCACAACATCCATAGAAGAGCAAATCTACATATATTTACAAAAATCTCAAACTAAAGAAAACTAGGAGTTAGGATCAGAAAAAACAGACCTAAGTATAAATCCTTATTGTAGAAAAGTTCTCACTCTAATTCAAGTAAGAATCTCTATTAAATTGGCCCCTTAGGTCCTTAATCCATGAAAACTCTAAAAAAATTAGCCTAAAAATGTGTTTGGAAGGTTTAGGGATGTAGGGGGATCATTCTCACCATTCTTAACACTGCGGCACCAGGACTCGCAATCTTCAACACCTTTTAGTATTTTGATCATAACTTTGTACACAGGTGCCCTATTAAGATGATTTGAAAACATATGTTAAGCTAATAAGAAAAATTGCAACTTTCATTCTTCCACCCAAGCTTGAATGTGCCAAGAAAATGTCTAAAATTAGCTTGCAAGTTATCCCTCTTTTGCTCCAATCGCTTTCGTTTCCAAAAAGAAAATAATAATAATAATAATAAGAACAACACCTAAAGAACACTAAATTTTAGCAATTATTGCTATGAATGACACCAAATGAGGGTAACGTAATAGACATGTCATGCACTTAACGGTTGGTGATCAAATTCGAATATCTTCACCCCCACTTCCTATTATGCCTCATCAACTCCCTCCATCTCGACTCAAATCGGAGCCCCTTCAATCTCCCCAAAACAAATTAATTTGGACTCAAACTCCTCACCTAACCTACTCCCTTTGCCTCGACCCAAATCAAACCCCCTTTGATCTCATGAAAATAAATCACTGCCATTAGGCTAGAATGGGAGAAGATCTAATTGCTGCTAAGAACCATCAATAGATCACCTACAGTGCCATTGAGATTAATTTGGAGCAAATCAATATACTTTTGTTATTTTAAAGTAAAAGTAGGAGGGTAAATTGGTCATCATGCATGATAAAACTTAACCAAATAAAAAATAACATAGAAAACTTGAAATGAACTGAAGCAGAAAACCTGAGATAGAAAAAGAATATAATTGTACTTATTTCGCAGCAGATAACATATCCACGGGGACCATACCTGTACGTTACAATGCCAGGACTAAGGAGAGGCGGTGGAAGTCCACATGCCACGTCATTTTCACTTGAATCGAGCGAAGCGCAGAAGCAAGAAGCTCGTGATCTGCTTCTTGTGTTCTGGGAACTTAAACAAACAACCCCTTTTTACAGTAACCGCCCACCCCTCAAAACAGTTACGTAATAGTATTGATTTCGACTTATAAAACTTTTTTACCAAAAGTGATTCGTCAGTCTATGTAATGCAAGGCAATGTTTATTTATTTATCTATTACAGAGAGTCTTTTATGAAGCTAAATTGCTACTTTCTTGGAACATAATTAACTGTGTTCATTTTTTTATTAGACCTTATTTAAGAATTCATTAATTAAAAGAAATCAATTTAAAATTTTCGTTTTCCCCCTCTTTTAATATACACAAGGATTTTGAATTTTTTTTGAATTAATAAATTTTGCAATGAGATTTAATATGAAATGAACACATTAAAGTGTTTGTGTGTGTGTGTGTGTATTTGGAATTACTTGTGACCCTGCGCAGTTGGAGTCGAGCCCAAGCTGCGTCCATATAATATCCCCAGTGACAGCTACACTAGCTGGTGGGGATAGTTAAGGCAACATTTTATGGTATTATTCCAATGTTATATATTATTACTCCAAATGGTATATAAAATGTATCATATAATACATTGATTTAAAAAAATTAAACTATTTATTTATGCACAAATTTTAAGAAAGAAAAATATTTAAATAATGTATTTTAAAATGGTAAATAGTGAATTACAAGTAATATAATTTGAACTAATCTGGAACAAAAGGTTCTTCCATAATACATAACTTGAAAATAATCATATAATAATAGTTTTTAAAAATATTTTAGAATAATAAAAAGTAGTACTATATACACATGCATGAAGGTACCGTTATTAGTATTTTACGGGAAAAACGCCCAAGTAGATTCTGCTGTTGGTTATTAATTAATTAATTATATTGCTGCAGCGAATTAATTAAATAGAAGCAGGATATTAATACTAATTTAGTTGAACGGGAAGAGTAGTTAATTAGTAAAAGTAGTGAAGGGATTCTGTATATTGGCTGTGCTCACAAAACAAAGGGAATTCACATGGTATTTCTAAGGAGATGTGCCTAATGTCCTGGGGAATAAAGTGAGATTTGGTATCTACTTAATTATAACAAACATCCGTCAAGGCTGGATTGGTTAACTGGTCGGTGTTGTACACAAGTTGCATTATATATATGTATATATTTGCTTAATTTTTATATATTGCGCCCAAATTTAATTATTACTCTTCTTTTCTGTATCTTGCTTCTCACAGAGCTCTCTCATGAGTTCCAAGCTCACCCACCTAATTAATTTTGAAAATCAAAATACATACACGTACTTCGACTTGTACCCAGAACTCATAATTATATCAACATACAAATACACACAACATTTAAATATTCATATATATATATTCTTAACATTTTAATCAGAAATTAAGCACCCTAATTAACCTATTGATAAGGAACTTGAGACGCCAATTGGGATGTCCTCATGAGGGGTTTTGGTTGGTCCTATATATCTCCATTGTTGAATCCTAGGTAGCCTGATCTTTCTGAGGTACGCCATCTAGGTTCCGTTGAAGTTGAACTCCTCCGATCAGAGATGCTTTGGGTTCACTGGCTCCAACATACACCTCAGGCTCAGGGGACTGTGAATCTCCTTCTTGCGATGGAGACACCAACAACAGTTCCCACGCACATAAGTGGAGACCTTCCCGCAACTGTCATGTTCAAAATTAATTGCCTACTACGGCTAACACATGTACTATTCTAATCATTCCAAGCCCAAGTTCCATAAAGCGGGCAATTTTAATTAATTTGGGGCTCACAAGCATTTGAAGGGAATAATGTGGCGGCTTACTCATAATTGTCGGTGAGAATAATCAGTCTTCTTCTTTTAGTGCAATGAACAGAATTTAATTCGTTTATGTGTGTGTGTGTGTCTGTGTAGCCCTCTCTAGCTATGATCATGTGTTTTTGCATTTTGGGGTTTCTTTTTGTGATATCTTAATTTCAATTTCTCCTATGAACAGAAAAACTAGAAGCTTTTTGTAGAGAGCTCCTCTAGGATTCATCTCAAACTTCAAGGATGGATGGGAACAAAGTTAGAGTCCTGTCTCTCTAATTTCAAATTTTTAGCCATTTGGGCCCTTACGCACTCCATTCATCATGCAAAACTTGAGCCATTACAGAGTTAGGTCATGTGCCAGGACATGCTTAACTTACTTTAACTACAGGCCTCATGTGTCTGATTTAATACAGCCCAATGAATTATGTGCACTAAGTTGATGTTCCAGTTATCTATCAGTTTTGCTTGAGAGAGTGTGTGTAAGATATGATATTATGTGAATATATATATATATATATATCACTACAAAAAAGATGAGTTTTTGTGATAATTGATTGCAATGAAAAAAACTAAGGCAAATAATTGTTTACTCAAAATCGTGGCAAATACTACAATTGCGATGATTTTCCTATGAAATCTTTTGCTATGATTAAAATCATTGCAGTTTGTGACAATTTTATGATAAAATTTTTGTGATGATAAAAATCATCTTAAAAATTAAAATTTGTGACAACATTGCTACGAATATAATCATAGCAACTCGCATATCAAAATTGAAGGAAATTTTGCTACAATCTTGCCATGATTATTAATGTTTATTAATATAATTTTTTTCAATAACACAATTTTTAATATTTTGCAGTCTATTATTAGTTGAATATTGTGGGAAAATTATAAGAATAAATAAGAAATCAAGGATAAACAAGTGGGGGAATAAGTAATTAATTTCATAGGAAAAGTTAAACATTGGGAGGGAAATCTAGTTGGGGGATGAAAAATTTTGAGTGAAATTTTGCACGAGACATTTGTGATGATTCTGCCATAATTGAGGATAAATCTTAGTTGATATAATCAAGGCTAAATTGTCGCAATATCAGCACTTAAATTAACAATTTGCAATCTCGTCTCTCATATTCCCAATTTGAAACCTTCGTCGTCTCATCTCCTCCACAAATTGCCTCCTCTCACCCACCTTTTCATCTGTCCGTCGTCTGCCATGCAACCTTTCCGTCCATTCGCCTTCGTTGCTGTTTTCTCTATCTCCATCCAACTCCACCATCTTTGTCCATTCTCCTCCATCACCGTCTCTTCTGTCGCAGTGGATATCTCCATCCATTCTCCACCTTTGCCATCTCCTTTGTCCGCTGCATGATCTCTCCGTCCGTTCTCCTCCATCGTTGTCTCCTCCATTTGCCACATGATCTCTTCTCCCTATCTACTGCATAGGTTCTCACCTCTTCTTCCTTCTCCACTCTGATTGTCTTTTTTCTCTTCCTCCTCAACCTCATATCCTGCCTGACTCTCTCCTCTCTCTCAAAGGTTTAGGTTTTTTTTTCTTTATGTAAATAAAATTTAGTTTTTTTTTCATATTTCTGTAATTAATTGTTGTTTTTTTTTGTAAATTATTGTTATTTTTATTAGTAATATTATATTATTTAGCTACAATTTAATTTACTAGTAACAATTAATATAATATACTAATTTGATTAATTAAAATCAGTAATTAAAAAAAGAAATAAACTAAGAATTATAGCAAATTTGTCATAATTGTTTATTTGTATTGAGGCAAAATCAAGGCAAAAGGAATCGTTGCAAAATCGTCGCACTTTTGCTATGATATTTGTGACGGAGATTTTCACAACGCTTGTTTGCGATGACATATTTCATAGCAAATGCATTTTTGCTTCGATTCACCCATAATATTTTCCATAATAAAAGCTCATCTCTCTTGAAGTGTGTATAATATGAAATTATGTGAAAATCACGCACATATAACTAGATTACTAATTAATAAATAAAGCATCTAAGTCACTAAAATTAATCTACGATAGGCAGAGAGAATTTATGACACTAATTACAATATCCCAGGAATTAAACCTACACAGTGATATTGTACATTTGTACTACTATTTTTAAAATAAACATGCAAGCAGTTAAAAGAATTTTTGTTCTCCATGTGGAATTACTAGCTAAATATTGTTGGTGGCTCTGACCCAGCAAACATACGTGAACTTACCAAGAAAATTCGGGTCCATGGACCAAGTGAAGTCGTAAAATTAGATCGTACATCGCAATTGAAGACTGAAGTATGTGTCTGAAAAGAATGGGAGAACTTTGGAAAATAGATTTTGGAATTCATTAATTCGGGAAAGAGAAAAGAATGAAGTGAATTAAAGTAGAGCTTTAGCCGGAACGTGCTTTATAGTTGGTCTATAATGGGGAAGCCCGTATGTTCGATCGGTATGTTAATACAGGATTGATTTGGAATATATACGTAGAAAAGGGAAAGAAGAATAAAACGGTTATATATTAGTAATTAGTGTAGCTTAAAAGTCATCTGTCTGTTTTGGATTTTTTTTTTCTTGGTTTCAGAGAAATGATTAGAACTCCGACGATAGAGTCAATAGATGCACGAACTCAAACCCAATCAAATTATAAAGCACAGACCGAAGTCACCAACACTCGAAATTAAATAACCCAACACCGAAATGATCGAGCATATATATGTATATTTTATACCACGAAGAACCATACAATTAGAAACATCTTATTGGGTATAGATACAATTAGCTTGCCAACTTGTTCGCACATTTTTGCGATAGCGCTTCATTAATATCTTTCCGACATGGCCTCTCATCAGCCGTATATAATAATATTAAAAATTCTTCACCCAATTAACCCCACTTAATTTCGAGTAACCTAATTAATATTGATGGATTCCTGCTCTGATTGGAAAAATTTATAAATAATTTAATAAATAAAATTGTAAAGTATATTACAATGAAAAAGAGGAGAAAGAGAAAATTAAACAGAAACTAAACAATAAACACAAGAAACATACTCCATCCGTCCACTAATAATTCTATAGGTCTCTATTATATTGGGACTAGCTTTCTGTAGAACATAGGGAATTCTATTGTTGAAGGTGAAACAGCCGGGCTGGAATCCTTAACTTATTACAGAGCTCCAAAGTGAGTCGCTCCGATCTAACTTGTTATTTCAGCTTGAAGCTTGCGCTTAATCGATCAAGATGCTCTTGAAACCTGTAATTGATTATTAATATATAATTAAACAACACATGATTAAGTGAGTAGTACCAGTGGGGTAGCTGGATGGGATTTATATATGTACGTACCAGGAAATAGCTTTCACCATGTTGCAAGCTGTGGAGAAGACAGCCGAAGTCATTCATGGGAAGAGGAAAGCCTGAGGAGTGGACCAACATCACGTCTTCCCCAAACGCTGCTTTTATGTCGATCGGCCCTCTTGGAACTGCTGTCGCCACTCCATTGATAAATACTGTGATCGAATCTGCATGCTCATACATATATAGTTACCTCAAATTAAACAATAACACCCAATTAATTTGCTAGCTACATGATTAATTAGCTCCTACAGTTTGTAATTTGCTCCTTAAATTGATCAAGGAACTGGTGAAGCAAAACGCTTCTGGGCCTGGAAACTAAAGGCTGTTGTTACCGAGCCAGGTTCTTGCTGTCACAGGCTCTTGCGATCTTTTTATTTTGTTGGATTAATGAAATTCTGCTTTGTTTTTTTTCACCCTTCTTCAAAAGGCCTGCCTAAACCAAAAGACGAAATTTAAGTTCTGTGGGGCATCAAACCCTAAATCATGTGGCATGCAATTACCAGATTGGTACTGTAAATTCTGGGACCCCCCCGTCGGACACAAGATGGACGAGCTTTCACCGATCTGCTGAAATCCCGCTTGAGCCGGCATCGGGAACAGACTCTCCGCTCCGTTGTCGGAGCCACATGAAGTCGACGACGACGGCGAACCCACTAGGAACGACGGAGACGGCGACGAACCAAAAGCCGCAGGTGGCGAGCAAGAAGTAGCAGGCAAGAGCCCCATGGCTGCCGAAGCCGCCGGAGCACCGCACCCGTTTTCCAACTGAATTGCACCAGTCGCCGTGTTGCTGTTGCCGTAACTGGCCTGCGCCTGGGCCTGGAGCTGGCGTTGGCGGCGTCGTGATCGGGAGCGGCGGTTCTGGAACCAGTAGAAGACGTTGGCGTCGCCCACGGGGCCGAACTTCTCTAGAAGCTTTCGGATTCGGACGGTTTCATCTTTGGCGGGGTTCACCATGCCGCTGTTGAAGATGGACTCCAGGATGAGGATTTGCTCCGGCTTGGGTGTCCACCTAGAGCGAACCGGTTCGGATCTCTCAGAGCTGTGGCTGGGACTGTTGGGGTCCGGAGGCTGAGCTTGAGTTTGATCTTCTTCCATGGCTAGGCTAGCTACTTGAGCTGAAAGAGAAGCAAGTTGGGTTCTGAAACCTAGGCTAGGCTCAAATATAGTCTGGTACTATAATATAGCAGTCGTCTGGAGGTGGAGGAGGTGGATTTATTTAACCAGAAAGGCCTTCGGATCGTAGGAATGTTGCTTTGTGAAGTTACCGATTCACCCTCATCTAGCTAGCTACCTTACACTTGAAGGTTTTGATATAAAATTTGCCTTTCTATTGCAAGCAATATTGAAAAGTTGAAGCCTAACCTTTGTCTCCTATATATCTATCATCGATCGCGTAATTATAAGAATGTCTCATGTATTTCTCCAAAGAATCATGTATACTACTAATACACAACTTGGGTATACGTACAAGCATGCATCACAAATACTAAGGAAACGAAAAGACTCTAAAGTTTGGCAAAACCTATAGTTTTATTATCACTGTTTCAAATACTTATACTTATTGCCTTTCAAGTTAACACAGTGGTTCACCGTTACCACAAAAATGAGACAATGTCTTTGCCTTCTTAGCCTTCTTTCTTACAAACTTTACCCCCAATTATTAAAACTGTTTGAATCAAATCAACTAATCTGAAAAAAAAAAATCAAGCAACATATCTGAACTTGAAATTAAGTGCTAGATTTGAGTTTTGAGGTTAAAAACTTTGAGCCTTCTGACAACTCCATCGCAGGCCTCCTTTTTGCCATGTTGCCCCATCATCTCCTCCTTGCATTCTCCTCTCCTTGCCCTTTTTCTCTCCACCCAAACAAAAACCACAAAAAGAAAACAATCGGCCCCTCAACATCGAGCCCTTTGGCAACCAGCTTGACACCTTCCTCATTGTGGAGCTCGCTAGATCTATGGCCACCCCTTGACGTATAAGGAGTTGTTGGAGATGATGAATGGGGCCAAATCAGTGGTGGACTTTCTAGGCCTTGCCATCTTGTAGAGATTGAACCAGAACTCGTTTGTGGCGATTTGGGGGTCAGATTTGACAAAAAATTTCAGACATTTCTTAGTGAAATTAAAAAGAACATAGATTGCGATGTGAAATTAAAGACCCGGTTTTATAAGTTTCTTGGTGAAATTTAAGACTTTTCAGGTTCATCGGCTTCATTGGGCTCAAATGAATCTACTCTAGTTCTTGGTGATAAACGAGCAATCAGACCTAGAATCCTTGAGGGAAAGTTGGTGCTTAGCTAGAAGCCATTGTCAAGGAACATCAGGCGGCCTGTCGAGGTTTCTTGTGTACAATGATATGGCCACCATTTGAATTTGATCCTTCACCTGTTCATCTCTTTTGTCACCATTTGAACTTTTGATCCTTCACCATTTAATTTGATGTGGCATCTAAACGAATGCGAGAAATTGAGGGGATTAGATAGCTATATGATGCATCAGCCTAGGGGTTTTTGGGTTTGTTTTAATTTCTAGGTTTTGATGAATGAACTAGGGTGGGAGTTATTTGGGCAACAATGAGAAGATAGTTAGGGCAAAAGAGTAGAGTGGGAGGGATGGAAATTTGAGGGCAAAGTTATCGAATGAAAATAGTTTGGATAGTAAAATGAAGTTCTTTTTTTTTTTTTGGTCATAACCATCATTAATGGTGTTAACTTGAAAGGGGGTAAGTGTAGGTATTTGAGACAATGAGGGTAAAACTGTAGATTTTACCAAATATCAGGGGGATTTTTGTAGTTTTCCCCAAATATTATTGCTTTTTTTAATTAAACGTTTCATATATAGCCATAGTAATTAAAATGTGAAGTGGCGGATCGTCAAGATTTTTAGGCAAAAGATAGCCTAGGTAGGGAGTCAAAATTTTTATATTTATCAAGGTATATGTGTGTGTGTGTGTGTGTGTGATGTGTATATAATTAAGTATACCAACTAATTAATCCTCAAATGAAAAAGGAAATAAAGTGCATTTAATCGATTAATATAATTAGAAGGAAATGGACTGAGACAATCAGTTGCATTGATCTGTCTTAAAACTTAAAGGACGGTATATATACGTTCCAATAAAACAAGTTGATCCATTAAAACATCCCATTCTTTTGAATTGTTAATCCAACAATTAAAGCTGCCAAAACTCATCGATATTTCATTTAAATCATATGTATGCTCAAGAAACAACAGAACATTAAAAAACACCCTCCTTATAACTAGATAATTAAGTGTCTAATTTTTTTACCTAGTGCGTAGCATTTGGAATTTAGAGTACAATTAAATACGTTAATTCACATAATGATACTATAACTCTATTTGAGAACAACATCGTTTATTAGTGCTGAGATGTAGAAATAATTATATCTCAGGTCAGTAGTTTAAATGGTTTAGAATTAAATTTGACCTAAATCAATCATAAAAAAAATTAGATATTCAGATATGGGTTTGCAAAAATATAAATGCAACTGCATATAGACAGTGAAATAAGTATATCTAAAGTATAGGAGAGGGGAAGAAAGATAGGATGGCGGTAGTAGCTTGGCAGTGGGTGGGTGAATGGTCAAAATGGTAAAAAGGCAAAGAAAGGAAGTAGGGGGAAATGGAATTAATTTAGAAGTTGAAGACTGAAGAGTGGAGTATAATATTATAAGGTAGTAAGCGTAGTTATTAGGGTTTCGTGGGTGGCCTTGGGAAATGCATGTAAAGGGGAAAGCTGGGTGGCAGTAATGGAAGAGATGTGTAGTAGGAGTACTATTATTTTATTTACCCTCCCATGTTATAATATTTAATTAATTAATAGAAAAAATGAATGGAAAAAATCCAAAATGGTGGTCAAGAATTCGTGCATTTCTTTATTGTCGTGACGTTAAACCAACATGGCTTACAGCGGCACTGTCACCTTTCTCTGTTAAACGCCACCTTTTTTATTCACATCTTATTTCTCCTCTTCCTTCTTTTTATTTTTTTTTTAGGGAGAAAAATAACTAGATAGACATGATCAGGTGGTGAGATGCGATGAGAAACGCCTCCCTAATTCACTGACTATTTAATTACTACTATTTACTTATATATATATATATATAAGGCCATTTAAACTTACAGGAAAGCGCGCAATACAGAGGCGACTGCTCTTGGAGTCTGGTTTTCTCAGACGCGGTTTCTGTACCCTTTTGTTTTCCTGTTTCATGCCTTAGCTTCGGTTCCAACCATTTTAATCATATAGATCGATAGATAGATATGTTTTCTGATAATTATTCTTTTCTTCAACAGAAAAAAAAATCAACTTCTGCAGGATATCTATTTAATTAACGCCAGCTATTCGTTGCCATAACCGACTAATATCATTATTTGTCAGCAATGCAATGCTTACCTTCAATTAATTAATCGGTTAGGAGGAACTAATATAATAACTAGCTGCATGCATACATACATGCGTGGTATTGAATTAGTAATTCAGCAGCTGGTTAATTGTTGAATTTAACTTAAATTAGAAATAATATTAATATTTTTTTTCTAATTAAGTGGATTAGAATCTATCATGTGTATCCGGTTAGCTAGTAAGAAATGTTTCCTCTTAATCACCGGGTGTGTAGGTTTAAGGAGATGTTTTCCACCACCTAAAATTGGATCAGTTCTGATTTACCGATCCTCTTTTGAAAATTGACTGAGTGAGACACACACACATATAAATAATGAGTTACTTTATGAGCAGGAAATTTATTTAACCTCGATCACCAAGAGCCCACCTTCTTATATGATAGCTGGTCTCTTTTATCTACGGTGCACACACACACACACACACATATATATATGCCCCACTTTTATTTATATACGTACGTGTCTTTGGAAATGTGGTTTGCGGAATATTGTAGGTATTAACGATCATACAATATTGAAGGTGAAATAAACGGACCTTTTTGGAGAGCATAGGTTTTCTTGTAATTAACAACAGTTTTTATATATAAAGATTAATATTTAATACGTAGCTGAGATAATATATCTGGCAAAAATGTGTGTTTTCTTTTCCTTTTTTATATTCGTAAAATGGGTTAGCTAACTAATCAACAGCATTGTTTTTTTTTTTTTTGTACTCCGGTTAGTTTAATTGCCAAGTATGTGAGTATGTATCATGTGGCTAACAGTATATGTGGCTCGGAACAACGTGATATTTGAAAATGCACAGGTTAATGTTTTGGGAATTGTTCATGAGAAGTTGTTTTTTTCTCGTGGTTAGTGAGGAGGTGCGCAAGATTTAATAGTAGCTGGTTCGAGTGGGTTTTCAATCCATGTTTAGCTATTCAAAGCTCTCAATGGGATTTTGACCGGTTTCAGGGGGTGGTGCTGGGATTTGGTTGAGTAGTGGATTTGGATTGTTTGGTCTAGCTCCTGGTGAGACTTCTTCCCTCCCTTTATCCTATGTACTTTTTTATTGTATAAAATCTACAGGGGTTATCTAGCTTGTTTATCTTAATTGGGTACCACACCTTCAAATTATCATAGTGAGGTTCCTTACATCTTATTGTGAGTTCCATCTGGGTACTTTTTGTTAGTTTTAGAGTTATGTTTGACATAAATGCTAAAGTGACATAAAAAATAATAAAATAAATCATAAAATAACACTATTAGTCCTTTAATTTTATCTATCAACAATTCTATGCCTTAACATTTCAAATCTATTGTTTACATACCTAATGTAACAAAACCCCCTTGAACTCTAGTTGCCTTGCCCTTCATCACTGCCGCTCCTTGTTCATCATTGTCAACCTCGCTGATGACGCCTACAATGCTGCCACCAAGTGAACGAAAGTGAAGGGCAGAGCTGGCATCTTAAATGCAAATCACAACCACTGCAATGACTATAAATTGTGTCTCAAACCCAAATTTCTCTCTTCTTGATCTTCATTTTCTCAATCCTCACATGGAATTGATTTCCTTGGCTTAATCGACACTGCTAATGGGTAACTGGATAATCACTAGACCTCCATGGATTCTTCTTCAATTTGTCGCGCAAGGCGTATGCTTCAAATCCCAGATATCGATTCATCATTGATTCCTAGATCTCGATTCACCAATTCCGACTCTAGAATATGAGGTGACCACGGAGATCTAACGGAGAGAAGCAGCAGGGCTAAGGGGTTTGGGTCTTTGGGCTAGGGGATTCAGGTGGCCAGCTGGAAGGCTAGGTGGTTGACTGGCGGCGGGGTTGGGCGCTAAAGGGTGGTCGATGATGATAACGAGTTAGTAGTTGTTAAGGTTGTGGTAGTAGAGATCAAATGTTAGGGTTTTATGAGGGTAGATTTGAGTTGAGTAGAAGTTTAAGGGTTAGAATTAGTGATTGAAATAATTTGAGGACTAAAGTTGACAATTTAAATTTACTTTAGGAGTATTTAGTGCCACATCTGTAGCATTTGCTATTTAATTTAACAAAAAAAATTGATAGAAAGTAGTTAAACGAGACAAACAATAGACTAAAATATATCCCGTTAAAAAAATTTGAAGGTAAGACACTTCTTTAAGACAAAAAATAAGCTAGTTAACTCCCAGTGGATTTTTATTAATAGAATTCATTTGCCTATTGCAGTATTGTTAAAAAAAATTGTGGTTAGGATTGAACAAAACGCAGACTATACATTTAATACAAGTATTACACGTTAAAGGTGGAGGAAACTAAAACCAAAAATATCTGAGGATAGCTTGGTTTCAGCATTAAGAACTAGTATTATAATTTTGAAAAAGAAATCTAACATATACAGCTTTTAACTTTACCAAATCGGGTATCATCTTTCTATCTAATATGTGTATCCTAAAAGCAAAACCAGATGTTGGTCGGTGTCTTGTATTTGTCTCTTTGTCTACATCTGCTTAATTATCAATTCAAATTTCTATCTTTCAGCTCAGTCCTAGCTACCTAAAAAATTGCACTGTTAATTAATCTGTTTCACACAAACATATATAATCGTTTTTGTTCTTTTTTTTTTTATCGATTGATCTGCTCGTTAAATTACAGTTGTAAATATAGTTCGAAATGATTAAAAAAATACTCTCCCCATCACAAAAAATAATCATTTCCTTTTTCAGAAAATTTTTAATATTTAATTCATTTAAATTTTTACCACACAAAATGTATAAAGATTTTTTTTTCTGGTTTTAGTTTTAGATGTAAAACTGAAAACAATTAGGTTGAATAATTTTTCTTCTATAAAATTTTTAATATCTACTTTATCTTAATATACTCATTTAAAATCATTACACAAAATTTTTTTAAAAGATATTTCTAATTTAATTTTGGAAATAAAAGTAAAATAACAATATAAACATACACTCTTTAGTATCCTTACACGGTAAATGGTTGGGCGGAGCGGAGTAGTATTTTAACTAGTACTCGATCGTTTGGAATGGTCCCGTCCCGTCCGATGGGTGTTTGGTATGTTGCCACTTCTGTTGGGGTTACAAGGTTTTCTAGGGCTTTGGACTTTAGCCACAAATGGAAAACTGCCTACTCTCCGCAGTGAATTAAAGGAATCTACACTGTTTGCTTGCTAGAACATGGCCGCTTCTTTGGTCTTTATTTACTCCTTTTTATATTACCTAGCCATTATTTGTTTGAGGGAAATTTTAAAATGCCTGACATTTTTTTCTTAAAAATATTAAAAAGTTGAGTCTCCTAAAATTACGTGAAAACTAAAAAAGGGGCATATTTTTTGCTTTCTCACCTTCACTCGTCTCAGCTGTCTGTCTATCTCTCCTAGGCACTAGCCAGTCGTGTACACAGAACAGAAGACCACTGTTCTCATCCAGCTAGCATTTCGCATCAACACACAGCTGTGTCTCTATATGTCTCTTGTCCCCTTTCGTCGCACGCATGCATGATTAGTTTCGAGTTTAAACCAGGGCATTTCTTATTAGTTTTGGGCCTTGATTGCACGAACCTGGATTTCTTGAGGGTCTACGGAGCATTTAATTAACCGCCCTTCCTACGTATGCTACTATAATTAAACTTTTCCCCTCAAAGCAACTTCACAAACTTCTACCTATCACTCGTTGTTAATAACAGTTGAAAATTTGGTGAACCTTATGCATTCATTTACTTTATTGCTCTTTTTTTTCTTTAAAAAATAATATTTAATTTATCTTATTATTCTTATTTAAACTTTCAGTGTATAAAAGTAAAAAATAATTTTTTTTCTAGATTTACTACAAGAAAGAAGCAATTGAGCAACTGAATTTTAATTACTAGTCAATTTGTCAGTTATTAGTTTATGGGCTATGTAATTATTGTGACCGACTAACGACTGAAAATTTCAATTACAAGTTTTCAGTTGCTAATTGATCGCTAATTTTAAATTTTCAGTTGCTAGTCAGTCACAAGTTTTATATTATTTTTTGAAATTAATCGTTATTCAGTCGCTAATATGCTTCAATTGTTATTTCAGTCGCTAAAACAAATTAAAAACTTTAGCTCCGGCCTCTCCTTTCTCATTTCTACTTGTTCTTCCTCCTTCATTTATCCTTTATCCTTCCTCTTCTTCTTCCTTAGCTTTGACCTCCCCTTCATTTATTCTCCTTCTTCCTCTCCTGCTTCATTTATCCTTCTTCTTCCTCAGCTCCGGCCTCTCATTCCTTATTTCTCCTTCTTCTGCCTGCTTCATTTCTCCTTTCTCTTCTCCTTCTTTCAACTCCGGCCTCGCTTTCCTCATTTCTCCATTTCCTTTTTCTTCCTCCTTCATTTCTCATTCTTCTTCCTAAGCTCTGGTCTTTCCTTCATTTCTCCTTCATTTCTCCTTATTCTTCCTCCTCATTGTCAAATTAACAATATTATGTTTAGATTCTATATTTATTTTAATTGAATTTTTTATTATTACAATTCATTATTGCATTTAGTGCATTTCAATCACTAGTCAGTCGCTAGAACCCAGCGACTAAGGTTTTTACAATTGACACATTCAATCGCTAGTTAGCAGCAACTGGCGATTGAAAGTGACTGTTTTTTCAGTCGTTATCCTACTTTTTTGTTGTAGTGATTTAAACTCTTACTATGCAAAATTTAAAAATAAAAAAAATTCCAAATTTAATTAAAAAAATATATATAAATTATAGATACATCTTAATCTCATGTCCATAAAAATATTTCATCCATTATTGGACAGAGATAGAAATACATGTAAACCATGGTAAACTAGGTGACATCATGTTAGATAAACAAAGTGAAATTTGGGTGTACTTGGTCTAGGTGTTCGTTTTATTGGGAAAGTTACCAAAATCCCCCGAACGTATACTTATGTCCCCAGTGTTTGAAATACTTACATTTACCTCTCAAAATTTAACTTCGTTAGTGACTGTTATGACAAAAGAAAAAAAAGCTCGAATTTATCCTCCTAGCCTATTTCATTAGAAGCTTTGTCCCCCCAAAATATGCATCTAATGAGCTACCCTTCTTTAATTTTCCCTTTCCCATCCTCGTCTTCGATGCCACCCTTGCCATTTCCATACCGATCAATCATGCTTAGAACCTTAAACTTGACAGTCTCCAGATTAAGAACTACAAAGGGAGAAAATAAATTTATGGGACTCAGCAAAAATAAAAAGAAATGAAGTAAAACCAAATGAAACAACACTTGCCACCGATGCTTCCTCCAGATTTTGGGCATTTAATATTTTCAAGGACACAAATTTTGTAGTCTTCTTAAATGAAAAACAATTGAGACTAGTTATTCAAAATTTAAGTAACTATAGAACAATTAGAACAAGAAAGGTCACAATTTTGAATTGAACATTTACGTCTTTGAGACTGAGCATAGGCTTCAGAGGTGAGAGCAAGTAGAGGGGAGATTCTAGCTTTGATGGTGAACATTGATAATCTCCGAGCCGTAGCACTAGTGTTTGTGGAAAATCTTCTCTCCATTGTCACCATGGATCTAGTGACCACTAGCAATTGTTTGAGAGATGCAGGGATTTGATTTGGACAAAAATTAGGGTTCCTGACACATAGTGAGAAGTCATAGCACAACGGTTGGTGAGAAACATTTTTTTTTTCTTTTGTTGTTTAGCTAGCTTGAAAATTGAATTTCAAATTTATGGTTTAAATTTCTATTGGAGAGGTGGCTTTTGATTTGTGATAACCTTTCTGGTTTAAATTTTAAAGTTGAAGACAAGTAGCTTGTTGGATGCATACTTAAGTCGGGGGTAAAGTTTTTAATGAAGAAAGATAGAAGAGTAAAATAAAAAAAAAATTCTTTCATAACGGCCATTAATAGAGTTAATTTTTGAGGGAGTTTTGATAAGTTTCCTTAGTGTTAGTTTTGCAACATCTAAGAAAAGCAGAAGATTATATATACCAAAGCGATGACTACAGAAAAACAAAAGAAATAGTTGAGGAGGTAAAATTTATTTAGTGGATCAATTGTTGGTAGCACGCATTGATTTGGTGATGGTGAAATATATTAAGTTACAAACTAAATGGCAGTGGGAATGAATGAGCATTTAATATATACACATAATCTGCGGCTGGCACGACCCATCCATGTCTCGAATGATGGATGGATGTAGCTAAATCCCAGATACAGTGCACATCTACTTTATTGCTCGCAGACAAGCCGGAGGGGAAGCTACTCTGATTCTGTTCTAAACGCAAGTAACCTGCGACCTCTTTATCACTTTACTAGTACCGCTTCCAACAAAAGCCTACTTTCTTGTACCCAGAAAACGTGCGACTCCGGCCACACACGTTCCATAGTCAAAAGATACAGCCCCCTGCCTCTTGTCATCTCTGTCTTCCCACCTTTTGTTATGCCCCAAACCAAACTTGTCCCCCAGAAACTGGTATCCGTTTTTTGGTTCTTATAGAATTGATTAATTGGGATCATCCCGAATTGCATGTTAAAATTGATCTAAACAATTAAATTTATAATTCAGTTTATTCAGCTTTCTTTCAAATCATCTGTATTATAATTTAGTTCAACCAATTCTCATAATTTGGTGCTTTTTGTTATTGAAACAAATACATAGTAATTGAAAAAAAATAAAATAAAACTTGAAATAATATAATAAAAAATCATAACAACAGGTTTTTTACATCAACTTGAAGATTGATTCATAACATATAGTAATTCAAAATTAAAGAAAATGATCTTATATGTATAGAATTAATAGGAACAATAGTAAAATAAAATATTTTTTATGCTTTGGTTTAGTTGGTTTTAAGTTTATGAACTAATAACAGATCCAATAACCAAGTATGGAATTCGGTTTTGAACCGATCCAAATTAAATAGCTGAACCATTTTATCAAGTCCAAATAATTCATTTGGATTTTTCAATTTTATCCAAACAATAAACATTCCTACCTCTAGGAAGGTACTTGTATCTAAAACTAACATAGATTAGTAGGTAGAAAACACAGAAGGGTGCAATACAACTCTCTCTAAACAACAATTATTACTTCACTGTCGACTAATTCCATTTCTTGAATGTTTAACGTTGCAAAATGTGAGCATACAGCCTATCATGATATGTTTTTACAGTGTCCAGTTTTAAACCCTTATCTTTTTACCTAAAGTTATCGTATATATATACTATTTCTCATTAGATAAAAAATTATTGACAGACATTCTATAGTTTACCCATATACTTATGTACATAAGCCTATTTGTGTCATAACAATAACAAGATATTTGTCATTTACTACAAAATAATGAACTCAAATAAAATTTACTTTTATAATAAGTCGGTCCATCTTTCATAGAAAATTGAAACATAACATCATAAATTTATGATTTTGAAGGGCAAAGATGCAAAGTTTAGTGAGAGATAGGCAGAGTTTGGAAGTAAGAGAATGAGGAAGAAAGGGATGGAGGCTGTAGTTTTTTGTTGTAAGAGCAATTAAAGAGTGACTGAACTTTAGGCTATTACCTAAAAGCAACTAAGGTTGAATATTTTTTAACTGACAAGTAATTGAAGAGCAATGACCGGCTAAGCAGCTAAATTATTCAATTGCTTAAAATGTGAATCCATAGGTAAGTGACTGATACCCTTTTTTTTATATTTATGTTGTAGTGAAGTCACTTTATACACTTATTGATATACATACATGCTAGAGAGAAGGAAAAGGTCGAAAGCGTTGGTAAATAATTTATATTTAACATGATATGATTTGGGAAAGCGACTTTTCACTTGTTAGGCCGGCCCCGAGGCGAAGCATGAGGTGATTATTCCAGGCAGCAAGATATGTGTGGCAGATGCTATAATGTGAAAATCGGCTGCCTTTCATCGCTTTTTCCCATAAACCTCCCGGGAATTCTTATTCTCTGCAATAAAAATAATCATGTGCCTTTTTAAGTATTACCCTAATCCTATTAATCTCACCTAGTTATCATACTTCATACATTGAATGGAATCATACACACACGTATTACTCGGGAAAGTGATCTATCCTTTTTGTTAATTAATCACAATCGTTGGTCCTTCCGATTGATTTAATTGGGCTATGGAACACAAGTTAACCTTCTTTGATTTCTTCCAAACTAGTAGGGTATTAGGTCTATCTTAGCTGCAATTACTTGGTTTTAATTGATAAACCAGAACCTTTACGACCTCAACGAGCTAACAACTTATTGATTGCCACCAACATTTTCAGAACATTCTAGCATGCTACTTTTGACGGGATTTGTCTTTTCACGTTTTATCTTAAAAACATTTCTCTTAGAAAAACATTTTCAAGCACAAGTTTCTAAAGATTAAGGCATGAAACTATACTATGATCCTCAAACCTTAAATGTAAAAAGATTTCGCTCTTGCCCATATATTTTTTTCCCCAAATGTTACTCTTTTGTGATTCGGGCCAGGTTTTCATGAATAAGTCAAATGTTTATAGGTACGATAGAGTATAGTTTTTGTACGAAAATTTTGATAAATGTAGCTTTACTCATATATGAACTCTGAAATTCAGGGTAATAAAATAGAAGTCCCACTAGTTAATAATTTGTCTATTTTTTTAAAAGGAATTATGGATGGTATGTTATACAACCATATTAATTATGTCTTTGAAAAGTAAGTGAGCACTATTCTAGTAAAACCGAAAAGCTGAAAATTCAAATTAATTTAGAAATTTGGTTTGGTGAATTCAGTTTTTCAGTTTAATTTCGGTTGAAACCAAATAGAGTGAAAATAAATTTTCAGTTAAGGCAGTTGTTTAATTCAATAACTAAAAAAACTGATTTTTTATTTCTTATTTTGGGTAATTTGACAGGTTGAAAGGAGTGAGGATAGACTGGAAAAGGAAATAGAAAGTTGATATATAGATTATATTGGGGTTTAGCCATGTTAATTAAATTGGGAAGAACAAGCAAAATGTTGGCGAATCAGTGAAACACGGTGCAAACATTGGGAAGAAGACTCGTATGGCCGCCAGTACCCAGAAGGCGCCGCTTGCTCTAGAGGCGGAGAAGGTTAAGGTGGAAAAGCCCATCATTGATTACCCTCCACCCTTCCTAAGTTAGAGAAGACTATGAGGACAAGCCGCAAACTAAGAAGGAGGAGAAAGCTTCAGAGCTTGCCATGGAGAAGAGAAAAGGACTAACCAAGGTGGTGCTATGGCAGAGGAAGAGAAGAAGGGATAAGAGAAAGCTGACGATGAGATAAGATCATGGAAGAAGGTCCACTCCAATGGCGATGACGATGAGATTTCAAAATAACAATTTCGGCTAAAACTCAATTTTAGTGCTATATTTCTCATCAAATGTTTAACAATGGTACTCATAGCCTTAGTTTCACATATTAGTCACTAGATTAGAACGTCATAAGTTGCATTTCGGTTATTTTGGTGTGAAACTGAACCAAAACAAATTTGGTTTAGTTTTACTTCGGTTTCATTCCTTAGTTCAGTTAATTCAGTTTGCTATAATAAAGAAGCTCAAACCAAAAGAATTTAAAATGTTGGTTCAATTTTAACCGAATTTACCAAATGGTCACTTTTACTGAAAAATTATCCTTTAAGAAATAGCGTAGTTACAAAAAAAAAATTAATAGAAAGTGATATACATTTAGAAGATGATACATAAAAATGGACAAGCAACATATATTTGGCTTGCTTTTCTGGAAAAGAATTATTAAATACTACATATGAAGAATATTATATTGACCTTTTAGTAGTATTGAAATATCAACTAATTACTGCTGGATACATTATACTTCACATCAGTTTCAACAAATTTTTTATAGCATGTAAAGCTCCCAACGAGTAGTAATTAATTCTTACTCGAATAAAATACCAATCAAACATTTAAATCTTGTTCAAATGTGCAGAATAGAAATTAAGCTGAGCCTTAAGGCGTTTATAAGGTCCAGTGGAAATTAAGTGGTCTGGGGGCCCTTGTTGCAAGCTCTGCAGTTTTCTCTGATCTCCCCAGCATTTCCAACCAGAACTCCAATACTTCCCAACTTCACCATTGCCTTCCCAAAGCTCTTGGCGAACCCGACCGCGTCCGACCCAAGCTTCGTTACCAGCCCACTCGTGGACGGATCCGAGCCCAATTCCTGATCGATCTCTAAAATCCCTTCTACCCAAAAGGATCTGCCTGTAGTACACGTTATCAACCACAAACCAGGTGTTTTGGTCCAAGAACGTCGTCCGGTCATTCAATCACACACAAGGCTTTCTCAACTTCGCGGCCAAAAGCGGATCCATGGACGGGGGTCGGGCCGCCCGGACTTTTGGAAATCGGTGAGCCGGTCTTGGAAGAGAGAGCAGTGAGCAACAACAACGGTGTGTGCACCCAGGGCGTTACCATGTCGCTCAGAGTTAGTTTTTTGGCTCTGAAAAACTGGAAAGCTTGGAAAACGGTATCTGCAGACGCCCGGAGGTTGACTTCGAGGGCGTTGGAGATGAGGCCATCGCGGCGGCCCGTCTGGACGGAGTAGGCGGGGCCACCGGCGAGGGCGACGGCGTTCGCGGGTATCGAGAGCGATGATGTCGGCGCAGGAGACGGTGGAGGGGCAGGCAACTTCCAGGGCTTTCTTTCCGTCGTCGATGAGCTCGGAACCTCGTACAGTCAGATTGGGTAGGACGGATTTCTCGGAGGGGTTTTTGGTGTCGGAGTCGATGAGAATTGAGGCGTCCCAGCCCTATCTAGCAAAGGAAACACACAAAATTGGTCACAGCCCTATATTTTTGTTTATCCAATAAATAAATAAATAAATAAATAAATATATATATATAGTAAATGTACACATATGTTGCATGCGAATAAAAATACTAAATTATTTTTTACTAAACTATAATTTTAATTATATTTTTTTTAAAATAAATAGCAGTACTAATGATTTTGCTTTTTTTAGTTTAGATAATATATTTCTTATTAGTTTCATTTTTCTATATTTTTACATAGTTTTTTATTGTAATATTCAGCATAAGTATACTCATTTGTGCCATCCATTACAAAAGATTAGTCATTGATTTTTTTTTTTTCAATTTAATAATAATAATAATAATAATAATAATAATAATAATAATAATAAAATGTAGAACATGCCACATATAATACTAGTTAAAAAAAACTGATAGAATTTTAACCATTGGTGATGGTAGAGTACTTAACTTATAAAAAATTCTTCTTCATACTTTTAATGATATTGTGTATTTCAAAATTTTATTAAAAATTAAATTAGTAAATTTTATCTTCATTATTATAATTTAGATTCAAAAAGCTAATAATTAAAAATTTATTAGCTAAATTATATGATCTACCCTTAAAGTATCCTTCTTTCGCATATTTACCATTTAACTACTTATCATTACAAAAGTAGGTTTAAAGTAATGTTTTGTAGCAAAACTATCCCTTTGTCCATTAGTGCTAACATTTTGAGGTTGGTGCCCAAAATAAAACACCGTAAAAAAATAATTATAAGTAAAATATGATGATATTTATTGTGTTGGATACTTTAATTTAGAATGGGCATGTAAAATTTGCCGTAATTTTTATTTTCATTCTATTTTTTTAGTTTCTTTTTGCTATTTGAAGGATCATTTGTCACGAGTTTAAATTCAAGGGGTCTTGTGTCCATATTGCTAAAGTTCAAAGGCTCATTTTGAACTTGCTGTTGAATTTATGCCAGCCTGAACAGCAAAAGGGCAGTTTTGCTACAAAACATAACTTTAATCCTATATTTGCAACATTTAATAGTTCATTTGGACGTGCAAAATTGGGTATAGTTTATCAGCATATCATGTAATTGAGCCAAATTTGTATTATAATACCAAAGGGGATGGCCATTCAAGAAAAGTAATTCTTATAATATTTACAATATTTTAAAACATTGCAAAATTAAAAAAAAATTGCTAAACGTTCCTTTATTATAATATAAGTAACTAATTCTAGGAGCTGAGGAATTTTTTTTATCTTTGCTACAATGATAATTTTTTTTTTAAATTTTGTCATAATAGGTGCTTGAGTCATGCTTGAATTATAGGATTATTATAAGATATACCAAATATGTAAGCTTTTGCAGTATATATTCATCTAAGTTGGAGAAAAAACCTAATTGACAGACTTTATATAATAAAGACATCTTTTTATAACATAACAAACTTAAGTCACTCTTGTTAAAATTAACTAAATTTAGTGGTTAAAGAAAGTTTAGTAGTCAAATAAGTAAATTTTTAAAAGATTAAAGACTAAACACATTCCTCTCTACATTTTTCTGTATCTTATTATATTTCTTGTACTTTAGTGTTACTAAATATTTAATTAAATAGGTAACCATGTATTTAGATCTCTATAAGTGGATTTTTTCCTTTCCCTCTTTATAGGGTCCTCATATTAACATATATTTAATTAATCAGACAATATAAAATTTGTATATCATTAAAAAAGTAAAAAAAAAAAACTTATAATTTCAGGGTAAAGGAAAAATTTTAGGTGAACTATTATAAAGTGTTCACTTACATAAATTTGTAATACATAGCTTTTATACCTAACATTATTTTTTAATATAAAATACTTATAGATTTTCATGTAAAGCTTTAGCATGAGTTTCACCGATACCAGATGATAAGCTTTCATATTATATACTCATCCAAATTGAATAATAATAATAATAATAATAATAGACAAAAAATTTAATGTTAAGGTAATTTTTATAATAGTTCAAACTTTAGCATGAGTTTTACCATATATTTAAATATTGTATTCAAATAAAAGATTTAGCCTTATCTTCTTTCAAGCTATCAAACTGCACTCTTGTAATATCCTCAACCTAAGAGCTATTATGACAGAAAAGATTTTTTACAGCATTGCAAATTCTTTTAGAAATTGATGTTCCTATATCTATATGTAACTTTTCTAGTGCCCGCAACATTGCATTTATTGATTTATATGTAATATTTGATTCTATAATATAGAACAAAAAGCATGCTGATTTGTAGAAAATAAAATAAAATTTATGGCAATTTAAGGGGCCTGTTTAGTATTTAGTTCTAGTATAACTTCAATTAAATAGATAATGAAAAAATTGGATTTCGTTAAAAGAACATAATAACTTATAATGTAGGGTAAATAAATTGTTCAGCATTTGTGTACTTTTGTACTTTTTATATATAAGCTATAATAATTATAAGAGTTTATTATCTACCATTAACTTAGCAGAGGTCTGCTACATACAAATCAGTAATTTATGTATCAAACATGTATCTCAAGTGGGGATGATCCATTGAAATTATTCTCAAGAGTGGAGAGCGAGGGAATTGGCTGGTAGAGCGCAGCTAGTTGGGAATCAATTATATATAATTCTCGCTTGAGTGTTTTAATGCTAGTGTAACTCTAATTAAATAGACAATTATAAATTAAGTTTCATTAAATGAGCATAATAACTTATAATGTAAGGGAAAAAAATCGTTTAACATTTGTACATCTCCGTACTTTTTATAATATAAGATAATATAAGATATAACAAAATAAAAAACAAAATTGGTACTAGTTAGTAAATAGCTACAAACATTAACATGTTATGGTGACTTGTGATGGTTGCATGATTAGTTGCTCACCATCCTTACAATTATTCACTCTTAAGTTTAAAAATAAGTTGACTGGCTAGCTTGGATAATTTTTATTTGCGTGCCGGTTCCTTGGCAAGAAAAGGAGGGAGGGAGAGCTAGGGCAGTTTGGCTACTCTAAGAAAACAGTTGTGGAAGTGCATGTGAAGCAAGGCTGCAGTGATGGATGGATTGTCTTTAAAGCATTCCTTCATGCTAAATCTTATGATGGATTCGGTTGGCGGGCTGTAGTACTCGACTCGAAGCTCTGCTCCAATAGTGCTCCAATAGTGGCAACAAGAAAGCATAACCAAAATAGCAGAAAAGCCGTCATACCCTTCATCTGTAAGATCAAGAGCATTACTAAAAAACGGAGTTTTTCCAACGACTTTGCATTGGAAATCTGGGTTTTCCAACAGTTGACAATTGGCAAATCAAGTGTAGGAAAAAAAATTTCCAACGACCCTATGGTTGGCCGTTGGTAATGTCCGACAGTTAGTCGTTGAAAATTTCTTACGGACTAAACGCATAGAGTTATTTCTAACACTTGAATGGTTTTCCAACAGCTTGGGCCATTTGGAAACCGTTCAAAATTATTTTCAAAAAAATTGAAACAAAATATGATGAAAAATATATTTTAAAAATATATTTTTTATTTATTAAAATTACATTTTATATTTACTGATATATATATTCACAAAAAATTATATTTACTAAAATTATAATTGCTAAGATTATACTAGCACAAAAAAAATTATATTATTCAAGAATAAGTTAATAAAATTGTATTTTATATTTTCCTAAAATTAACTAAAATGTACTAAAAATTTAAAAATCACTAAAAATTTAAAAAATAAATAAAAATTGTTAAAAATTAAAAATCTTACTAGAAATTAAAAAAGATCACTAAAAATAAAAACCGAATCAGCAATCAAATATGATTTTGAAAAATACATTCAAACACAAAAGGCACAATAAGATTCATCAGATCGAGCATTCGACAACCAAGGAAAAAAATCAGATCAAGCGTTTGGATGGTCAGGAACAGTAAGCGACGGGGACCGATGACAAACGACAGTGGTGAGGAGAATGACAACAACCGAATCTACAAAACCATACTCAAAACCCAATCTAGAAAATCAAGCATGAAATTTTAAAACTACAAACAAACGGATCTACAAAACCAAACTCACATCATTAGCGACAACTAAAAGATTAAGGTGCGGTGAAGAAATGGTGGAGGAAAAGAGATGGAGAAGAGATTATGGCAAATAAACGGTGGCTAAGAAATGACGAAGGGAGGATGAAGATGCGAGCGGTGGAAGGAGATGTGAACGGTGGCAGCACGATGAGAGAGGCGAAGCAAGGCAAAGAAGAAGGAGGAGACAAGTGAAGGATGAGGGCGGAGGGCAAAGGCAATTGGAGGGTGAGGATGGAGGTGAGTGGAAGGAACGGCTGGAGGACGGAGGCGTCAATGTATTTTTTTGTTTGGTGATGACAAACCCTAATTGAAGCCACCAGTTTTCCATTTCTTTTCCACTCAGCCCCTACTCCTTTTAAACCTGCCAACTGACCCACAAAAGTCATAAATATGATATGAAAAAATTTCAATTTTTTTGATTACCAAAATAACCGACACTCATAATCGAAACTGAACTGAAATCAATATTCTTTCTACTCGATTTTAACCAAAATTGAACCGAAAAATTGAATTTACCGAGCCGAATTTTCAAATTATTTTAATTTTTTATTTTTTTTGATTTTAACCAAATAATGATCACACCTAAAAGAAGAAAGAAGAGTTCCTGAGAGAAAAGAATGAGGGGAAATTGAGTGAAAAGAAAAAATTTTATATGGTAAAAGTGAGAGATGTGAAGAAAGCCTTTTAAGCATAAAGATTGGTACTTCTTTTACTTTACAAAGACTCTTAATTGCTTTCAATGATCTAACATCTCTTCCTAATGTTGTTTTATTTTTGTTGAAAGATTTTGAGGATGTGTTTTTTGAGGATTCAAAAGGGTTAATACCTATAAGAGGCGTTGAGCACCAAACTGACTTTATCTCTAACCCAAATATTTCAAATAGGCCAGCCTATAGGACCAACCCGAAGGAAATTGAGGAGATCCAAAGGCAAGTGGAGGAGTTGTTGGCCAAAAGTTTTATGAAAAAAAGCATGAGCCCTTGTGCTATTCCTGCTCTATTGGTTCCCAAAGAAAATGGTTCATGGTACATGTTTATGGATTGTAGGTCTGTCAATAAAATCACTGTAAACTATAGATATCCTATCCCTAGACTTGATGATATGCTTGATGAATTGCATAGTTCTACTTTATTTTTTAACATTCATATGAAAAGTGGTTATCGTCAAATTTGGATGAGGGAATGGGATGAATGGAAAACAACTTTTAAAACAAAATTTGGACTTTATGAATATTTAGTGATGCCCTTTGGTTTGACTAATGCCCCTAGTACATTCATAAGACTTATGAATCATGTCTTTCATGATTACATTGGTAGGTTTATTTTTGTTTACTTTGATGATATCTTAGTTTATAACAAAAACCTAAATGGGCATGTTAGACATTTGAAACAAATGTTAGGGACATTAAGAGAGCAAAAGTTGTATGATAACTTTTAAATGTGTTCTTTTTCTGTTGACAAAGTTACATTTCTTGGATTTGTTGGAAGCTTTCAAGGAATTGAAGTTGATTAAGAGAATTTGAAAGCCATCCAAGAATAGCTGACCCCAACATGTATCATTAAGGTAAGATTATTTTATGGGTTAGCTAGCTTTTATAGGAGGTTTGTTAGAAATTTTTCTTCTGTTACTGCACCTTTAACAAAAGTTACCAAAAAGAATGTTGGATTTAATAGGGAAAAGACACAAGATAATGCTTTCTTATTCTTAAGGGAAAATTTGTGTAATGCACTTGTTTTAGCTTTGCCTAACTTCTCTAAAACTTTTGAGATTGAGTGTGATGCTTTAGGTATAGGCGTTGAAGCTGTCTTAATGCAAAAAAGGCCGCCACATTGCTTACTTTAGTGAGAAGCTCAATTGTGCTACATTAAACTATCTTACTTATAACAAAGAGCTCTATGCATTGGTGAGAGTATTGAAGACTTGGCAGCACTTTTTATGCTAATGGAGTTTGTCATTCACACTAGCCATCAAGCCCTTAATTTCCTTAATAGACAAGGTAAATTGAATATGAGGTATGTAAGGTGGGTGAATTTATTAAGTCATTCCCATATGTTATCAGATATAATCAAGGTAAAGATAACATAGTGGTGGATGCTCTTTGTAGGATGTATAATTTGGTTTTTACCTTAAATGCTAAAGTGTTAAGTTTTAAGCACTTAAAGGGCTTATAATCTTCTAACCCTGATTTTGGAAAAATCTTAGCTAAGTGCCCTAAGTTTGCCTTTGAAAAGTTTTATCAAGATAATGGTTTTCTTTTTAAATATAATAAGTTATGTGTGCCTAAGACTTCTTTGAGAGAACTTCTGATTAAATAGGCACATAGTGAAGGTGTGATGGGTCATTTTACTTGGCCAAAACTTTGCATACTTTAAAGGAATTCTACTATTAGCTAAATATGGCTAAGGAAGTCAGAAAGGTTAGTGAGCAATGTAGTGTATGTAAGAAGGCTAAGTCTACTCACAATTCACAAGGGTTATACACATTATTTCCTACATGTTCTCATCCATCTGTTGATATTTCAATGGATTTTATAGTCAATTTGCCTAAGACTAAGAGGATCTGAAACTTTGTGTTTGTTGTAGTGGATAGGTTTTCTAAAATAACACATTTTATCCCATGTAATAAAATAAATGATGCTTTGCATATGACTGGGCTATTTTTCAGAAAAGTTGTTAAACTTCATGGAGTTCTAAGGACTATAGTCTCAAATAGAAACTCAAAATTTTTAAGCCATTTTTGGAGGACTTTGTGGGGTAAGTTTAGCACAAAGCTTCTATTTTCTACTTCTTGTCACCCATAAACAGATGGACAAACTGAGGTGATAAACAGAACCCTAGGTTTTATGCTTACAGCTATCATTGGTAAAAACTTGAAATCTTGAGAAGATTGTTCGCCTTATATGTAATTTGTTTACTATAGAGCTATGCATAGTACTACTGGATGTTCACGTTTTGAAATTGTGTATGACTTTAACCCTTTAACTTCATTAGATCTTTTACCTTTGCCTACTAATAAAGTTTCTAGTTTAGATAGCAAGAAGAAGGCCAAAAGTGTGAAGAAGTTGCATGAGAAGGTTAAGCAACATATTGAGCTCAAGAACAAATAAGTTGCTAAGAAAGTTAATTAAGGCAAAAAAAAAAAGTAACCTTTAAACTTGGAGATTAGGTTTGTTTACATATGAGAAAAGGAAAGGTTTCCAACTATAAGTAGAACGAAGTTTCATCTAAGGGGAGATGAATGCTTTCAAGTGGTCAAGAAAATTTGTAACAATGTATACATGCTAGACTTGCCAAAAGAGTATAATGTGATGCCACTTTCAATGTTTCTAATTTTTTTCTCTTTAAATATGCAGATTTGGGGATGAAATCTTTTAAGGATGGGAGAGTTGATATGAATGTAGTAGGCCTAGTCAAGGAAGGCAATGACCCATTGAAGATAGCTAATGGACCAACTACACATAATAGAGCTAAGGAGATAGCTCAAGCACTTCATGCCTTTGTTAATTGCTATTTCTTGGAGGATGGACTTAGATCTTCACACTGAGCTACTGGAACAATCAAAGAGCCATATTGGGGATATGACATAGTTGGGTGCTCACTTTTGGAGTGCTAAGACACACAAAATCACAAAGAGCTCAAGATGACACCAGAAGGTGCACCCTTAGAGCCCCCATTGAAGACCTTCTTATGCCATTTTCTTCTAAGGCCCTTTTGCATGTCTTAAAGAAAGGCCGTAAGCCAATGGAACTCAATTATTCTAGCTAGACCTAGGAGGGACAAGCACAAACCCTATATGTGTCATAGGGTGGACCCGATAACACCTTTAAGAGTTTATGGGGTTCATCTTGTGTTCCATGTTGAATTTTCATTTAATTCCAGATTCTTTACATATGCATGTAATTTTGGTCACATTGGATAATTATCGTACAATTGCATACAAAAATAAGTAAAAATTATGTGCAAGAATCCTAGCTTGACTAGGTTTTCTAAGTTCTTTAGGTTTAGGCCTTATTTTACCCTAGTTTTTAAGCCTATATAAGGGCCTCTATTATTCTTGTAAAACTCAGATTTTGTTGATTAATAATATTGCTTTTGAGAGTCATTCTCTTGAGTTCTTAGTGAACTCACCTTGGTGCACAAGAAAACTAGTTTTTTTATGTTCTTTATACTTCTTGTTTCTAACCACAGGTTGGTTAGGGGTGGGGGTTTTAATACAGTCTTTGATACGTGTTTATTGAACTTGTTAGCATAGCGGGGCATGTTTCTTAGTCTATATATCAAAGGGTTTTGCATCAACGTTGCCCAATACTGCTAGAAGTCCCATGAACACCGCAAAAAACCCCAACACTTTGAACATTGCCATGCCAATTCATGTCCAGCGCCAACCCCACCTAACTGATTTTGTTGTCTTATCCACTGCCCATTGAAATCATCGTCCTTCTTACCCATGAATTAGTATGGTTACCCAACCATCTCACTTCACCTTTCTTCTCTCGACTCATGGAAAGGGTTAAATGGCCGCAATGCTTCATCCCCATTAACAGCACCGATTCAATGGGATCTGGAAAAAATCAAACCATGCTAAGATAAAGAAAGTGAAGATTGAGAGAGCAGAGATCAAGTGCATGAGAGCAGAGATCAAGTGCCTCCATCATTATATGATTGATCTGAATTGTCTACCAAATGAGCAAACTCAAATAAAACCAACGTCCACCAGCTCTGGAATGAAGATCGAGTGCCTCCACTGCCACATGATTGATTTGAAGCTAATTGGGTTCAAGATGCTAGCTTTACCCTTCACCTCCACTCGCTGCCACTCTAAGGTCCGCCGCTTCCATCGCCCTCCCTTGATCTTTGATTGGAGATTGATATTTCTTTTCTTCAGCTAAATCGATTCAAGTGTTAAAATTAGCATAGGCCTTTATGTTTGGAACTGGTTCTTTTAATCTAAAAGAATTTGTTTTTTGTTTATGGGTTTTGTTTTTCTTAAGTTAGGGTGTAAAGTTTTTGTCAAAGAAAGCTAGGAGGGCAAAGTTTGTTGTTTTCCCCTTTCTATAGTAACGGTCATTAATGTAGTTAATTTTTAAGAGGGCAAGTGTAAGTATTTGAAAATTGGAAGACAAAATTGTAAGTTTGGCCAAACATTAGGGGATTTTTGGTAATTTTCCCAAACTTTAAAGGTGTGTTTCTAAAATAAATTGACCAATTTGTGCTTCACGAAAGATTTAGAGGATCATTTTGACCAACTGTAGCTATGGACTTGTTTAGCCCAAATAAACTTTGCACATAGCAAACCACAAACACGATCTAATGTGAAGTGGGCTTAAGCCTTCTTAATTGTTTTGGTTCATATCAAACCCTTTGAGTCAAAAAAATTTTTCGGGGCAAAAAATGAGTCAAATTTACTGTACAATGGGATGTACCTTTATGTCTACCTTCGATGATTTCTTTTCATAAATGCTGTGTTTACGTTTTTTAATATTTCAGTTTCAACACAAAAATCTTTACCAACTAAAGTAAAGTAGCATACAAATTCACCTTAATTTTGAAAAAATCTCACATGATCAAGAAAAGAGGTTGAGTGAATACTTTATATGGTGATAAGATCTCTACAACTATTGTCAACTGATTTTAAATTGGATGTTTTGACATGATCTCCAAAATAGGGCGTGTTAAGTGAAAAAAATCCTCCCACATAACTAAAAAAAGAGGTTAAGTCAATGTTTCATATGTTGATGAGGTTTCTCCATCTATTGCCCTGGAAAAATTAGTAAACAACTGGGTTTTAAAAATTCTACAACTAGAAAGTAGAAGGAAAATAGCCGGATTTACACTGATTTTTCTTGAAGGCTTTTCTTAATGCATGTCGGAAATGCTAAGAAAAGGGTAAAGATTGAATTATAGGACTTTGTATGCAACAGTCATAAGCCTTGCAATTGCAAAGCTGCTTCTTGTTCTTTTTTTTTTTTATTAACAAAAAGAGGCGTCTTGCTTGTTAATTTACCTTTGCCTAATTAATTTATCTATTTGATATAATGAGAATAAGCGAGTCCTGTAATAGTTTATATATTTTTTTGAAGAAAAAAAAATAAGAATATGCACATTATAGCTGGAGTAATTATAATGTAAAGTTATCTGATCAAAATGAGCCCTAAATTATTAAAAGCTTACACCGATTTATTTGTAACGAAAGTATTGCTCTTTTATTCCAGGCAACACTATTGGAATAATCTATTGGCTTATTTGGTGGACTTGTTGGAGGGTGTATAATCTACCTGCCATATGCTAATTCTTCTAGTTTTGAATTGCTTGCGTTATAAGTTTCTTTCCTACCAATAACTTTACTAGTTATTTCATGAATAGTGTTTAGGCAAAATGGACAAATACCTCATTCAAGTTTTTAAAATAGATAGATCGGCCACTATTATTTTTTTACAGTTAAATCTCTTATCAACATTTTCTTTTTTATGTATTTATGTGCTACTGTGACATACTTCACGTGAGACTAATATGTAGCACATGTTGTTAACATGGCAACCTACATGAACGATGATATGACACATTTTTATCCTAGTTTAGCCCATAAACTTTTGTACATATTGTGAATCACCCTTAAACTTTGTTCCCTCTCTTCCACCATCCTTTTCCTCTTTTCCCTCTCTCCTCCTTGACACTGTCCACACAGCCGGTTCCAACACCATCGGGAACTCCACCAGAGTTTATCTTCACCAAAGCGCCCCTCGTCAGCAACAATTTCATCGAACACTCCTACAACAACATCAAACTTCCTCATTCTTGCTAAGCCATTCAAAAGTGGACTCAAAGTTTTGACTTCAGGCAATAAACCAAGGGAGCATTTGCTCATTAGTCTGAACACTGACAAAGCATCTAGAATCCACATATTCTACACAAAAATCTGAATCAAAAGATCAAACCCCAAACTGGATTTAAAGTTGAGTCTTGGAAACGAATTCAATAGAGCGTCAAAGACATCTGGAATTCGGAGTTCCGGATCGCTGACAGCTTGACGAATAAGGCCATGCTTGAGCAGCTGACTGGTGAGCCCACGCAGAAGAGCGCGCCGCTAGTCCGGAGGCCTGTTGAGCTTCGGCACGCGTTTCCCGTGTCTCATGGCGTAGATTCGGCACCCTTAGTCGACAAATGTGAAATTGTGCTTGTAGCTGGTCTGTTGAGCCTGACGGCCATTTGGAGAACTCTCAGGGTCTGCTTTCGGTGCCGGAGACTGTGGCAATTTCGTTGGAGGAGTGCTTTCTGGAACCGGATAAGACCCGATAAGAGCAGAGAACAATACCTATCTCTCCCTCTCTCTCAGTTGATTGTATCTTCTTTGGCCGAACTTTTGAATTCGATACTCCAGATTAATCGAGTTTTTGAAATTCCAGCACTGTGAGTTTCAAAATTTCATGTGAATAGCTAGAACTTTTTTTCTTGCTTTGTTTTAGTTTTTTAGTTCAAGACTTATCTGTATCAATGAATATAGTTTGGGCATAAATGTTATCATTTATCCACAAGGATAATAATTATGTGGCTGTTTTTTTATTTAGATTTAATGAAATATTCCATAAAATAACAGAATATTCGGTCCGTTACTTACATCCGTTACTTATATCAGTGGGCAATTTGCATAATTGCTAACATTAATAGCAAATACTTAAAAAAAAAAAAACTAAGATGAGGTTTTTAACTATAAAAAAATAATAGTGGTCAATCTACCTATTTAGCAAACATCAGTGAGGTATTTGCCCATTTTTCATAGTTTTTAAATTTTTAGAATATAAACACTAACTAAAAATATATTATGCGAACCTTATTTCTTTTTTAGACAGGAAAATACTAGTTGCTAAAATAATTCATACCATAGTTTACATGATAAGTAAAATTGGTGTCTTCAGTTTTGGGTTTGCCGCTTTGCCTTTGAAGTCGCAGGTGAAATCATAAAGGAATAACAGTTGCTTTACTGTGACAAAATTAATTGCGCTTTAGTCCACCAAAAGAGAAGAAAAAGGGGAACCAAAAGAAAGAAACTTTATTGAAAACGTGTCTCAAGTCAACAATTTTATGGCTTTATTTGGTTAAACGCCAACTTGTGCTTTTGCTTCTTCTACTGCTTTTTATCAACCAAACAAGAAGCCACATTCGAAAGGAACATTAAAAAAAAAGCAGAGCTTGCCCTAAAGTGTTATACTACTTGGTAAATTAGAAACAATTGTTGCCTCTGACGAGGCTTCTGCTTTTGGGGTGCCCCAAGCAAGCCTGCCTCAAACCATTGTATTTGGACCCTTCCCACCGAAGCGAAGGCCACCTTTCACACGAACCTTGAATCAATTGGATTTGAAAATTTCTGGCCGATGAAATCATCAGATGGCTCCAAATATTCTTTCTCCGCCAAGCATTAATGCTACGTGTCTTGATAGGATAATTTGGATGGGACAGAATCGAGACATAAGATTCAGACAACAAATTCCGACAAACTAAAAAATATATGGAAACCCATACATGATGAATTGATAACTGCATATTTCCCAGCAGCTTTCAGCGATATAAGTTGGAGAAAGATGAGTGCAACAACCAAATGGAATAGAATAGAAATATAAAAGCTCCGGCTTTTCTTTCCATGATCAAGTTACTGTTAAGGCGAAATACCGTGAATAACAAGCTTCACTGGAAATGCGACGAGTGAATCAACTCTAACATATGAAAGCCAAAGGGATCTTCCTGTCATCTTTCTGGTTCTCTTCTTCAAAAGTTGCACCAGAAAACAAACATGACTGTGTGCAAATGAGAAACTTGAATATCCTGCCGGGCTCTGAAACAATCACTCAACTCTCTAACCTCTATTATATACAGGGCTTTCACCTAAAAGTGGATAAAACGACAACCATTCAACACAACTTATTTCGCATGACTGTTCCATTAGGTAAGATTATGGCAATGCAAATTGTCGATTCTCGTCAGCCAGCAATCTGAAAACTGGTGCAGCCATTTCTTCACAGAAAAGAAGTGTCATTCCCCCGGCACCAGGAGTCACCAAACTTTGTTTTCTGAAGCGAGACTGATATGCAACTCCTACGTGCTCTCTTGGAATGTATGAGAACGAGAGAGAGCTGCAGGGTTTGCTTCCAATACATGAGTCCCACCAAGTTCGTGATCTTTTCCTTCCATCTTAGGTTTGAAAGCCTTGAAGATTTTTTCCCCTGGTGCAGAAACATTCTGGTCAGGTTTCATACCTAAAGTAGCCCATATGGGACTCCTTGAAGCTTCAGTTGGATCATCGATTCTCAAAGTCTTTGGAACCACAACAGTCTTCTCAGGTTGATCTTCTTCTACGAAATTTGCTTCTCTAGAATGTTTCCCTAGCGTAGGTGAGCCACCCGAGCAACAACTGTTGCTAGTGGAGGATGATGGAGACAAACAACCATTTGATGCAGCAAGTGAGACATTTCCTGCACCGGCAGTCCACACAGGCATGCAACCCCAATAGGAAGCTGGCACAAACTGCAAAGGAATGTTTGGAGGGCAAATTCCAGGAACAGCCACCACTGGTGCAGGACACCACTGGACTTGGTTTGGATTACTATTTGTTACACCAGAAGATAGACCAGGATTCCAAGGAAAAACCCATGGAGGAGCTGGATAACAATGTACTGGATTCCGGCCATTCGACACTGGCAAACCTACTTGCTCCTTTTGCACAACATTTCCAGGCAAGTCTTGGACTAGTGTGCTCGGAACAGTAGTGGCAGATCCACAGGAGGAGGGTTCCTCTTGTCTTTCTCTGAACTTATCTGCATTCATCTCGATGCTGTTTTTGTGCTCCCCAAGGTTAAGCACCATCTCCATGGATTTGCAAAGCGGTGCTTCTGAGCTGAATTTCAGAACTGTCCCGTTTCCTACAGAAGGCCTTAGGGCAGTTGCACATTCGCCTGGAGGTCCAAGTTGTTGAGTTGCTGAGTCTACATTTTCTATCTGGGTAATTGGCACTCCATCAGACGAAACAATGATTTGACGATACTGAGAAGCAAGGTGCTTATTCTTTCGCCTCCCAGCACCAATGGGTACATTTCTCATTGTCCCGCCAGCAGTCCAATATCTCTGGCAATTCTTGCAAAAGTGTCGAGGCTGGTTCACATTGTAGTTATTGAAGTAACAGAATTTTGTATCTAGACTGTTGCAGCGCGGGCATGGAAGGACCTTGTCAGGCTTCTTAAATCCTTTTTCTTGGTCAGCACTATTGGTCTCAGGCTGGTCATCCTTGGAATCAGGACTCTTTTCTGCCCGATTCACTTGGGCAGGAGCATCGGTTTCTTTCTTTACATCCTCTAAACTAAAAGAGTCATCTCCCTTAGCAGAGGCTTTTACCTGATGTGGCACAGGTTCTGGATCTTTATCAGTTGTATCCCTACTTGTAACCTGATATTCGAAAAAAAAAAAAATCTTACCTGTATATATATACACACATTGCTTAAATTCCTAGTAAAATGGTCGTCTGAATTTGCTTAATTTATCAGGTCTTAATCAACATGGAACCAGACAACGTGAACTCTGACTAGGTTAATAGGTTCACACAGTAAACAAGGCAAACAAATAATGAATCCCTTTACTATGCTAGTTGTTATTGAACTAAAATCAAAACTTATTGGCCAGATACAAAAGGAAATTGAAACAAAACTAGATCCAAGTCTCCCCTCCAACTTAACAAAAGAGCTTTTTTTCCCCTTCGCGCTGTAATGGTGAATGGGATTATTATCTATTTATCAATGAGTTTAACACAAACAAAATACCTTCCATTCAACTACTTAACTACGCTGAATTACTGTTCTCTTTCCTTAAGGAAACAAGGAAAATTGGGAAAATGTTCGTATAAGCTCTTTTGCTCGAACAATCAGAAAAATGGTTAATAACATAAACAGAATTCATAACCTCTCATAGACAATTTCAGCTGTTTTTTTTTTTTATAAAAAAGCTAGAAATTAAGGGCATTCCAGTTCCATGAAGCCAATTATCCGCTTCAGAGAGATTGAATCTACAAACTCAATGAAGAAATGCAGTGCCAAAAAGAGTCAGCACTTATTACAGTAAGCGGTTTGCCGTATAGTAAACAGAAAAAGATCTATTAAAAAAAATTATAGAATTGCATCCGTTCAACAGAAAGTTACTAAAAAGTGGTAAAGAAAAAGAAGACAACTTTTCATAAAGTTAATTTCAAATTAGATAAAAGTGTATGAAAAGAATAAAAAAGCTAAGAACAACAGTTTGAGCATTCTTCCCGGAGCATCCAAAGCGCGTTGGCCCTTATTTCTCACAAATTAAGGCGATGTTTTGCTTAATTCAAAATTATGGAATGAAAATTTAGAGGAACTTCGATATATAATGAAGACGACAGGGCAAAAAATGAAGAGACCGAAAGTTGTTCAAATTTCCATCATAAAGCTGAAAGAACCAAAACATATGACTCAAGTTTCTGCATACCTGGAAAAACAATATGACAGGAAACACTCAAACAAGACAGAGATTGATCAAAACCCCAAATCATGAAACTTTGGAAGGAATCTAAGGATTCTGAAACAAACCCAACAAGCCGTGACACTAAAGGTCACAGCTTTTTGTCTCTCAAGCAACCAAATCCCACGGAATCATAGCAGCAGATGAGTCCAATGCAAACAGAAAATCAAGCAAACATCAGAACTAACATGGGTCGTCGTCCTTCAGTTGATGGTTGAGCAGAAGAGATCAAGGAACAATAATGGGCACCGAAGTAAACGGATACATAGGTTAAAGAACTGCTGTAAACTAAACGTACCTGAGCCGGAATCTGAGTCTGAGAAACAGGAATATTCCGACCGAAGAGCTTGAAAGCTGGATCTCCAACGCTCATCTTTGGCATCAGGAATTTGGAATAGTGGTTAGCTTGGTAGAGCAACAACCATAACTCTGAGGAAAAAGGAACGAATATATAAAGACTGAGAAAAGCGAGACAGAGTCTATGGAGGGGAAAGAAAGGAACTTTTTGTGTGTGTGTGTCTGTCTGAGTCTCCCCAGAAAACCAAAAACCCAAAACTCAAAATATCGAGCGAAGTCCTAAAGCAGGAAAAAGGAAAGGAAAATTGATTGTAAAAAGTCTCTCGGACAAATAAAGCATAAAGAACGTGAGGGATCGGAGTGAAATTTTTTTAAAAAAGAACAACTTTTGGTCTGCTTTTGGATTACTTTATTGCTATTGTTTTCTTTTTCCCCCCGATCGACTTTATTGCTATTGTTTATTTTGAGATAATCTGTCCCCTTGGGACTGGGTTTCCTCTCATAAAATCTATGCCAAATCACCATTTATAAGAATAAAAATATTGGAGATTGTAATACAAAATTACGGAATCAATTCACCTTCTTTGTATGGAATCTTATACTGTTCTGGACTTCTTTTTGTCAATCGGCCATTTAATGCTATCAGTTAGACACCGTAGAGAAAATGTTCATTCTTTTACGTTATCATATTTCTACTTTTGCAATAAAATAAGTATCTCCAATGCAGTTTGATTGGAGTATAGTTTCATTAATATATAAAATTCAGAAAAAATAGTTGAGTTTTTCGGTATAAAATTACAAATACATTTCGTGTAATCGTATAAAATCTAATACATTTTGAAATTCACTGATCCCAGCAACAAAAATAAAGGCTAATTTTTTTAAACTATAATAATACTTTTGAAACCATTTGCTTTTAATTTTGCTTCTTATTTATCTATAAGCAGTGTCATTGAACAGTTAATATTTTATCTTTCTAACAATCACCTAATAATATTTTTTTAAAAAAAGTAACTAATTCTTTATGATTTCTTTCCTGAGACAAAAAATTAAAAAAATGTGTAATTTTATGACAATATTTAATTTAAAATTATTTTATTATTAAATTATAATGTTTCAATCAATATACAAAGTGAAATTTCATACTAGAGCATTGCCAGCATTAATTTTTCTTTTTTGTATTTCATGTGCACATGAGAGCTAGAGGAGGAGAATGGAGATAGACCTTAAATCTCAAGTAATAATTTTAAAACCGTACTTTGGTTAATAAAGGCGTAGTATCAGTAATAATAATAATAATAATAATAATAATAATAATAATAATAATAATCGAGAAAATAACCGAAAAGAAAAAAAAAGGGCAACTATCATACCCTGAAAAATTCTTATTAAGGAAATTTGATGAGAGAAAGAAACAGTCATAAAAAGAAAAAGAGCAAGGTGCCAGCTGGCGTCCATGTAAGCGGTGAGGGACGATTTGGTGCGTTGGGGATGTAGTGGCTAAGGATGGAGCTGACGTAAGAAGACAAATAAAAGCGGAAAAAGCAAAAAGGACACTGTAGTGGGCCCCTCTTTTCTGTGAAACACAAAGATGGAAACCGAGAGAGAGAGAGAGAGAGAGAGAGAGGAAAAGCGAAAGTGAAAGCATCGGGGACGCTTTTTACGCCGTCTTCAATGTCTTTGCCAGGCCTCTCTCGGCCCCACATTCAATTTGTAGCAGAATTGACAAATCTCCCCCTCAATTTCACATAAAAGTCACTTTTCGTCCACGTGGTCTTAAGGTATACACTTACAATTACTTTGTCGATCATGAATTTTTGTTAGCAGATCAATTCTTTTTGTCCAAAAGAGACTAAAAACAAGTGACATAACCGGACAGGAGAGCATATAATCCTTGTCTTGTTGGGTATTCTAGTGGAGTGTCTGTATAATCGTGATGCCATGTCTAGGAAGTAGGAACAACATTAACGGAGGAGCGTGGATCTTTATCAGCGAACCACAATTTATGAGTTATCCGCAGAGATGAAGTTAGCTTTTTTTTTTTTTTTTTTTTTTTTTTTTTTTTTTTTTTTTTTTTTTTTTTTATAAAAAATGAATTATTATAATTAATTTTCAAATTAATTTGATTTCATTAAAAATAATTTTATTGATAAACATGATAAAAATAACTTACTGAAAGAAGTTTGCTTAGAAAGCCTTCATTTTAACATCCAATAATATATACTTTCAAGAGATACTTTAAATGCACGAAAAACAAAATAAATGAACACAAATTTCTTTCGAAAATAAGTCTACATTTTTTTTTTTACCAAAAAAGTATTTCTTATTCAACAACATATAGGGGTTTATACAGGTCATCATGGTAAAGAAGAGTTGCTAAAAGAGATGAGAGGCTAGACGTCCACTACATAATCTCATCTCCCTTTTAAATTGCTTAATTAGCTAAATGATCAGCACAAACATGGTGGAAATCATACGAGGAGAAGCAGCTGCAGGCCTGCTGTATGTGAGTAATGAGGAGGGTTTGGTTTCGCCATCTCCAGTCTGCGCTACAACCCTTCGATAGGTTCAATCACCTCCTTGCAATTAAATTTCACGGTCAATCTCACAATCTCAACCTCCTTTGCTTTCCAGATGCCCTCCCTTATTGCCATGGTTTTAGTCGTAATGGCACAAGGGGCAAAGCAGTTCAAATGCCTATAAAACAATGCAGACTCTCTTCAACAAAATATGGCCAGTTAAGTTTAGCCTACGCATATGAAAATACTTTCGGAAACCATTTCGGCGCCGATTAATAGGAGTTGATTAATGCATTGTTCATTTCGAGTCGTGTCAAACACACAACCGATCGATTTTAGAAAATTCATAATTACTCATAAAAATAATAAATTAGACATTGGGTCGGTTTCTAATTAAATGTAAACCTTAGAGGCTATTGGGGTGCCAGACTCACATACTGAGTCGATCCGAATATCAAAACATATTAAAAAAATAAGCAGAATAAAATAGACCTTGTAGGTCATATGGCTAAGATAGCCAAGATGGACTTGCGACTCTTATACAAATCATAATGCATCAAAAAGATTGGGTAACTTATAATTATGCATGAAATTCTAGTTTAAACTGTCTCCTAATTATTTACAAGTAATTTTAATTTATCTAGTATCCTTTTCAAAGTTAAAGGACATTTTAAATTATTCATTTTTTTCTCTTTGTAAATCTAAAATAAAATTTTTAAAATGTCAAACAAATAACTTGAAATTGCTCGAACATAATAACTAGATAGTTTGAATTAATATTTTATACAGTTACTATGAAAAAAGTATAAATTTTTATATTTTAAGAATGTAACTGTAATATCAACTCAAGTTTAGGGAGTAAGTGTGTAAATTACCCTAAAATATACAACTTATAACTAATTAGAACAAACCCATTACAATATGTTTTTAAATATCAACACCTGCTCACTGTTGATGAATAGGGTAAAGTAAAGGGTGGGTGCACTGTTTATAAACAGTGTCTTTTTTTTTTTTTTCTTTTTCAAGGATGTGATTGACTTTTTTTTTAAGTTTAATCACCTTTTCATGAGGTGATACTATCTTGAGGGCCTATGCTGTAATTCTCCAATTTCAGCCTCTTTCATTTTTTGTTGTGGTTAAGAATGCATTTTCAGTTTCTGAAATTTTACCATTCCCCATTTTAATTCAAACGCTCTATAGTTTGATAAAGTAATTTGGTCCATAATTCCTAAAATTAAAAGTGAATTTTTCTAAATAAACTTCTCATCTATATTAAAATTTTGATTTTGAATTGATAAAGATAAATTTTTTTAGTGAATTATTATTTAATGATAAAAAATATCCATCGTTTCAAAGAATGTACAATGTTATGTTTCAATTATAACTAATTATGTTAATGATAAGAACATAACATAAAAAACCTGACTCAAAATTAAAATAAATTAGAATTTTAATTAATCAACATAAATTTATGGTTGATAATTTTTAAGTTATTTATTATTAGCATTTTTTTTAAATGATAAATTTATAAAAAAAAATTACTCACTTTACAAAAATAACCTCATTAATACTATAATTCATTTACAAAGAGATGGGGTAGAATCAATAAATAAATAACTTACAAAAGATTTAAAAGAAAAAAGAAAAAACCTAGTAAACATCTTATTTATTACCACGACTAACCATCCTATCATATACGACAATCATTGATCACCTTCTCAGAAAACATCCAAATAAAGGGAAAAACTGAGAAATTTTTCCCTCTCCACGTGAAAGTTTTCCCTCTCGGAATGAGAGTTCCCCTGAAATTGGTTTCAGATCAGCCTCGCTACTCTAGTTAGCGGATTCTTGGATTTCTGAAGCTCCCTGCTCGGTACGGAATCGAAGAACTACAGATTCCACATTAGAGAAGGCAGAAGGAGGTTCTTCGAGTCTGCATTGCTTGAGCGCTCTAATCTTAGATTAGAAGGAGCGAAGCGGTTTCCAGATTCGAATGTCTGATTGCGAAAGAGGATCTGTTGCTTGCAGAGGTTTCCATTTACTTCCATTTCTTCCAAATGCATTGCATTACTAAATCTTGATCTTAGTACTGGATTCTTGATTGAGTTTAATGTGTGCGATTGAATTACTAAATCTTGATCTTAGTACTGGATTCTTGATTGAGTTTACTGTGTGTGATTGCATTACTAAATCTTCCAGATGCATTGCATTACTGTGTGAGATTGGTTGAGATAGGGATCCTATTGTCCAAAAGCAGTAAGCCTGTCTTTCTTGATAAGTTCTGATTGAGAAAGAGGACTTGTTCTGATTGATAAGCTCTGATTGATAAGCTTGGGGAGGACTATCACATTTGGGATTCTAATGCAAGAGGTTGCTTGATTCATTTCATTACTGATTCTTGAGTTTAGAACTAGTTTTCTTGAATGTGTTTAACTCTGTGCGATTGGTAGGTATAAGGAATCTATTGGTCATAGGTAGTATGTCTGTCGCTCTGGATAGGTTTGATCTGCGATATGCAGGTGATTTGCTTGATATGGTTCTATTTTGTTATCAGGTTTTTTATAGGTGCTCTCTCTCGCTACTAATCAGGATGGATGGGGTATCGGAGGGTGACACCTCTTCCAATATTGGATCAGATGTTCAGGAGGAGCTGGTGCTCGATTTACAGCCAGAGTTGGAAACTGGTGAGCATATAAAATCTCTGGTTGGAAGGATTATATCTGATAAGAGATTGAACTAGAAAGGGATTGCGAATATCCTACTAAAGATTTGGAAGAATTACGGGGTTCAAGCGGTTAATTTTTCGGATGATAAAACAGTGCACTGTGTGTTTATGGAGTGTGATAAGGTTGAACGTGTACTATCTGATGGACCATGGAACATCATGGGATGCATAATTTCTCTCCAAAAATGGTTGCCGGCTCAAGCATTACAGGATCTGAATTTTACAGAAGTTCCTTTTTGGGTGCAGATACATGGTTTGGCATTCAACCTAATGACCAAAGCAAATGGTGGAATTATTGGGAAACAATTTGGAGAAGTTGTGGAGGTTGAGGACCCAGGTAATTTGGGGGAATTGTGTAGGGGTTATCTCAGAATTAAGATCAAACTGAATGTCAAGAACCCTATCAAGGCTGGGTTTTGGCAACCTAAACCCCATGGATGTAAGAAATGGATTGCAGCAAAATATGAAAGGTTAGGGGATCTCTATTACGCATGTGGAAGATTAGGCCATTTTGATATAAGTTGCAAATTAACTACACAGCCAGTTCTCCTAAGCACTGGACAACAGATGTATGGCCCTTGGTTAAGAGCACCTGTGCCAAAAATGGTTGATGATATTGCCAAATCTCTACCACCAAGACCTGATCAGTTATTGCCTGGAACTCTAGTAGGGCGTACAAGGCAGAATAAATTCTCCAATGAGTCACCTAAGGTTGACAACACATCCAATGAGTCACCTGAGGTTGATCAGCTCATATCAGGGCAAAATCTAGTATCACCATCTGAATCCCCTGATTGCCAAACTAGCCAGCAGGTGCAGAAACAGCTACCAACCTTGGATCATACCAATCCTGATACTATATCTCTAAGTTTGGCCGAGCAATCCCACCATTCCCAATTATCTCTGAACTCAATTGAGTCTGATAATACTGGAGCAGAAGAGGAAAAGATATATGATGCTGTGACACAGAAATGGGGTAGAAGGAGAGGGAGACCACCTAAGCGGAAAAATACTGAATAGGAGACATTGTTAGTTGAAAATTCTGGTAAAAGAGCCAGAGAGGATGTTACATCAGAGAACGGGTCTGGTGGCTGCCCTTCAGCCACCCAGGCATTATGATTCTCATAAGTTGGAACTGTCAGGGTATGGGGCCAACCCTGACAGTTCAGCACCTCAAGTGGCTCCAAAAGAGGTATAAACCTCAGCTATGTTTCCTAATGGAAACAAGGAATAAAATGGATAACTTGGAGAAGAAGAGAAAGAAATTTCAGTTTAAAAATGCCTGTTATGTAAATCCTGTTGGTTTATCTGGGGGACTGGCGCTGTGGTGGACTGAAGAGATGCAAGTGTGTGTTGATCTAAAATCTCAGAACTTCATTGATATAAGAGTAACAGATAATATGGGGAATACCAACCGAATCACTTGGATCTATGCAGATCCAAAATTCCCTAATAGGAGGAAAAATTGGGAAGAGTTACAGCAGCTTGCCTTACAAAGATCATTACCTTGGCTATGCATAGGGGATTGGAATGACATAGCAGCCCAATATGAGAAAGAAGGAGGCAGATTAAAAGCTCAAGACCAAATCATGGTATTTCAGGAAATGATGGTAAAAACACAACTTCAGGATGCTGGTTTTCAGGGACAGCAGTTTACTTGGTCAAATGGCAGAAAAGATGGTCTAGTTAAAGAGAGAATTGATAGAGCTCTGGTCAGTAGTTCTTGGAGGCTCCTTTACCCTGACACTCAGGTATACCACTGTCCTCAAATAGGCTCTGATCACTGCCCTATAATACTTACCTCAGAGGCTCAAAAAGTGACTAAAAGATGGAAGTTTAGATTTGAGCATATGTGGACTCGAGAACCAGCCTGTAAAGATGTCATTAAGCAAGCTTGGAATGTATATGCAGGGAATGACACTTTTGCTCTTCAAAAAAATCTGAAGGGGTGTAGTAGAGCTTTGATTAAGTGGAGTATGGCCTATTATCCTAATAACAGAAAGGCAATTGAGGCTCTGACTTTGAAGCTGGGGGAGCTGCAAGATAGGTCTGATATATCAGAGGCAGGGAGTGAAAGCCCTGTTATTAAACAAATTGAGGAGTATTGGACTAGGGAAGAGATGTACTAACAGCAACGTAGTAGAGTGGACTGGCTAAGATTGGGGGATAAGAACACTGCTTTTTTCCATAATGTCACAGTTCAGCGAAGAGCTTCAAACAAAATTTTAAGGATTCAAAATGAGAAGGGTGTGTGGATTGACAAGGAGGAGAACATTACGGCCACCTTTAAACAACACTATGAAAAGTTGTTCTGCTCTGAAGGATCCATAGGCATAAATGAGGTTCTGGCTCATATAAAACCAGTTGTTCAAAAAGAGCTAAAGGAGAATCTGCAGAGGGAAGTGACAGCAGAAGAAATCAAATCTGCAGCCTTTCAAATGGCTCCCCTAAAAGCCCCTGGGCCTGATGGATTTCCTGGAATCTTCTTCCAAAAATATTGGGATGAAGTTGGAGAAAGTGTCATCAAAGCTGTCCAAACTTTCTTTAATCAAGGTATTCTAAATCCTAGCCTAAACAAAACAGCTATTGTTCTTATTCCTAAAGTCCCCCATCCTGAAAAAGTCACTCAGTATAGGCCTATCAGTTTGTGTAACTACTGCTATAAAATTATCTCTAGGGTCCTTGTTAATAGGCTTAAGTCTCATATGAATAATATCATCTCTCATTCACAAAATGCTTTTGTGAAAGGTAGACAAATTCAGGATAACATTTTAGTAGCTCATGAATTCTTTCACATGCTAAATACAAAAAAGAAAGGATTAGACTGGAATATGGCTATAAAAGTTGATATGCAAAAAGCGTATGATCGTGTGGAGTGATCTTTTTTGGAAGGTATCATGCACAAAATGGGATTTCCTTCTAGGTGGATTACTTGGGTTATGGCTACTGTAACCACAGTTTCTTATACTCTTTTAGTTAATGGCAAGGAAACTGAAACATTTACGCCTACTAGGGGGTTAAGACAGGGAGATCCTCTGTCTCCTTATCTTTTTATTATGGTAACTGAAGCTTTATCACAAATGTTGACAAATGCAGCAGATCAAAACTTTATAGAAGGTATTAAACTCATATGTTGTTTGCAAATGATTCGTTATTCTTTGTTAAGGCTAGTGTCAGAAATGGTCACAACTTACAGCAGGTTCTTTTACAGTATTGCCAGGCTTCTGGTCAATGTATAAACTTTGAAAAATCTGCTATTTTCTTTAGTCCTAATACCCCTACTACATTGCAGGAAAGAATCAGTTTTTTCTTGAAAATTCCTAAGGCAGCAAATCCAGGGAAGTATCTTGGCTTACCTACTATATGGGGACATTCAAAGAATGAGGCTTTGGCCTTCCTAAGGGATAAAATTATCAAAAAGATACAAGGGTGGAAGGAGGCTCTCCTCTCATATTCAGGTAAGGAAATTATGCTTAAAACTATTATTACAGCCATTCCAACATATGCCATGGCTTGTTTTAAATTTCCCAAAAAATGGTGTTATAATATTCACTCTTTAATGACCAAATTCTGGTGGGAAGGAAAAAACTCATATTCGAGCATTCACTGGAAAAGTTGGGATTATTTATCCTTGCCAAAAGAAAAAAAGGGGGTGGGTTTTAAGGATTTAGAGGCCATGAATATAGGCTTGCTTGCAAAACTTGGCTGGAGAATTGTGTCTAATCCCCATTCGGTTTTGGCTCAAACCTTAAAAGGATTATACTTTTCTGATGGTAATCTTTGGAATGCAGGAAAAGGACCAAAACCCTCATGGGGTTGGTCAAGTATTTTAGTTGGTAGGGACTTCTTAAAAAACCATGTTTGCTGGCAAGTGCAAAATGGACAGTCTATCTCAGTTTGGAATGATGCTTGGATTCCAAATCTGGGAAAATTTAAGCTTCACACAGACATGAATATTCCAGCAGAGGTAAGAAACGTGACTGTAGCTAACCTCATTGATCCCAACACTCATACTTGGAATTTAAGTCAAATATCTCCCTATATTTCAACTAAGGAAAAACAGGTCATTTCACAGATACCCATTAGTCATAATCCAGGGGAAGACAAGCTAATTTGGCCATATGACAAAACTGGTAGAGTCACAGTCAAGACTGCCTATAGGGTACAGAAAACTCCTTATTCTGTTCATCTTAGTGCTTCAACTTCTCATCAAATAAATCCCTGTGTTTGGAAACTAATCTGGAAAATTAAATGTTCTCCAAAGATTCAGAATTTCATGTGGAGGCTATGCCAAAATGGACTTGCTGTTCGGCTAAACTTGGCCAAAAGAGGTATAAAGGTAAATCCTAAATGTCCTTTTTGTGCACATGATGAAACAGTGGAGCATATGGTGTTGCAATGTGAATGGACACACCTAATCTGGTTTGTGTGCTTAAACTATAAACCCCATAATGCTGCAATTCAAACTTTTGATAAATGGTTGATTGAGTTTTGTCGTGCGTTACCTCATACACAGGAAAACAAGAATTTCATTATCTCTTCTATAGCTTATACTTGCTGGTATATTTGGCTGGCAAGAAATGAGGCCATTTTCCAAAAGAAAAATGTTAATCCTGCTGCTGTGATATACAGGATTCAAAAAGCTGTTGCTGAGTATTATCAGTCATGGCAGCAAATGGGTGATGCATGTCGTCCTCTACACGGAAGCATAGACTCAGCTAGGTGGTGCAAACCACCCCGGGGCTCCGTCAAACTCAACATAGCTGTAATACACAAAGGTAAATTGCTGGGAATGGCGTTTCTGGCTCGTGACTGCCAAGGAGAAGTACTGCACAATCAAACCATGGTCGCTGCCAGCACATATAGACCAGCAGCCTTAGCTGAAACAACCAGGAAGGGGCTTCAAGATTTGGTTCAGCTGGGGTACACAGCTGTAGAAATTGAGACTTCTAATAAGGAAATCATTGGCAGGCTAAAAGATCAAGAAGATTGGAGGATAGAACCCTTAGTTTCTGACATTAAAACATTACAGAATTCTTTATCTGCTTGTTCTAGCCAGAAAGTGGCTGAAACAGCCAATAAGTGTGCCTTGTGCATAGCTAAATGGGCGAATGACCAGAAGAGAATGTATTGGACAATGTGTCCCTCTTCGGTTTATGCCCGTCAACAGTTGATTGATGTAAACTTTGACCCTCCTTGAGGTTTTCTTTCAATATTACATAATATTTGGATCAAAAAAAAAAAAGGGGAAAAACTGAGAAACATAAAGGATAGATGAGCAAAATTGTTTTAAATAGGCAAGGGAAAGAAATTGAATATGTAAATTTGAGAAAGAAAATATGAAAGATATATAAATTGTCTAGCCAGTCAGGTTTTCTAACTAAAAGAAATTAAAAGGAGAGAAAATTTTCTTGATGCGCTAGTGATAGCATTTTCGTTTTGCTCAAGTGAGCAATGGTTGCATAATATTGGAAATAAAAACAAATAGGGTTAATTACATCGCTGACCCTAACCTTTTAATTATGTTCCTGTTATAACCCCAATTTTCATCTTGTTCGTGGTGCTTCCTAACGGTTAAAAAGTTCAATTTTGAATTTTTTTAATGGAACTCGTTATCTAATGTCACGTCATCATAGGCTTGTAGGAGAAAATGCTTATTCTAACCCTTGTAAAAAAAATTTCTTCAAAAAAGTGCCCCAAACTTTCAAATCTAACAAGAATCTCAACAATTTCACCGTTCATCTCCTTCACACATCTTCCTCGTTGAGATATGCTCGTTTGCTTCTGTCCCTGCCGACCTAGCCCTGTCTCATCTGCTGCCAGTTAGGTGGGTGAGGAAGGAAGGGAATAAGGTGGTGAAGAAGATGACGAAGAAAGACAGAGGGAGGAACAAGAGGACAGAAAAGGCAAAGAAGTGGCATCGGAGAAAGGCAGGGTCGAGGTAGAGAGCAAAGATGGGAGTGGAGGGGATGAGGCCGTCTTCGGGAGAAAAAGAATCGAATCATAAGCGGAGGCTGGCGGCGCCCGAAAGGAAGCAAAAGAATCACTAGCGGAGGCTGGCGGCACAAGGAGCGACGACGTGGGGCGACAGTGAGTGGCTGGGGGGACAATGAGAGGGTTGGATCGAAGAGAATCAGAGGTAGGATTGGTCGCAGTTGATGAGGGTGATCGAATCATTTCAACCGCTCAGCTTGCCTCCACAATCTACAAAATCAATTGGCACCAATGAGCATGCCACTGCTTTTTATGGCTGCAAAGAGGGAAAGGGGCAAGGTTGTTCCACGGAGATGGAGGTGGACGACTGGGACATCGCGGGGGAGGACATGGTGCCACCACCACACAAGATTGTGGCCAGATGATGACGTTCTCGATGCCGGAAGTGCCGAATGAACTTTGAAAGATAGGGGTAAAAGGCATGTTTGTTTCCCTTTCTTTTTCTTGTTTTTTTTTTCAACTGAACAGTTTCACCAATATTCCATGTGAAATTGAAGAACTCATATATTATCAATAATTTTGTTGTTTAGATATTTCTGGTGGCCGGTGCCGGTGCGCAAGTGTTTGGTGAGGGGAGAGAATTTGTCGATTTACGAAACTGGGAAATTGGGAAACTTTGGGAAATAATGATGGTATGATTAGTAGATTTTAAAGCTTTAAGATTTTTTGGCAAAAGAAAGACTTCTTTGGGGTTAAAACTAGTATTTATCTCTAAAATTATATGTTAATGGGTCATTTCCATCCAAGATAACGGATTTTATTTAAGAAATGTTCAAAATGAAATATTTTAACTATATTAGGGAGACCCAACAAATAAAATAGAGATTAAGAGTAGAACATGAATATAATTAAAATGTTAGAATTAACGTGTGTAATTAACTCAAACAAATACGACATGAGAATGTATTGAAAAAAAAGTAAGCTGAGTCATGAATAAATTGTAAAGAATTATTTGGCCACCGTGCCCAAATCCAATTATCTTTAAAAAGAAAAAAAGAAAAAAAAAAACTTAGTACCTAGCTAGCTTTATACATGGTGTTAAAATCCCATTTGCCTTGACCTTTGACATGTTAAAGGTAAATCCCATAGAAAGCCTTCACAATTACACAGTTTCGATATGATAGAAGCACAGCGAAGTGAAGTCTATTAGCTTTTTAAGACCGTAAAACTGTGGAATGAAATGGAAATTGCCATTGTCTGCGGTCACATTCCGTATTCGATCAGCTTTCTACATACACAGATTGACGCTGGGATCTCCCCTTCACGCATTTTTTAAGGGTTAATTATAATTTGCCCCTTGAGCTTTAGATAAAATTATACTTTACCCTCTCAATTTCAAAAATATACACTTTACCATCTACTTTTTTAATACAGTCCAATAACAAATCTTAATTTAAACTGTACAATTGTTATCTTCAAGTAATTTTAATTTATATAATAGTTTTTTTATAATTAATTGAAATTTTAAAAAACACTATTTTAAAAATGAAAGAAATACATAAAGAAAAAACTGATAATTTAAAATGCCCATAAACTTTAAAAAAAATTATACAGATTAAAATTACTGAAAGATGGCTACGGTAATATCTAAATTAAGCTTCCAGAAGTTACTGTCAGACTGTATTGAAAAGGAAGGGAACAAAATGTATATTTATAAAATAGGAGCAGCAAAGTGTAATTTCACTTAAATCTCAAGGAATAAATTGTAATTATTCCTTTTAACGGGAAAAACAAAATTTTTATTAAAAATAAGTATAATACCACATTCTAATCCTAAAAAGGTGTTGGAACAATTCATCCCGATCCACTCCCACAAAAAAAAATCACAACCAATTCCTAGAACCTACGAACCTTAACCAACCCCTACAAGACATTAAACACCCAAATAATTTCGCACAAAAAATAAAACCATAACTAACTCCTAAAACCCAAGAACCATAAAATCTCTCTCAGCTATAAACAAAAAACCACTATCTAAATTACAAGCATTAGCCCCAATAACTAGACAACTTGGATCCAGAAGGAAAGAATAATAAAATGTTAATCTTTAATCCACCATTCCAATCTTTTTCAAATTATTATTATTATTATTTTTTTGGCCCTCATTCCTTTAGACCTTATCCATATCAAGATTCTCAAAAAGTCCTAACGCTAATTCATCACAACGATCTATGGACATCTTGGTAGTAATAGCACTAGAATTGGAACTCTTGATACTTACCCTGTCTCAATATAAAAACCCACCAATTTCTACTACTGAAATTTTTTAAGTCAAATTGAAATTCATTCAATCTTGCCCACTCAAGTTATTCTTTTGTAAGGATACCTCAAAACTCACAACCCCTTGACCCTAAGACTTATCCACCGATTTTAGAATAGGTGAAATCTCAAGAAAAATTAAATAAGAAGCATTTGTACTATTCTTCACTACCACATTAACAATAATATATTTAGAAGCAAATGAACTTCCATTATTTGCTGAACATTTAGATCTAATATGATCCTTATTAGAACCCACCTTAAGCCCAGTAATATCATGCTCATGCCCACTAAATACATTGTTAATGTCAAGCCCATCATAAGACAGTAATCAGCCCACACCTAGAAACTTCTGGGAACAAACATCACCCTGTTGAGACTAACCACTGCTTACTGCTTCCCTCTTGCTCACTAATGTCTTTTAAGCTTTTTCACCTCTAGTTGTCATCCAACCCTATGAATTTCTTTCCTCATGAAAAATTGCGCTCGTCAAATTATGCTTCTTTGATTCCATCAATTCAAAAAACCTTCCATGATTATTCATTTTTAATCTGAAATAGAAAACATTGCCACTTGGTTGAAATTACTGTTGTCTACTCCCACTAATGAATTTTTTATGAAATCCTTCCATTTTGATATGAATTGTTGAATTTCATCTTATACTAAATTAATTAAAACCCGACAAGGACACCCAAATTCAACAATTCGGATGACATCTTCATTTCTTCCCCATTCAACTAATTCATTGAAGAATTTTTGTTCAATTAAAATAAAAAATTTCAACATCGAATCTCATGAGCCCCAAGAAAATTTTTAGAGAAAAAAACAAAAGCTTCTTACTCTAAACCCCAACCCATGATAGATAAATAATATAATGTTGTTATGGTTGTTCACATATAAATAATGTTAGAATATTTTTAAATTTCATGTATGTTATACTAGCATATGGTTTTCTGTATGGCAATGTAAACAAATGCATCGGGCCAAGTGATTAACTCACAACCTAGCTTTCACCCAAATACTCACAACGTAAAAAAGCTTATGGTATAACAATATATTTTTATGTAGATGCATATTAATAATTGCCACTAATATGGAGGGCTTAAAGGATACTAAAAAGTAATAGTATCAAACTGCTTCCAATTTAAAATGAAAGATTTGGAAAAAGTTAACACTATTTCAGAAATCAAAGTTAAGAAACATAGTGGGAGTTATGACTTATGATAGTCTCATTACATAAAGAATATATTATCCAAGTTAGTCACTTGGACATTATAGAAACTCATGCCCATTTGATGTTTTTAACAAGTCCATTGAAAATTTTGGAAGGCCAATCAACCAATTGGAGTATGCTAGTGCAATTGGTTGTCTAATGTATGCCATATATTGCACAAAACCAAATATTATTCTCAATTTGTAAGCTCTTAAGATCTACTCATAATCATAGTATTAATACTAAAGAATCATTTGAAGAGTTATTGGTTATATTAAAAAAACAAAATTCATTGGTTTATTTTAGAACAAGTTTTATTAAGTACTAGAAGGCTATACTAATGATAGTTGGATAACTAATGTAAGTGATAATAAATCAACATTTGGTTAGATTTTCAAATTAGGTGAAAGAGCCATTTTATGGGCTTCTAGGAAACAGAAATAGATGTGAGCCATCACTCAATCCACTACGGAATCTAAATTTGTTGTATTGGTAGCAACAGGCAAAAAGGAATAATGACAATAAAACTTATTACTATATTAGCATTGTGGCCATAATCAATGACAACCATCTTTTTGCATTGTGATCATGAAGTAACTGTTTCCAAAGCATATAACAAGATATATATTGACAAAGTTTAACATGTTTCTTTGGGACTTGAGTTCATTAAACAACTAATTTTTAATAAAATTATTACAATTGGTCTATGCAAAATCATGTTGACCCACTTACTAAAGGACTCTCAAGAAAAATAATCAAAACACAACAAGTGTTATGGGTCTAAAACCATTTTAAGTTGTCACTAGTAATGGGAACTTGACCTTTCTTATTGGCTATTGCTTGGCATTTTTATGGTTTACCAGGTAACGACAAATTACTTTTTGTGGCAGAGTCAAACTCTTAGGATCATGGTTATTAAAATTACATTTTGAGACATAAAAACCTATGTTTTTATGACTTAAGAAGCAAAAATTGTGTTAAAATGTAACAAAAATGGTCATGCTTATAAAGTAACATAAAATTGTGACTTTACTGGTAAAAATATGAAAACTTTACATCCTTACATCTCCATCTAATTAATCTACAAACATATTAAAACTTACAAAACTTGGGCTTAAAGCCCACTTAGGCTTAAAGCTCACCCTCCCATTGTGGAACAAAAGTTTATCAAAAAGCCTCTTACCCTTAACTCCAATCTCATCCGCATATGTACGGTGCCAATTGTAGTAGTGATGAATCAGGTGTCAATCCCACAGAACATTGTATGGGAAAAAATTCTGTTAAATACCAAGTATGATGACCTCACTTCAGCTAAAACAAACAAACCATAGAAAACAAGGAATAAGAAGTTAAACCACCAAAATTGTAGATCACTTGACCACTAAACCAAACAAATTGTGGTTCACCTAACCACCAAACCAAACAAACATAAAAACTCTCTTAAACATATATTTGCAAAGTTTCCAAAAAATTCAAACCAAATAGGCTACTATATAGACATAGTTTTGACATAAATACCTACTTAACCCAAATCATTCTTTTTCAAGGTTGCAGGCCACAAAAATTTACAGCATCAACCCTCTTTTCTTAAGTCAGGGCCAATTAGCTCTTTAGAACCCCATTAGACATTTTCATGCTAACCAATTGTCCTAGAAACCATTAAGCTCAAGTTCTGCTCTAAGCTGTCATAAGAATAATAGTTCTCTTGAATTTACCCATTACCCACATTTTATTAGCACTTTGCCAAACTTGGAAACCTTTATCGATCCTTTTTTAAGTCTATCAAATTGTTCAACATATGTGACCAACAAATGAAGAACACATTCAAGTATATGCTAAAAGAACCAATAAATCATGAAAATAATTAATGAGTTATGTATTTACAAGCATCAAATTACCCAAACTGGTTCATAATATCCATAGAATAAAAATCTACACATATTTACAAGAATCTCAAACTAAATAAAAAGATGAGTTAGGGTTAGAAGAACCAAATCCAAATATAAATTCTTACTATAAAAGAGCTCCCACTCCAGTACAAGTAAGAATCTCCATCCTAGCTTCATAATAAGAATCTCCATCCTAGCTTCATAATCCATGAAAACCCTAAGAAAACTAGTCAAAAAAGAGTTTGGAAGGTTTGAGGTCAAAAGGGATCCTTTCTCATAACTTTTCGCTGAGGTTTTTTTATAAACAGAGCAGTTTCAACGCCACTCCTAATGACTCATTGCCAAGACTCAATAGCACAGATATTCTTTTGTATTTTGACCATAACTTTGTGCACAAGTATTCAATTGAGACCATTCAATAGCCCACACGCAGTTAAGAAAAAATGGTACAATTTTTATTCTTTCACCTAAGCTTGAGTTTGCCAAGAAAAGATCAAAAAAATGGCTTGAAATCTACCTCTCTTCTACTTTAGTTGTCTTCACTTGCAAAAACATAAGAATAACACTAGAAGTAACCTAACTTTAGCAATTATTGTCATAAAGCATGTTAAATGAGGGTAAAATTATAGACATATATTGCACATAAAAGTGACATTGATTTTATAGCCCAATCACCCAATTCCACTTATGTTGCATCCATGTGGGAGGAGAAACTAGCAAGAAACAACCTTATAACATAACAACTCCATTATCTAGTTTTGTCCTTCTCTCCTTTAACCAAAAATATTCTTTTCACCTTTTAGTATTCAATGTGTAGATTATAATTTTGATGTTCATGTGTTTTTCTCCTTATGTTTTGAAGTCACTAAGCACTATCTTTTCCCCGTACCTTGACATTTTTTGTTTCCTGACTTTCATTCTTTTCAATTTGAACTCAAATAGTAAAATTTACAAAATGCACTCCAATTCATGTCTCGTTATCACATAAGCATCTAATCTTATCCATTTCCCAAAAGGACAATCCAAAATATCTTCTAAATTATTTTAACTTCCAATTGAATTAAGAACACATTTAAATCCTAACTCCTATCTTACATGTATATGATATTTCATTATAATAAAAATTTTATGAAATAAAAGCTTTCAAAACAATTAGATGTCTATATGTTTTTATAGTTTTCAAAGAGCCTTTTGGTAAAGTCTTACAAATTTACATTTTTCTATGATTTTACGACTATAGAAAAACTAAAGCGACTCTAGGTAGAATCCTGACTTTGATAACCTTGCTTTGGATGAGAAGTGCTTAAAAAACAAAGGATGAACATAAATTTGTTCTCAACAAAGTTTTTTTTGGTTAAAGAAATCTAAATGTGAGATATCAAGTACTTTACATATGTGTGGTGTCGTTTCTGGTGAAAGTAGGAAAATAAACATTTACAAGTGTTCATCAATTCAGGAAGTAGCACAAGGCCATATTATGGTGCGAAGGCTCATGGTGCATATGCCGAAATTAAAAAAAAAAAAAAAAGGTAACTAACATTTATGCATACAGGATTTTTCTAGTGTTACAAAGAAATTGTGGTGCAATAGAATTTAATCATGAATTTAAGCATGCTTTTACAAATCTTATATTAGAAAACATCTACCAAATGCATAAATTGTAATTGCTTCATTGTGCACATCACTAACTAAATAGGGGATTACTCGATAGTCAGTGATGTGAGATCTTACCATCCCACATTGTTTGATTATGTACATCATTAATGAAGTGTAGGATTACTGGATAGTTAGTGACGTGAGATTTTACTATCCCACAATGGCAAAGAAAAGAAAGAACAAATTAATTATTATAAATGATAATTATTTTCTCCTAAAGGACACATCTCTTTGTAAAATGATATATCTTTCTAATAGACACTTCTTATTTTAAAAGACACAATTGTTTATTAAAAGACACATCCTTTTAATAGACATGTCTTTTCACATAATTTTTTTATTGAAAGATATCTTTTTTCTAACAACAAGTCACTTCTCCAAAATGTATTTATAATATTATAAAAACTAGTCATTGATCAAAGATTTTTACTTGTTTTTGGGTACATTGATTTTGCCATTAAAGAATTCATTTGACTTTTTTTCTTAATTCAGAAGGAAATTGCCATTAACTCAGTAACAACATACTAGAGGCTTAATTTCCTTAAGGATAGGGAAAGCCCTTTTTTTTTTTTTAACATTCATTCTTCTACAGTTTACTAACAAATAATGGCATTCTTTAGGCTTGTTTGACATTAACGTCAACGATTATCGTTAGAATTTTTAGAAAACTATCCAATTATAATTTTTAGTTTTTAACTTCAACATTTTCACTTCTGCCATTAAATAAATTATTCAAAACTATAATATTAGTTATAAAATCTTTTCTTAAACAGGGCCTTTGTGCAAAAAAAAAAAAAATTAGTTACACTTCATTCCATGTTGCATGTGTATCTATGTTTCAAAGGTAACGTGGGAAATCATGATGGAAACAAAGATTTGTGTAAACATTGTCCAATATCTGCTTGAGATGCTAGTTTATAAAATTTATTCGTATATAAAAGAAAGTTTGTAAATGTAGATGTTACTCGTAATTGTATTGTATGGAAATAAACTTAACAAATAATTTTTATATAACTAAACTAAAATATTCTATGCATGTGGACCTTGTATATTTTTTTACATTCATACAGATGGAGATCATATTTTCCTATAAAATTTATTTTTAAGATAATCACAAATCATTCATTTTTAAGGGTTTAACATACACTTACACTTAAATTTAGTGAAAACTACACTTATTTCATGTAGTTTTAAATTCATAATTGCCTTCTATCTTTTTCAACACTCATAATGAAAGGAATATCTTGTATTTATAAAGAGAAAAAAAATAAATCATTTAAGTTTGTTATTAATTATTAAAAATTATTAAAATTGTTAGATTTTACTAAGAGACGGTTCTCGAATCTCAGGTAGTATAAATAGTAATTTAAAAAGTTGATGTGAAACTTTATTAAGAAGATAAAAGATTAAATGTAGATTGTAAAACCTGGTGAAGAAAAGCGTAATTTTAATTAAAGTTGAGGGGTAAGTATGATTAACACTTAATCCACGGATACAAGTGGGAAGTGGGAAACAATGGATTTGGATGCTGTCGAGTAGTTGATGAGCAAGTGGGCAGATCAGCTCCCCATTCGTCGGTAGAGTAGAAAAGAGCTCTTTTTCTTTATCTTTATCTTTTTGAAATTTAGCTCTTGTTTTTCCTTTGTTTGGAACGGCAGAACATACATTCTAATCGTACCAAAGTGTTTTAACGCAATCCCCAGACTGATGGAATTGCTTTGCTGTCTTGAATTTGAGTGGCTGCAATGGTTCGTGACAAAGTTAAAAACGATCCCATCAATATCTAAAACTGCTTTTATTTCTATTTGAGTATATTCCATGTACATTGCCTGCACGCAATTAGATTAATTAACCACTTAAATAATCATTTACTGTGAATTTTGCTCTTTTTCATGATTAATAGTATTTAAAGTTTAATATTTTATTTATCTCATAGTAATCACTTAGCATCCTGAAGACGGCTCGCCGCCTTTGATAATTTATAAAAATTTATAAAAAATTACTTTTCACGAAAATATTCTAAAATTACTTTTAAAAATGTTTAAAATGTATGGTACTTGGACCATACCCACGCTGTTGTGAATATTGAGTTGGCTGAGGTCGTTATTCAAAAAAGGAGTCATAAACCGAGGGCTCTGGGGACTAGCCGACTGGGGAAACAGCCAAGGATGAGATTTATTCCATAAAAAAATAGTTGACAGGTTCCAAGCTCTTTTGCAACGTTGACATTCATAAATTCCTAAAAGGGCTATAGACTTCAAATCTGCCAGCAAAATAAAAAGCCTTTATATGAAAATGAACTAACAATCCTGTTCCAACTTGGAAAGAGCTTTCAAATAGAGGTGTTCCCTTATCAACATGTTACCAGTCAAAAATAGTTCACATATTTTTTTGCACAGCCCTAAATCCAAGAGTTTGTGGACTTGTTGATCACATATTTTACTGCACTACCCTAAATCCAATAGTTCACATATTTGCCATGGTTGGTGTCGATCTTTCTTTTCAAAACCTTGCAACTTAAAAAATTTTCTGGCTCCAACCCTAAAGGCACATTTTTAGAGGTTTAATCTCAAGTTGAACTGTCATTCTTTGAAAAGTCTCGTGTACATCATGATGTCTATCTTTTTTGATATGGTTGAGAAGACAATGGAGGTATTCATGGATGATTTTTCTGTGTTTGAGAGATCATTTTATAATTGTTTAGAGATTCTAGCTCAAGTGTTAAAGAGATGCTAACAAACTAACCTTACTTTGAATTGGGAAAGGTGCCATTTTATGGTCCGCTCTGGTATTGTCCTTGTTCATGAATTTCTAGAGACGGGTTGAATGTGGGTAGAGCCAAATTTGTGACTATTGGGAAGTTATCACCTCTATCAAATGTAAGAAGTTTCTTGGGGCACACCAGGTTTTATAGGAGGTTCATTAATGATTTTCCCCAAATTGTCAAGCCCTTTTGTAACTTACTTGTAAAGGATGTGTCATTCCACTACGATGAAAATTGCTTGGAAGCATTCAATATATTGAAGAAGAAGTTGGTAAAGGCATTAATAGTGGTGGCACCTAATTGGAAGGAACCGTTCGAGATTATGGGTGATGCTAGCAATTTCAACATGGGGGCAGCACTTGGTCAAAGGAAGGACAAGATATTTTGAGTTATCTACTAGTCTAGAAAAACATTGGCCGGAGCTTAACAAAATTACACCGCAATAGATAAAGAGCTCTTGGCAGTGGTTTTTACGGTGGACAAGTTTTGATCTTACGTTATGGGTTCTAAAGTTGTGGTTCACACTGACCATGCAGCAATTAGATACGTATTTACCAAAAATGATGTCAAACCAAGACATAAAAGGTGGATTTTCTTGCTCCAAGAGTTTGATTTAGAGGTGAATGACAAGAAGGGATGTGAGAGGTGAAGGACAAGAAGGGATGTGAGAACCTTGTTGTTTGATTTAGAGTTGAAGGACAAAAAGGGATGTGAAAACCTTATGGCGACCATTTATCTAGACTTGAAGGCCAAGAGCAAGCTTTAGAGGGACTTATTCAATAGCACTTCTCAGATGAAAAGCTTTTTAATGTGGAGAAGAAAGGATTATATGAATTACCTTGCATGTGGTATTCTTCCTCTTAATCTTTCAAGTCAATAAAGGAAAACATTTTCTTGCCGATGTCAAGTACTATATTTGGGATGATCCACTCTTGCTTAGGTGGTATGCCAACCAAGTAGTGAGCAGATGTGTCACAAGTGAATAGGCTAAAGAAATTTTGCACCATTGTCATGCCTCTCCTTATGGTGGCCATTTCCAAATCGGATATTATTAGCCAACTCTCTTTAAGGATTTCTATATATTTGTGCTTACTTGTGATAGTTGCCAAATGTTAAGAAAAATATTTAGGAGGAATAAGCTACCCACGCAAAATATTTTAGAGGTAAAGCCTTTGAAATGTAAGGCATTGATTTCATGGGACCCTTCCATCATTCTTTTGTTTATCATTATATTCTATTGGCCGTGGATTATGTTTCTAAGTGGGTTAAGGCAATCCCCACTTCTTCTTGTTATGCTTCGGTTGTGGTGAAATTCTTGCCAAGTACAATCATTAGTGATGAAAGAACTTATTTCATCAACAAGGTTGTGGCACAAACATTTGATAAGTATGGTGTAAAACACAAGGTTACTCTTGCTTATCACCCTCAAACCAATGGTCAAACAAAGATTTCCAACTGGGAGGTGAAAAAATCTTAGAGAAAATCGTCAATGTCAACTGGAAGGATTGGGCTTTGAAGTTAGATGATGCTTTGTGGGCTTATCAAACAGCATACAAAACTCCCATTGGTCTATCTCCATTCTGACTCTTGTTTGGAAAGACTTGTTATTTGCCAGTTAAACTTAAGCACAAGTCTTTTTGGGCTATCAAGAAATTGAACTATGACTTGAAGGAAGCTCAAGAAAAGAGGTTGTTGGACTAGGATGAGCTTGAAAAGCTTCGATTAGAGATTTACGATAATTAAAAAATTTATAAGGAAAAAACCAAGCTATGGCATAACATGCAACTCATGCGAACAAATCTCAAGCCCAAGCAACTTATTCTTTTATTCAACTCAAGATTGAAGTACTTTCCAAAAAGTTGAGGTCCAAGTAGTCGTGTCCATTCAAAGTTGTCAAGGTGTTTCCTTATAGGGCGATTAAATTGAAGGCCAAGGATGGCTCCACTTTCAAAGTCAATGGGCAAAGAGTGAAAGCTTATTATGGTGATGAACTCCGGCAACTCAGGCAAGTTATCTTGTCCAAGCCATCTTCTTGAGCTATGGCCAAAGGTGTCTAGCTAGAGACATTAAATCAAGCGCTTCTCGAGAAGCAACTTGATTTTCTTCCTTTATTTTTCATTGTGTAGTTATTTGAATTGTGTGTTTTTATGTTTATGTTGTGTTATAATGTCTCTGTTGTAGCTATGGAAGAGCCAAAGTTAGAAAAGTTCAAGAGAGAGTTGGGAATTGAAGGTGGAAGAACAACATTTGGAAGCTATTTTCGTGCAAAAAAATTGGCAAGATTTAAAGTTATAGGGTAAAATCACTCTAAATTTAAGTTTAGGGGAACAAAAATATAATTTTCAAAAAGTCAGCTCTGTTAGGTTTTGGGGCCATAGAATGCTTTCAATGTTGGTGTCACAATGCCGATTAAATCATGGTAGGTTATTTCTTCTTTTCTTCTTCATTTTTCTTCACTTCAAACTCTTTTGTTCTTCCCTAAACTCTCATAATCCCAAAACCCTAGCTCTCCCATACACCTTATACAATGAATTTCTTGTTGATTTCTACATCAAAATTAGCCAACTAAGTCAAATCCTTACTCTTTTCTTCAAGATTTTGCATCTACATTATCATTTGGTATGGATTTTTATTGAATTCAGACTTGATGAATATGCTGGGATTTTGCATGTTTTGATGGACTTACTACATTTACCTAAGTTATTTATTGATATGGGAAAGATTTTATGGACTGAGTATGCATTTGTGCTTGAGTTTCATGTTCCGAAATTGCTCCTATTGATGACCCGCAAAATTTCAATGCTAAATCTTATTTGGGTTGTATTCATGTTTGTTCGGTGATTGTTTTGGTTTTATTTCTTCTTAATTAGAATGGGTCAATCATGAATTAACACTAATTCAAGCTATATTGCAAGAATTGAGCAAGAGAATTTTCTGCTCAAATAAATTATAAGTGCACCATGTTCACATAGGGGATTTTGGAACATAATGTGTATTCATATGAGCGGTTGTATGCATAAGTTCTTTGTATTTCTCACATCTAGGTATTGCACATTACATGTTCTAAACTTTGGTTTCCACCCAAGCATATGTTTTCTAAAAGAAAAATCATTGAACTTATGCTATGCCAAAATGAGCAAAATTCTGCCATAGCATGTTCTTAGACTTGTCATATTGTGTGTAATCATTTATAGCGTGGCGTAATGAGTTAAATAGCTACTAGCTAGTGCAAATAACACATCTAAACTTGCTATTATGCTTAGTTGCTCTTTTATTAATGTCAAATGCTTCCTGAAAATGGTATGTGGAAGTGTGATGTATGACATGCTTAGCTATGTTTAGGATAATAAGTCTTATTTGATGCTTGAGTTGGAAGTTTCTAAGTTTGTTCTTGTTGGAAACCACATGCCTATATCTTGAAACCTTATTTTTAGTGAAGGGTTATGTTGGATGATGCGTGCTTTGATTATAGATGGTGGTTTTGTACTTTGAATGTCTTTATGGGAAATGCCTTGCAAATGTTTTTATGCCCTTCTTTCTGTTTTGTAGGAACAATGTTAAGAAAGTCAGTTCTCGTGCATCCATTAAAGGAAAAGGGCAAAGGAAAAAGGATCCGAGAGAAAGGTGCCCAAGAGCAGATGGTGGACTGACACCAGTTTGTCAACAAGAAGGCGAAGGGAAACTTTCCTGGGTTCTTAACTTAGAAACCCACACCGGAAAGAGGGTTTGATCTCTCAATATTCAAGCAATAGTATAAAGAAGGGGGTGGGGAAATTGGTGCACAACCCTAAAAGTTTAAGTGCCCGAAACTTTGGTTATGGAGTTTTACGCCAATTTGAGTGCTTCTCACTATCTGGATGTGCAAGCTCATAAGGTTTTTGTGTAGGGCTATTACATCTCCATTGATCCTAATGACATTAATGCACACCTTTAGATTAATCCGAATGTTGGATCCCAGCTTCGCTCAGACACCTCATTGGATAATATGGCATAGGCTATTTGTGGGAAAGAAGTGGAATGGGCCTATAGTAGAGACAACCTTGAAAGGATGATTTACGTCCCATCCCCAGCCTTTACTACTGAAATGAAGGCATGGAATCACTTTGTGAATGCTTGCCTTATCCCATCAACACATCCAAGTCATGTCACGCCCAACCAGGAGAGGGCTTTGTATTGTATTGCTACAAACTAAAAGTTGGAGGTGAGTCATTACATCTACTAGAATATTTTGCGAGCAGCCAAGTGGAAGAAGGGCAACTTGCCATTTCCCCAGTTAACCATAGAGCCTATCCATAAGGCTAGGGTTTTCTTTCTAGATGATCCACTCACATACAACCCCATCGTGCATCCAATTGCCATCACCAAGCTACAAGGTGGGGTGCAACAAAAGGATAAGGATTAAGATCAGGAGTATGAGGCACATACAAAGGCTTGGGATGAAAATCAGGATCAAGGTAAAGGGGTGTCATCTCAGCCTTTATTTATTGACCTTGCTTCAGTGATCCCCAGGTCATTAATCATGGCTTTGAACAAGATGTACCTACTAATGAATGAGCGACATGATGAGTTAATGGAAAGATTTGAGTTTCTGGGTGCAACTTCAATTCCTTGGCAAGGGAGATGAGGGAGGGGTTTGCACTTCTAGTTGGCAAGACAAAGACGATCTCCAGCTAGGTCCGATGGGGCCATAAGTAATAGCAGCCAAATCTCCCACCCGAGTACCCACCCTACACCCCCATTGCATCTTACTTCTATCCTTCTGTATACTCATGGTAGACTCCCCACGCATCAAGCCACCCACCAGCATTCTACCATCATTTTCCCGCTCTACATGAATATTCCACCTCCCTACCCTCTAGACCCAACATCAATGACTCTTCTAGAGGTCACATAATGGACGAGTATTAGTCGAGCGTAGGGACATCCACCCCATAGGTATGATTCTTTGAGCTACCTTTTCCCTTACTTTCGTTAAGGGCAATGATGTTCTTTAAGTTTGCGGGGTTGCTTGATGATTATGCTTGGCGATCCTTGTTTATGTGTTGCTTGTTGTTTGATAGTCATTAGTTTAGGTTGCCATTGTTAAACTTCTCCTTGGTGGTTCCTTGCATGTCATCTAGTTAGTGCATTTAAGATGCATGTAGTTGCATGTAGGTTGTTTGTTTTTCTCTAGGGACCTAATAAAGACCATTATTGCATGTAAATGGATTTGATTGTTGGTTCAACTTTTTAGCAAATTTTGATGAGTTTGGAAAGTTGGTTTATAGATTTCTGGTGGTACCTCACTCGATGAGTTTTTGGGCTTTTGAGTGATTGCATGGATGCTATGGACCATTCTTTGTTGAGATGCTTACATTACGCTTCGATCTAGAGTTTTCCTGGAGACCCATACAAACCTATATTCATTGTGTGGAAATTGAGGCTCATTTGATTAATTTCGGTAAATCACTTTCCTAAAAAGCTAACCTTTATGAATTTGACCCTTAGAGAGCCAATTTGAGCTTATGTGCCTAATTCTTTGTTCAAACCCATGCTATGAACTTTAACCTTGTTTTATATATCCACTCTTGTACCTAAGGTTGTTAAGTATAAGCTATGGGCTTTAGAGAGGAATTTGTTGGGATGTGTGGGTTATTTATAAAAAAAAGTTTGGGGGGAAACTTGGGCAAATTTGGGGTAGCTTGTGCTTCAATTTATATGTGGTTTTTGTGTGTAGTATATGAAGTTGAGTATGCATGGTTAAACTTTAAAAGAAAACATTGGTTCTTAAAGTTTCAGTAAGTTTCTTATGGTTAAAAAAAAAGGGCTTAGGGTAAATTCATTGAGAAAAAACCTTCAACCATTATTAAAAACAAAAAACAAAACAAAACAACAAAAAAATGTGTGTTTGTAAACATTCAAATAAAGGTTCAAGAATTGACGAATCATTGTGACATACTATGCGTGATGTTGGCTTTTAGGAGTTTGTGAACCTTTTGTTCTTTTGTCTGTGGACTTGGGTGTTGTACTTGTAACGCATATTTTAGGTGCCTATAGCCTCTATCTGATGCCATTTCCATACGAAACCTAGCCTTGGTACAACCTTGGATAAATCATTTTAGTCTGAGGCTTTATGCAACTTCCTTAAGGGAATTTAGTGGGGGAAGTTGGATCCATTTGCAAGCTTATCGTTGAGGAGCATAATATAAGCCATCTGCACCACAAATCACAACTCCACCTCAAATGTGAGCAGAAACACTTAAGAAAAGACCACTCCAAAGTTCCACCATTAGTAGCGAAACCTCCTTTTCCTTACTCATCATTATTTCTTTTAAGTTAAATTCACAATTTGAAGATGTTCACATATAGTAATTAGTTGGCATTAAAGCTTATTTATTTATTTATTTATTTATTTTTGTTTTGTTTTCTAGGATTGTCATGCTATGGACTAGGATTTGTTTAAGTATAGAGGAGTTGTTAAGTGCATTTTTGGTTGGTCAAACTAGTTAACTTTTTGTCAACTTTGACTTTTGATTTCTACTGATTCTGACCACATTTTTTAGTGTTTCTTATTTTGTTCTGTACTTTTGTAGGTTGGAGAACATCATGGAAGTATCAGAATAAAACTGGGACAAGCAGAGCAAAATTTAAATTTGCAAAAGTCAACATCTGAATACATTATGGTGTTATAGTGCTAAGGAACAAACCATTCTATCCATTTTTTTAGAGTTGGCTTCATGGCTCCAGATCAATTTTTGGCATTGTAACACCACCAAACACCCTGTTATGGCGCTATGGCACCAACAATTTTGAAAAATGTGGCCCCGAACTCTCTTATTTGAATTCCAGCTTCCTACTGGTTGAGAGCTTTTATCCAAAGTATTAGGTAAGACAAAGACAAGATTTTTGGCAAATTGGAGCCCATTCTCTACAACTAGAATTGTAGAACAAGTGCTATGGTTTCATACTCTTATTCTTGGTTTTCCTTGGAGCCACCATTGAAGCATCTTGAAGGAGCTTGAGGCATTCTTGAAGAGCAAGAAAACTAGGGTTTCAAAGGGGTTTTGGTTCCTTTTCTATTTTCTTTCATGTTTTTTCATGAGTTCTATGTATTACATTTTTATGGATTCTCTTGGAATTATTATGGAGTAGTGTTCTTAAGCTCTTTAGGAATGTGACCTTAACTCTTGCTATTTAATGTTATCTTAAGGTATTTCATGAAAATTGCCTTGTGTTACTTCTCTCTTGAGCTTCTCTTGTATGTGATTGACCACTTCATACATGTATCTCAGTCATTTCTTTACCTTGAGAAAGGGAAATGAATGGTGGAACTAGAGAAAATCATGGTGGGTTAGTTAGATTAGGGACAATCAAGCTAACCATTAGGTGTAATTGAAGGATTAGGTCTTAATCCACCTTAATTTAGCTTGTAAGCTTGAAAAAGACTCACAATTAGAGTATAGGTGAGCAAGCCTTGGACTTGAGAAAGAGGGGCCTTGATTTAGATTCTCTACACCACACTAAGTAGCAACAACCATAATTCCTCAATTTAGCTTGGGTAGTAAGGTTAAGTGGGTTCATCTTAGAGAGTGACTTAATTATTAAGTTAGTCAAATTTAAGTTAGTTTAAAATAGAGTAGTGAGCATTCATTTTCCCATAGCATTTAGTTTGCAGTTTTGCATCTTTATTTCTTTTATATTCAAACTTAACATTCAACATTTACTTTTATCTTCACTTAGTGATTGAGTAATTAGAATTTGTTGTTCATTGTGGAATTGCACTATCTTTTAAAATGACACCCTCACTCACTACTCACACATAATACACCGTACACTTGAAGGTGACTAAGAGTTATAAATTTAAAACTCTTGTGTTCACAACACACAATTGTTTTATACTATTAATGATAGCATTGGAAGCATATTTGACTCATGTCAACCCAATTTCATTAATAAACCTCCACCTAAGCCATTTCAGTTGCTAGAAAGTAAAATTTTTAATGCCCAGCCATATGGGATCGAGGTTGTGGAGACTGGTGAGACAGATAAAGAGAAGGAAGATTTTGGTTGCCCAAAAACAAATTTTGATTAGTGAATCTAAGATCTAATCTAGGAGAATCTTATGTCTATGTTCATTGATGAGATTAATCAAGGAGACAATTTTGGAAGATAATTCTGGTTATAATCCAATGAAGTTAGAAGTAGACTTTGGGTCGTTTTCTTTGGGCGTGAATAATTCCTATTTCTTCTATTAAAAGATGTTAGTTTAGGACTATCTTTTAGCTGCTCTTTCTCTTTCCCTCACAAAGAAAACCTAGCCACACCTTCAACAATTTTTCAGGTCCGGTTGGGCTTAGTCCCCAGTCCAAGCCTGGCCAATCAATCTCTTATCTTATGTCAGCTAATCTTTCTCACCACTAATATTTTCTTTGTGTGTATTTTTTTTCTAGCCATCCATATCCTTCCAAAGACAGGTTTGTTGGTGGATATCGAGCATCATGGCTGGTTTAGCTATAAATTATGATATATCGTTTCGCTGAGATTGGTTTGGCTAAGCCTAAGATGACATGGAGTTTGTAGTAGTGGTGAGCAATATCCTAATAATGGATCGGGAGTTTTGTGTTGTTTTTTTATTTTATTTTTGTATTTATGTTTTTGTTTGCACTCGTTGGAGTGTTATAGTTGGATCATAGTGACATAGTTTAACCATGTGTTAGTTCGAGTCAGTGTGTTGATATGTCTAGTTAATTTACTGATTTGTTATTCTAGTCTCTCTCTTTAGATCTTTAGACATAAATATTGAGATTATCCAAATTATTTATTGAAGGTTTCTTCTTAGTATAGTATCTTTGGGATGCTTTATAAGACCTGCAATTGAGCCAACTGTCCTTCGTACCTTAATATGTATATGTTTTTTAGATGTTATTTAGCCTATAGTAGTGAGCTGAATGACATTCCATAAAAAAAATTGTAGTTTAGGAGACATAAACAATGACATATAGTAAGGAGTATTTATGTTTTTTTGTTTACCAAAGTAAGGAGTATTTATTTATTTTGTCAAAATTCATACAGTAATTAGTAGTGCGTTAGGGGAAATGTAACTGAAATTAAATTATTTTGTTAGCGATTGTTCTAAAAGGGGATTTGATGAAGAATATTTCAAACAATTTATAACTAACTCTTGAACTTGAATATGTAATAAATCAAGCTTTAGCTTATTTTAGGACTCGGAGTTGAGCAAAATTATTTATGGTTCAGAGTTTGCAGTTAGTCATAGGAACTTGAACTCATGTAAGCTGTTTGGTAGTCCCACATTTTTCTTACTCGGCTATGCATAAACTAAAGTGCAACAGATTACTACTTTCTATGTACTTGTTAAAGCATTCAACATAAAATTAATTGACAATAGGTGAAAAAACATCACCACTATATAAAATATTAATTTAATCCACTTTATTGATTATGTGAGATTTTTCACTTGCTAGTAAAATTCGTTTCTAGGGTCAGTGGGTCATCTTTAAATTTACATTTTTTGCCGGTGAAGCCCCCCCAATAGTTTTTCACTATTTATCAATTAAATATAAAAAAGAAACTGTTAAAAAGACACTTCTGAACGCATTGTCAACCGTACACTCTACTCCTATCCATCCTATCTCACGTAAACTGTAAATGAAAAAAGCATTTTACACATATTAGAATTTAACTTTTGTTAATCATAAAAAAATAGAAATTATTATGTCAACTAAAGCCAACATATCCAATAAGAAGGCCCTAACAATTCACATGCTGGCACTGAAAATTGTCCATGGTTTTGAGGCCCGTTCATTTTTCGCTCGTGAGGCCGTGTAAACGCGTTTTCCTCCACCTCGGTTTTGACCCAATTTGTGGTTAAAGTGAAACCAGGCATAAAGTTCAAGAAAATTACGGGCCTTTGCCATTTTCGAGAACACATCTGCCTAAATGGGAGCAGTGAAGACTTTCGGCAATGCCATGGACGAGCTCAGACACGAAGCTAAGCAAAGTTCCTCTGCCATTTCCTACTCTCCTCTCACCGTCAATCACACTCTCTCCGTCCCCAACATGACCCCACGTTTTATTTTCTCTCTCTTCTCCGTCTCCTCCTCTGCCTTTTCATTCCCACCCGTTTTTTCTTCCCTAGGTTACCATCCTCAATTAGATCTTCCATGTCCAAGTCTTTCCTCCTTGATTCTCTCGGATTTCACGTGTTTTCCTTTCACCATTTCTACTGCCAGCTCTGCAAGGATATGTTTAAGGATTTGGCCCGCTTTGACAATTCTCGCTTCTTTATCTAGACTATCTCCAGCGACATCATGAATCTTCGCGAGTTTTCTTTCCTTAGTTGAGTTGCCGATGAATTTTTCCACTTTCGTCTTGCGTAATTTCCCGTGTTTGAAATCAGGCTTTTTTTGGGGGTTCCTCGATTGATGCAGTATTGAAGGTTTGCACGTCAGACGAAAATGGCCACGTTCACAGAATCACAGCTGACGGCGCCCTTAGCAGATGAAAAATGCTAGCGCAGTGGGTGGAAGGCATGGTCAAACAGGGATTTAGGCGAAGCAAATTCCGGCCAAGCTTCAGGCAAGTGACGACCAAAGTGAAATAGAGGATAGAGGAAGCAGTGGCAGTTAGTTGTAGTTTTGGAAAAGAACGAGGCCTACGTTCGTTCAGCCCCAAGCCTTTTTGCCAATCAAAATGCATTTCCTTAACGTGAAAATGAAAAACAAACTGGCACACGGGTTAGTGGAGTTGTTTTCTAATTTTCTAGAAATTGGATAAGGTCAATATTGATAAATGAGTGGGACCAGAATTTGTGGCCGAGACTTTTGCACTTTCAGGCACACAGAGAAAGATCTTGGATGCGTTGTCAGAAAGCATCAAATTCACCCTATCACTTGCCCCTTATATATGTACGTATATGAACGTGCCTACATGCCAAATTCTGTTTTCTCAGTCTTATGCTCCCAACTCAGATGGCAATGTAATAGATATCACAGGCAAAAGACATGGATTCGTGTCACGCTGTAGTTTAAAATATCAAATATTTAAAAGTAGTTAAATTGTGACCGGTCCCTCAAAATTTTATGTAGCAAATACTTCATCTTTAGCTTTCCAATAAGTTTTTTCTAACCCTTATAACTATTTTACTTATAAGATTATGAGTATAAAAAAACAAAAAAATCTCTTTTCCATAAAACGATTTATAAATAGGTAGAAACCAGATAGCGAGATATGTTTAAAACTCAATCGGTAGAGAGGCTTAGAGATTTGTACAAATTATATGAGACATATATAAGATAAATAGCATCATTAGTCCTCAACCTTTTTATTTGTCTTAAATTAGTCCCTAACCCAAGTTTTGTCCTAATAAACTCCTCAACTTTTGAATCTTGTCCTAATTGAAGTCCTCCCATCACTTTCCCGGCCTAATTTGACACAATATCGATGGAAAATTATGCCAATTTTGGCCTATGAATTTTCTTAGTTCTACTCAAGGCACCTTCAAGCCAATGAATTTAACACTTCATCCATCATCTCACCTTTTAGTCTTCATAACCATTGTCAACCACCACTGTCAAGTTATCAAAAAATTGACCGTGACATAATACCAAACCACCACCACCACCACCACCATTGAATTCCACTTGTCATGCTCGTCTCAACAATACCCACTAATTTCTCTAACTCTCTTATATATTTTCACCATTTTTTATAACTTGATTTTTTCACTCTATTTTTCTCTCTCTAAAATGAAAACTTTAATGAACAATCTGACCATTCCTCATGCTTTTTTGACCTCCTCAAGCTCAAAATTGTGCTTTATTCACCATAAGACCACCAGATCTTCTCCAATTAGAGCTTTCTCTCTTTACTCCTCAAACTTTTCTTTATCTTATCGATGAACGGAGCAAAGTTCAAGCTTGGGGGAAGCCGATAAAGCTTTAGCAAGGGTCAAATCATTCAATTGAGCAATGCTTCTAGAGAGAAAAAGTAGATTGAGAAAAAGAAAAAGAAAACTATAAAGAAAATGAAAATGCGATAGTTAGATAAATCAATAGTTACCGTTGAAACGAGGACATCAAAAGCAATCTAATGGTGGTAGCAATTTGTAGTTTTAACACAGTCAATTTTCTAATGACCAAAAGGTGGCGGCTAGCGACGACAATGAAGGCTAAAGAGTGAGATGGTGATTTAAGTGTTGAATTTATTGGCTTGAGAGAGCCTTAAGTGATAGAAAGAAAACCTATTGATCAATGTTGACATTTTCTGTTGAGATTCTAGCAAATTTAATAGTGAAAGTGCTGAAATGACTTGAATTATGACAAAATTTTGAAAGTTGAGGACTTTATTAGGATAATCTTTATGTTAGGGACATATTTAGGAAAAATAAAGAAGGCTAAAGACTAAATTTATAATTTTCCATCTCTTCACTTTTTGGGATAATTTTTTTGACTCTCAAAATATCTACTACAATAAGTTTTAGATGTTTTGAAAAATGGGAAAGGCAGAAGGGAGACTCGAACCTGGGTGAGAGATATAGAAGTTATGTCCATCTATCAATCAAATTAGGAGGGCGGACTTTCTAGAATAAATGGTTTGATAACGTAAAATGTTTACAGCATAAAATATTTTATTTGAAAATTTAGATTTTTAACTTCAATTTCTTTATTTGTTTGAAAGCGTTAAATATTGGAGAATTATTATTTTGAATTCTTAAATGATTTATAAAATAAAAATTTTACATGATTTATTTTGAATGCATAAGCTTCATCCAACAATATACATCTTACAACCAAGTAATGAAAGAAAAAATGAATTTTGTTCAGCATTTTAGGATAAAGTGTTTTTTTTACAAAATTTTTAACTTTTAACTTACATTGCTACCGGTACACAAAACTTAAAAAAAAAATCTTTTTTAATCTTCATTTTTTGATAGAATTTTAATATTCATTAAATCTCTCAAAACAAAAAATTTCAATATAAATCTTTTTCTTTTTCCAATCATCAATTCAACAATCACTATACAATACATAACTCAAAAGAATTTTAAAAAAAAAAAGATGCAAAAAACTGCATAAATTGTGGTCCAGCGACTAATGGCTGGCCCACTAATATGAAATCCCAATTATATAACGGCCTAAAGGCACTTTTGGCCCCTAAACTTGTCTGACCCGGACATTCAACCCCTTGGACTATGACTCAGTCTAACTCACTTCTTAAACTTACTAAAATGGGACACTTTACCCCTTATGCATCACGTGCTCATCACGTGACATCTTGGAAACAAATATTGTTTATCTCCGTCACTTATTTGTGCTTCAGAATTTTTTAGGACACACACCTTTTGTCTGCAGCAACCTCCCTAACATCAACAGAAAGCGTACTCTGCTCTGTTTCCCCACCAGCTACCAACCCATAAAAAGTTCCTGTTGCTCATCTTCAACCACCAAGCCATTTCTTGCATTTTCTCTTTTCCAAGATAAGCCAAACTTTCGAACAACACGTAAACAACTAAGCCAGCTTTTTTTGAGTTTAACCCCAGTGATTCAAAACCCTTGACTTCCATCCCGTTGAAAATTTGAAGAAAATGGCCAAGACATTTGGGAATTTGTAGTCCGAAATGCATATGAAGAACCTAAAAATGAAGTTTAAGAATAGAGTCAGACCCATTCGGGGATTCCAGGAACAAACAACTAGCTCATGACAATATCAAAGAAAACGACCCAGGTGTGGCCGCAAACAATAGTAGAGTTCTGGCGCCTGATTCCGGCATTGTTAGCAACTGCATTGAAGGAGCCTCCGTTGGAACCTTGAAATCCCTAAATTCACATGAAAATACATTGAATTGACAGCCCATGATTGGGTGAAAAAGGGTGCACCATCAATGCCAGACTCTGAGCCCAAGAAAGAACAAAATCATAAATCAAGAAATTTGGCAAGTTCGTGGAGGTATTTTTGGTTCTGGATGAAATCGGCCAATCTTCATCTTGAAAGGGGCTGGAAAATGGCAACGAAGTTCTCAATCCCGATGGTTGATTCGGCCTTCAGGCATGGGATGTTTAGAGGTCGAACAGTGGCTTTAGAATTTGATCAATTTCTCAAAACAAATAGAGTTTCTTTTTTTTTTTCACATACTCAATAACGGTAATAAATGACGATTGTTTCCAATATAACACGTGATAAGCACATGATGCATAAGGGTTAAAGTGTCCCATTTCCATTAGTTTAAGAGACAAGTTGGACCGAGTCATCGTCCAACGGGTAAAGTGTCTAGGCCAAGTGAGTTTAGGGGCTAAAAGTGTCTTTAGGCCTTTAGAATTTGATCAGTCTTTCGAAGCAAAAAGGGTTTCTTTTTTTTTTTTCACATACTCAATGACGGAAATAAATGACGTTTGTTTCCAATATAGCATGTGATAAACGCATGATGCATAAGGGGGTAAAGTGTCCCATTTCCATTAATTTAATGGGTGAGTTGAACCCAGTCATCATCGAAAGGATAAAGTATCCCAGTCAAGCGAGTTTAGGGGCTAAAAGTGCCTTTAGTACTTATAAAATATATTGGGACTTTATGGGCTTATACTGTTATTGGGCCCAAATAATAAATCGTGGTCCCGCTCAGCAGTCAGCAATCAGCATTTTCAGAGGAAGAACTTCCTTCGAAATAAATTGTTGGCGACTGTTATCGTGACTCAAGTATCAACTCACTTAATCACGTATTCATAGATACTTGAACTATTTTTTAAAGAAAATAATTAATTTTTTTAGAATTTTTTCCTTATTAGTCTTAAAAAATCAATAAAATACTTACTTTTTATTAAAAAAAAATACTAGAAATAATTTTTCTCAATTTTTAAAATTTAGATTTTCACTCAATATAAAACTAAATAATAATCATTATATATAAAAATAATTACTAGTAATGATTCTTTAGTAATCTCCTTAAATACGCCTTAAAACAAATGCACCGTTTTGCTACCACTTTATTCCAACACCACATACAACACAATGTACAATATCCGAGTGGTTGCATTTTGTACCACAAGTGCTTTTCAATGCATAATAATTAATAATAAAAAAATAAACATTTTAAGTTCATGCGGAATGGCTAGAATTTATAGGTGTTCAAGGCTAACCCAACCCGGCCGGACTTGGATTTGGGTTGGCTAAGTCTGGACAGACTATCCTAAGGTGTGTTGGGCCTGGGCAGGACTTGACACGGGCCTAGGCCGAGCTAGTAGGGGTCCAGCCTTATGCTGGTTTTTTAAATAAAATTTATTTAATTAGTTTTTTATTACCATTTTTTTTTAAATAGAAAAATACCATAACCAAACTAGATTTTATTAATTGTAAAACCAAATAACACTTACAAAAACTAAAACATATAATACTCGAGAAAATGACAAAATATTCCAACTATTATCGAATAAAAATACTAGTAATGTTCATTAGATAAGGTCTCGTGTGGAACTAAGAATAATATTAGGCCAATCATTGTTGTACCAACATGTTTCGGTCACAACAGTTAATTGTATACGCACATAGTGCGATCATTTTCCCGCCAAGTTTGTACATTTGAACCTCGTATCTTTCTCAAAGTAAAATGTGAATTATGGCCACGCTTAAGGTAGCCTTCCTCGGATTTTTCAATTTGGATGTGGATGACTTTATCGACCAAACGAGCCTTCTTATAGAAAAAGAACTCAATTTTGATGGTGCAAGAAGATGAGTCTACTACACCCTTCCCATTTTCCTTTCCTCTTAATGCCGTTAGTTAAAGAGTAATAGTAGAAATCAAGAAGAAATTTGGAAAAGAAATTGTAGATATTGGTGTGAAGAAGCGTAGGAAATGAGACTCTCTATTTATAGGAGAGATCATTTTTTTTAATCAAAAAAACCCTAAAAAACTAGTTGTCACTAGTTGTTGGTGGAAGACAAAATGGTAATTTGAGGTCAAAAGTAAGCTGGAGCCATTAGAAGGTTTTAAGGTGTAATTTGCCCATTTTTTGACAAAATTTGAAATTTATTGTTCAAGCTAACCTCGCCAGGCTAGGCCAGAGCTGACATGCATGGGCGGGGCTAGGCCATTTTGGGCCCACACAACACCTTTTCTTCCCCTAAGTCCATAACTCCCCTACCTCCTACTGTGCCTCTCCCCAAGCTAGGTTGAGCCAAGCTTTAGCTGAGCTGGGCTAGGTTTAACCACAAGTCGAGCTTAGCCTAGCCAACTGAACACTTTTAGGCCAAATATCCAACATTTACTATACATGCATAGTCAATACTCCCCATATCAAATTGAATCAGAAGATTCAATTTAATATTTTGGCTTGTCTAAAAAAATTCAAATTACAAAAAAAGTAAAAATATTAAATAAGAGTAAGATCAGCATAATGCTCATTTTGATTTTTTTTTTACTATGATTTTTCTAATGAACATAATTTGGAAACCAAGGGAGTATTAGTAACCAATTGTTTTATGTTCTTTATAAAAATTACTATTTTGCAAAAAAAAGCCTTAAAACTTTCAAATCTAACAAAAATCTTCCTCACATTTCTTTTTTGCAGAGACTTTGCCAAGAATCTGCTTTTGTCTCTACTAACCCTGCTGAACTCCCATTGAGTATGCATACGTTGCCATCTGATTTCCCCACCAGTCCCAGTGAATCCACTACCCATCGTGCTCCTTTTTTATTCACTATCGTCGCCCTCGTTAGTGGAGATGAAGAACGCAAGCTAGAAGGCTCTGAGGGGAACAAGTGGCTTGCTTCTTGTTGGGGTTTAAAGCAGAGCAAACAGAGGCTCTATAAAGGGAAAAGGGATGGAGTAATAGGGGAGCCATGCCACTAGTGGAGGATTAAAAGGCGCCATCAGTGGAGGAAGGCGATTCAACTTTTTTTCGATTTCGTGCCAGTAGGCGAGGGTGATTTGGTGTGGAGTGGATGAAGGCAATTCGGCAGCAAGTGGAATAGGGCTATTCGGCGGCTTCCTCCGCTTGATTCTATCATCAGAATGATGCACGATTCATCACTTTCACCATAGAAACGTAGTTGGAGAGGGAGGAGAAGTAGGAAAGGGTTGGCTGGAGTGAAAGAGGAAAGGTAGGAAAAGGTTGGCCAGAGATGGAGGAAAGGTAGAGAGAGTTAGCCGAAGAAAGTTTTAAGGTTTTTTGTTAGATTTGAATGTTTTAAGGCTTTTTTTTGGCAAAGTATATTTTTATAGGGGTTAAAATAAACATTTTCCCTTACAATCTTATGATGATGTGACATTTTTTCATCCAAGATGATGAGTTTCATAAAAAAAAATTCAAAATAGAACATTTTAACCACATTAAGGAGACGCTACAAACAAATTTGAGGTTGAGATCATAACAGGAATAGAATTAAAAGGTTGGGGTTAATGCATGCAATTTACCAAAATATTTTATAATATTATCATTCAAACTATCAATTTAATATTTATTTATTTATTTATTTATTTATTTATTTATTTTTTTGATCTACATGCACTGTGAACGGGTGTAAAGGGCTTGGGCCAAACTCAAGGCCACTAGGCTTAAGCTCAACCCTTTAAATTATCGGTACTTCCCAGGCTCAAGTTCAAGTTTTTAGGCTCGAGCTCTCCCGAAAGCTCACCAGGTTTGAATTAAGGGTAATTTTACAAAACTTATTATGTTTAATTTACAAATTTAAACTAATAACTAGATAATTAAAATATTATATATATGTTATTATTGAAAACCTGTTAAGCCCGTTAGCAAAAAAAAATTGAGTACCTATAAGTTCGAGCTCGGCTCTTCAAGGCATCAGACCCATTTTCATGGTCAGGCTCAATAAAGCTTCGTCAATATGGCTCAAATCAACCTCAAACTCAAGCTTCTTGATAAATGTCCGATTAATTTTACACTCTTAAGTGTGAAGGATAAAAGTGAAATAAAAAATATTTTTTTAATGAAGGATAAAAGTGGAATTGAAAAACCTTTTTTTAAAAAAAAAACTCCATGGTAAAAACAAATACTGCAAGAAATTTGGGGTAAAGGGCGTACATCTTAATTAGTGGCATAAATAAATGATGATATATTAACACAACCGGACCAGACAGAGGGCATCAATCCTCCATTTCCCTACTTTTGTACCAGAATTCGGAACATTTCCCCATCATGTCCACGGAAAGCCAAGCCCAAGCTCCCCGTATTCTCAACCAAGTTTGGTTACGCACGTCAAGGACAGAACAGAAACCAACTCTTGGAAAAAGATTATAGATACCAACAGACATATACATGTATCGTAGGAAAAGAAAGCAATATCCCAAACTTTTCCATGCCAAGTTGTTTCTGTACACAAACACACAAAAGAGACAGATTTACCATGATCTATATGCCATTTGATTCCGCTAATTACTGGGTTAAATCAAGCTCTACCAGGAGTTTTTGGGTCATGGTGGTTATTAGCTCCTGTTCCTGGATAGTCTACTGTTGTCTCTGTATCCATCCTCCCTTCAATATGCGCTGCTTCTGAGTCTACGATCAGATCAGCCACTGCCTCCTGCAATATTGGATCATGTTTTTTTAGCCAAGAATTTAGAAGTTTCACCAAACAAGACTAGTAAAAGTTCAGCCGCTTGCTCATTTTCTCAGAATTTTTTTAATTGGTAATCTATGTTTTCTTTAAACAAAAAACAAAAAAAAAATGAAAAAATATAGAAAAAAAGAAAAAGGAAAAGGAAAAATCTCCAGCTTCACGATCTCTAGCTGAAAGTAAAACTCATCTGTCACTTAGCTGAAGTACAGAGAGGAGAAAACTTAACAGACTTGCTTTCTGGAATGGTGCTTTCTCGTTTTCTCTTGTTAGCGAATCCAGAGAAAAAACTAGTAAAAAACTTGCTTTTTGAAATGAGGCTTTCTTGTTTTCTCTTGTTTACGTAAGGTGAGAAGGAGGGATAGAGATAAGGGACCTGAGCGAGCAAACATTGAACAGCTGAAGCGTCGTTTTCCTGGAATGAGCGGAGACTTCCTATATAAAAACAAAGGAGACAGAAGTTTCTATATATTAACATTCAATCTGTAAACATGAAAACATAATGGAAAAAACCGAGATGTGAACTGAAATTTGATGAAATCATGGAGGCTTACTCGTTGCAGGAACAGCAGCACAGGAGAGAAGAATATAAGAGAAACCCAGAAAGAGAAGTAGCAATCTAACAAAGGCCATGCTTTGTCCCATGGAGATGGGAAAACCAAGGGGAGCAAGAAGACTGTTGAGGGTAAGAAAAACATAAAGGCAATTGCAACTTTTATAGACCACAAGAACAAGAAACAGGCGCACCCACGCTTACTCTCGCTGTCTCCCTCCCTCTTGCTTCACTAATATATTATTTGAGCTGTAACTAGACCAGAACAAATAAGAGTCAACTTTCTCATTTAAATTTGGTTCTTGTGGTTGTGAGTTCCCACCCACACCCACTAGCCCAACTTTTATCGCTTTCATATCATCAACATAATCTGTGCCGAGCCCGAGATACTGTTGCAAAAAAAAGCCCACACACACAAATGTTTCACCTTTAGTTAATCTGAATTGTTTTTCTAAGTCAAAAGCTCAAGCCAAGTTTGCTCCCCCACCCCCCCAAAACCACAAAAACAAAAAACAAAACAAAACCGTGCCTTGATTTCACTTGGGTCATGATGTCCCTCAGAACTGGTCCCAAATATTTATTACAGTCTGGAAAAAGATGAACATCATATTGACAAAACCAGTGGTACTATAAAAAAGGTGTGCAATAAAAAGAATTCAAACTCGATCGCTTCTTCACAGTTGACTCTATGACTTATCTAACCATTTCCCGAAGATTTTCAACAGAAAAAATTATTTGACTTGTGATCCCTCCAGTCCACCCTCCCTGTGACTTCAGAATCAAGTTGAAGCCCTTGAAGAAAAGCTTCTATATAGAAAACCATCAAATATCGGATTGAAAAATAGCAGACGCAATTTTTTTGAAATATTCATCACTAATAAAATAGAATAATTTAATTTCAGTTCATTGTAAAATCATACCACGTTGCTAACGTGATGAGCACAACAAAGAATCAATCGGAACGGATGTACGTGTCACTATCACCCATTAACCTTGTATAAAAAAAGGGGGGTGGAAATTAATCAGCTGAAGGAATCCCATGGAGCTATATAATTGATGGAAGAAGCTCCAAAGACGATGGCACATTTCAGGATTTGGGCGGTGGGAGCTGGACATTCTGATTTGTCTCTTTGGTTAATTTCTTAGCCGTGGGGTGGCTGATGGACCCGCCCCTAGCTTCTCAAACTCTTCAATCTTCATTACGAGGGACATGCCTCCATCATCCATCTGCTCCAGTCACAAACCACATATCCTCTTATTACTCTCTTCTGCCACTAATAATGATTGCGTCCTATTTACTTATTGCATCTGAAAATCATATCTCGTTCCTACCGACAAATCCCGCTTTTCCTATTACATTTAAATCTATGCATTTATATAGCACTATTAATGCATTACTACTGTACGAATTCGAAGTTGATTAATTAAGCAATTATGTATCAAAAGACTAATAGCATCTCTAACAACTTTCTCATTTTATAGATTGTCTATGTCTTAGGGAATAATATTTGACCATTTTTCACTCCAACAGCTTCTTAATCATATTCTCTAAAATATAGATTGAGAAGAATGATAAAAGACAATTTTCTAAATCTGCAACAACTCTAAAATTTAATGACCTCCTTCTTCACTCCTGCCAATTCACTTTTAGTCTCTTTTATCTTCCACATTTTGATTTTAATTTCTCACCTAGCCTCAATAATATAGAATATTATTGTTTTAAATATAAAATATTTAATTATTGTAATAATTAAACTAATCAGTAATTTAAATTTACTTTAAATGCATAATATTTAATTGTTGTATAATAAATGCAAGGTTTTGTAAAATGGGGAAGTTGCTGGAGTAGAAAAATTATCAAAATATTGATTTTTACTTCCTTATTTTTATAAAAATTATAGAAAAACTATTGGAGATGCTCTAACCCATCTACAAGATATTATCACTACTACTACTACTATTATTATTATTATTATTATTATTATTATTATTATTATTATTATTTTGCTTCATTTAGCCAAATATTACTGGTGAGCAGAATAACATCTTCTTTTTTTGTTTTTATTTTCAATATGAATAAAAATGCGCCAAAAATATGGGCCAAGGAGATTTAAAAAATCAGATAGATGAAATGGAGAAAGGTGAAACTTCGAAAACGTCAGTTGAGTAGGAAGATAGAGACTTACCTGTATGAAACAAAATTTTTGAGATCCAAATTCTTTTACAAGGAGAATGAACTTTTAGTACTGAAATCAAGGAAAGATAGAAAAGACTTCGCCATGTGAGGAAAGCTAAGGTAAGGTGTAGGGAGAGGTTAATCTCCCAGAATTTTGAAATACACTTAAGTGTACAAATACATACTGGATACCGTTATTGTTTCATTTGTTTTTAAAAGGAAGGTATTTATTATTTAATTAGGATAATTCAAATTCAATTTTAAAAAGAAAAAATTTTCAATTTAATTGATAACCAAACTCAAGGAGAGAGTTAGTTTTCATACAAACGCTAGAGAAATAAAACACAACCTAAAGCTACGATCAAATCATTCCCATTCATCTCGCTTCTGCCACTGAGACAAAAAAAAAAAAAAAAAAAAAAAAAAAAAAAAAAAAAAAAAAAAAAAAAAAAAAAAAAAAAAAAAAAAAAAAAAAAAAAAAAAAAAAAAAAAAAAAAAAAAAAAAAAAAAAAAAAAAAAAAAAAAAAAAAAAAAAAAAAAAAAAAAAAAAAAAAAAAAAAAAAAAAAAAAAAAAAAAAAAAAAAAAAAAAAAAAAAAAAAAAAAAAAAAAAAAAAAAAAAAAAAAAAAAAAAAAAAAAAAAAAAAAAAAAAAAAAAAAAAAAAAAAAAAAAAAAAAAAAAAAAAAAAAAAAAACCCCTCACAACCTCTCTCCCCCAAATTTAGTACTGGTCCAAATTTGAAATTCTCAATCGCCTTGACCTTTTTCATTAGTCACAAGCACGTTCAGTCTATTTGTTTTTTTTTACTTTTAAGTTGTGTTGTTTTGTTTGCTTGGATTAGAGTTGAGATTTCATCCAATTCTCTGGCTTGGTTTGATTATAGTTAAACAATGGAAGTTGAAGATGGGAGTTACGAAAGACAAGGCTGACATGGAGGAAGGAAACCTTGAGATTGGCAAAGGTACCTACTCTTCATCCCTTTTTTATTTATTTTATTTTTGACTCTTCATCCCTTGCGATCGAACAATTGTCAAGATTGTTGTGATTCATATTAAATTCTTCTCCATGTACTCTTGAGAAATGAGTCCTAATGCTCACTTCCTCGATGTTTGATTTGTATGCTTCTCAATTTGTATGCTTCTGTGTATTATATGTGTTTTGGGTTTGCAAAAACCATAAATATATATGTATGCTTTTGGATTTTTCTTGTAAAGAACACACACACACACACACACATATATGTATGTATGTATGTTTTTGGATTTTTTGGCGAATATCACATATATATGTACTCTTTTGAAGTTTATATGTATGAGATTAGCTCATATATTTATGAAACTAGGGTGGTAGTGTGAGTGTGTGTGAAACTAGCTCATATATGCATGAAATTAATTGTGTTTCTATTGTATGAGTTTTGAATTTTTATAGTATATGACACTAACAATGGATTATATGAAATTGGAATTTATTTGTATAAAATTGAGATTTATTTGTATGAAAATATGAACTATTTATATAGAATTGAGTGCCTTTTCTTAACATAGTTTATAGATACAACAATAAAACGTAGAGATACACCCAACAATTCAATTAATGGAGAAATAGAGCCTGAAGACAATTCACATATATAATTGAGATTGTATTGTATGATTCTAAGATCGTATTATAAAAGTGCAAAATTCCTATTATACCAAATTGAATGCTAATGTATGAAATTGAGTTCCTTTTTGTATGAAATTAAGTCTCTTTTGTATGAACCAAAATTTTTATTTTATGAAACTAAGTTACAATTATATGAAATTAGGTTCTTATTATATTAAATTAATGTTCTATTTATGAAATTGGGTTCTTCATTATTATACAAAATGAGTTTTTATTATACAGAAATGAATATTCTTAATAAAGTCTATAAAAAAACTCGCCAAATATAAAACTAAATTCTTCATATATTAAATTGACAACCAATTGTATGAAAATGATATTTGAATATATGTCACATTCTAAACACGTTTAATTATGTAAAAAAATGAATGAATAAACTCATTTTCAAATAATTACCATATTTATCATATTATATTTATTTGTTTCATTTAAATTATCTTTTCAAACAAATTCAAATTCAAAAACTTACACTCAAAACTAACAAACCCTTAAAGGTGTTAAGTGTGTGCTTGTCCACTTAGGTGCATAGTCACAAATCTTCTTTTATCTCTCAATTATTGAAGTTGTTAAGAACAAAAAACATATGAAGGTAAAATGGGACAAATGGCCCATAAAAGTTATTGACATAGGTAGATTGAAAACTATAGTTCTTTTATAGTCAAATCGACCACTGACCTTTTTGCGTGGGTGAAATCCACCATTGCTGGCAAAATTTTCCATCTGTAAAATGACATGAGGCCTTCCAATGACATGGCAATAGATGTAGCAAACATACACGTTTGTGTTCACAAAAAGATAAAAACACCTAACTTAGCTATTAAACATTCACCCAACAGGATTAAATCTCCATAAGTTTTTACATATGTCAATTTAGCTACCCTCTAGCTCCCACTAAGCTGAGAGGCATGATGATTTTCGAGCAATTGAAGCTCGCAACGCTCCTGATAACGTCCTCCATTATACCTGTTCTCAAATGTGGACTCCTAGGAAAAGTGGAGCTGTCGTGATTTCTGCTATTTGTATGCTCCATCCTTTTTTGATTTTCTTGGCAGGAGGATGTATGCTTCCTCCGGATGACACACTTCCAACAAATTCCAAACAAGGTTTAAAGTTTTAAAGTTTCTTTGGTAAAGAGAAAGTGTTTATGGAGTTAAAACTAATTTTTTTGCCCCTACAATCACATGCTGATGTGACATTTTCTGTCCAAAAAGGAGGCCAAAATGATATATTTTAATGAGGTTAGAGTATCCTATGACCAAAATAAAGGTTGTGGTTAGAACTGAAATAATAAAATATTATGGTCCAATTGTATAATTAACCCAAAAATAATGGCACTCATTTCACCATTCCTCATTCCAATTATGATCTGAGAAATGTTTCCTTACATCAAAAAGTTTTGACTAGTCTAAGATCAAGTATCCGGCACAACTTTAACAGAATATTTACAAGAAAATAGATCTGTTGGTCATTTAAGTAGCCTATCTACCAATGTTTTAATAGATTTCACTCCAAAGAAAACATTAATGATAGTTGTAACTGCAAAAAAAAAAAAAACTATAGCAGCAGAGTTACACTATAACAATAAGTTCAGTAAGCTATTTATCCATTTTGACAGCATATGAGCCAAAAAGAACAAGCAGACAGAGAAAGGGAATTTGGTGTATGGATATTGTCATTAAACAAGTTCCGAAATTTCACAGATGATTTTGAATAGATAATTATTTGAATAAAGTGAAACATGTAATATAAAATACTACTGCTCGCGGCAGCACTGATTAACACCACTCACAGTTGTGCCACAATATTTTTGGGATGAGTTGCGACATGTGTTAAGTTCCTGACCCTTGGCAGACAGCACCTTCCAGCATTATCAATATACAATGATTTTAGCTTTTCTTCGAAAATTTTGTGGTCGTCATGTTGATTATTTCGGACTTAATTATAAAAACCCCTAAAAGGGTGCACAGCAGAAAGAATCTTCAAATGAGTGCGAGAAGATTTTAACTCCATAACATGCAAGCATCTGTCATTCAAGAGCAGCTTCAGTGTCAATGCTTCCACGTCCGCTATCTTTGTTTTTCCCTTTTCTTGCTTTCTTGGTTTTTTGTTTTATTTTTACTTTAATGGTTGTGATTTTTCTCTAAGTGCTGCTGGAGCAGTCTATGCCATCCATAGACAGGGGCCGTCCTAATCTTATCTGTATCATCCAAGTTTTATAAGATGCTCTGAAACTGAAAGGACACAGGGTGTAGTTTAGCCAGGTTGAAAAGATTAATGATGTGAGGAACATGTGAAACATCGATAGAAAATTTATAGCCCTCGACCTGAAGAAGACATCCAATGCCCTAGTTTGAACATGAAGAATTGAGGACCAGTGTTCCTAGATGTTCACCATCTGGGGCCTTGGGTAAAGTTTGCTCTGATCATTCATGAAAGCTAGTTCATGGCCAGTTTGTTATTTCAGAGGCCCACATAGACCTCAAGAAGTTCACATTGACAGTTACTTGATCGGTGTATCTGCCATGGGCACAATACTGTCGGATACATTATCAAGAAAGACCAATCAGGAATACGTCTTATGAATTAGCTAAAAGACATGTTTGTCAATACATCTGCATATATCTGGAACTCTACCGTAGACATTCAAATATCTACTTATGGTTCCTTATTCGTATATAAGTCAAACACACAGGGGGAACCTTCCAGCATGAAGAGTAACCAAAATGGTGTTGAAGTTGAAGTATATCAGATGGCTTCTAATGAGGACAATCAAAAGAGCCGTTGAGCCAAATGAGCAAATCTATAATGGGAATAGCATCATAAATATGATCTGAAAATTTAAGGTACAGAGGAATTTTATCAAATCAACCCAAACTATTTTGTTTGATTGGATCAGTTAAATTAGCAATAGGAGAACTTTGAAGAAAATAGATCCAAACCAGGTTGATGGCATCAGAAAAAAGTGTACTTGTGATATGCCATCCTAATAGTTGGGTATGCTGGCGCAAGCATGTCTAGACCCCAAGTTTCAGATAAGTAGAAAAAATATACATTCCAATAGCATTTACAAAACACCATGGTCTGGTCATTTGGCAATTTACTTTCTAATCTGATCCAATTAAAGGGATTCCACAAATTTCCACTTTTTGATGCCTTTGGTACTTCATCATGAATTTGGACTATAAGCTTGTGCATAGAATGTAATAGGTCAAGCCATGAACTGCGAAGCAGCTATACTTTTTTTTTTTTTTTTTTCCTGAGGAAGATGGTTCTATGGAGAACATCAAAGACTAACAGAGCATATCAAGAAAGTTCAGTTATGTGATTTGTCAGAACGGTGGACTGTCTGCCCGAACTATTCTGAGAAAGTACACTGAAGCTGGGCATGAGATGGAGACCTAGAATTAGAATTTAAGTGGGTCAAGATTCAAGAAATAGGATTTTAATACTCAATAGCCACACATTATGGCTTCAAGTAGGAACATAACTAATTAAGAAGCTGCAAGTTTACTGGTGGAATTCAGGAAATCCTAACGGATGAGGTTAAGCAATTCCGTAAAAATTGTTTCTGAGGGGAGAAAGACATTAATGGACCTGCAACAATCCTGATATATGTGATCTGCACGAGCTACAACAACATTAGAGCCATCTTTCTATACTTGAATGTGGCTTGGTATGAGGTGTATGTTACTTGATAGTCTTGTGAAGATTTTTGCTTGTGTTTGTCTGGAGAATCCGCAAGCATCATGGTTTATTATAAAACGATTTTGAGAGACAGATGAAAGATGCAGTTTTGTGTGAGTTCTGTTTTTGTTTTAATGAGTGGCACAGTCAGCTGAAACTGTTTTCTTTTTATAGTAGCCTTAGATCACTTTAGAGATGTGCTTTTATTCTTTGGGATATTCGTGCTCTCAGTTTTGCTGCAAATTTGCTTAGGGAATAGGGGTGCTAGGCTTGTAGATCTACTTCAGGAATATATGAGTTTATTTTCACCAGTACCAAAAGTTCATTGCAACTGGAGAATAAAAATTTATGCATTGTCTGTTTAACGACTTGATGATACCAAGCATGAATAGGTCTGGATAACAAGACTTACATTAGCCTTTTCCTCAACAATGAAGCTGTGCAGCTGTGCAGCTGTGCAGCACAAGGAAAAGCAGGAGGGGATTCCTTGAAAAACACACACTAACTGTTCTAAACAATTAAATATAAACATTCTGCAAACAAAAAAAGAATTTAAAAAAAAAAAAAAAAGAGTCTTCATGCAGCATGTTTAATATAAGAGAAAGAGAACATAACACTTCACATTCTCCTAATAGGATTAATGCACTCCATAAAAGGTTGCAAGTTACTTTCATGTTTGCAAAGCATCTAGGCGTCTAGCTTATGCGAGACACTACTGACTTGATTCTCAGTCAATTAGTTCAGGACTTCGAAATCCTCAATCAACCAAAGTGAAAGAATCAAAACAAAATTCTATAATTATTTGGAAACAGTAGAAGACATGCCTCATAAGGAATAGCAAGACAGCACATGTACCCAGAGCAATCAACACTAAACTGAGAACCAAAAAAAAAGGGCCAAACATACACAAGTAACTTCTGCCTCATCTTACATATCAAATTCTGGTAATTATACCTCAAAATTTCAAAAAAAGGGAAGATAAGCTACAAATATCATAAACCAATTTTACGCAGGATTACCTAGATATTCAATCTTTTTCCACTGAAACATGAATTGCTAAGCGGAGAAGCGGTGAATTTATGGAGCAAGAGAATGGAATAGGAAGCATCAAAATGGGCCGCTCTGTCTCGGCATTTCCACCGCAAATTCTGCAAATCGACAACACCACAACTCTGAATCCAATAAAGGAGACTTAAAATATATGCGAAAATAGAAGGCAAACGATCAAATTCAGAATCAGGAAACGACAGATTCGACAATCACAATCTCTGGAGTCAGTTCTATAGACAGCCAGTAGAACAGATTCAGACCAAAATTCTTTGGACAATTAATAGAAATAAGAGATTAGGGGTCACTTACATTTTCCTATGATTGAAACGGCGGAAGATAAAGAGATCAATGAAAAGAAACGCACGTCAAGCTCAATCGATCGGCGGAAAGGCGAACTGCGGAAGACGGAGGGCGCGAAGGGAGGATTCTGGTTTCAGAAGGGCAGAAATATAAAGTTTACCACTAATTTTTTGGTTTGGGAGCGGATATACCACTGAAGTTTCAAGTTAAGAGTGGAGATACCACTGGCCGTTAAAAAACTAATGAAAAATATTAAAAATAACAAGTTTTGAAATTTTATGGTGATAATATAAGTTTTAACAAACTTCAAAGATTTTTTGTAATTAGACTCTCTCTCTCTCAAATACTGATGAGAAGATTAGATTGTAGAAACAAAGGGAGGGCGGCAACAAGGCTAGGGCGCTAGTGAAGGAACAGCGACGAGGCTAAAGCACTGATGATAGCGATCAAATTCTTTTTTAGTAAAAATTTCAAAGGTCCTGATATTTTTTAAAAGATGCATAATAACCCAAAGATTTTAAAATCTGCTATTTTTAACATTTTCCATTATTTTCTAACCAGCGGTGACATATTTTTGGCCTATTTTAAAATATTAGTGGGAGATTAGATGTAAAAAAAAATATAGTAGCATATCTGCTCCCCACCCAAAATATCAATCACAAATTTGATATTTTTTCCATTTCAGAAACTATCATTTTGGTGGTTAGGATTTTTTTATTTTTATTTTTATTTATTTATTTATTTTGTATTCAAAAACATTATAAATATGCCAATAGAGGGAGCTAGTCATTAGGAAAGTTAGGGAGAAAAATGGTTGCTACATGAACACTAGAGTACCTTGGCTGCATTTTGCCATTGTTAGGAAGCTAAAACAACAATACTGCTTGAGCCTCTGCCATCCCTAAGGGTGATCCATTCACTTTACCAACTATGATGGTTGTGCTATGATTGGGATTTGGTGTGAGGCAACTTGGCACATAATCTAATAATCAATATTTAGGCTTTAATTCAAAATAGCTTATTTTTAATTTTATATCTTTCCCATTCAGAACAAATTTCATTTGAAATTTAATATTATTCAGGCATAATAATCCACTGATTGCTAAATTTTGATAACACCATTAATTTTTTATGATGTTTTAAACATTAAAAAAGAAAAATTTATAAAAATTTAATAATATTATAAAAAAATTATTTCAAATGAATTATTATATTTATATAATATTGGCTTTCAAATGAAATTGAATTCAAGTGAAAAAGATGTAAAAATAAAAATATACTCCCTCTGTTTAAAAAAATGTAATTTTTTTTTGTTATCCCAAAAATATTGAAACATTTCTTATTTAATGACCTTTTATGCTCAATTTTTTATTTTGCCCTTATAAACTCTTAGATGCGTATGTGCTCTCCCTCTTCTCTCGCACGCATCATCTGTATGATTCCTCATCACCTCTACCACAATCACCTTCTTTGGTACAAATCACCTTCTTCGACACCAATCACCTCCACCACAATTACCTTCTCCGACACAAGCGCCTCTGCCACAAATCAACTTCTCTGCCACAAATCAACGATTGAAGACGTGAATTAGTGAATCGACCCCAATTAGCAATCAAAGATGCTAGTCAGAGATGGAGAGATTCGGGTCTCCCAAACCATTTGAAACCAAGATATTTTCTTGTCTTCTCTTATTGGACTGTAAATCCATACAGGGGTTGGGCAATAGAGGAGGAACTTGAGGTGGATGAAAAAAGATTCACCGATGGGTCAAGTGGTGGGAAAGGAGGTAGAGACAGGAAGCTTATGGGAAAATTTACTGAAAGGCAAAATGGGGGAAAAAATGGGGGGAAATGAAAGCCTTAACATCAATGTCGAGAGATACATTTCAATTAAAATTAAACATAATGAGTACTATTTTAAATTAAATTGACTTAAGTTAAAATGAAATAGCTATTTTATTATTACATTTTTCTTTGGGGAAAAAAACCTTATAGACACTTTAGTTTGAAATCAAATTGATTTCCCAGTGAAAAAGATGTAAAAAAATATGTTATTTTAAAATAAGTTGATATAAGTTAGAATGAATTAACTATTTTATTGTTACTTTTTTCTTTGGGGAAAATACCTTATAAACCATTTAGTTTTGGCAATTTTTTGCTAAAGAAGCATTTTCTTGCAACACAGGAAAATGTAAGTGTTTCATCAAAATATAAAAATCCCTCTCCCACTAATGTTTTCAAAATGGGCTCATATATGTCACTGCCGTTAAAAAATAATGAAAAACATAAATAATAAGAAGTTTTAAAATTTTTAGGATGATAATGTAACTTTAAAAAAACTACAAAAGTTATAGGTGATTAGATCCACTTCCAATATTAAGAATTTCTCCGGCTTCACCTCCAGCGACATTGCATTTGGTCCAGCCTCACCTCTGGCAACATCCCGCCGACTAAGGAAGGAGCACCAGTGGAGGGCTACAAGCAAAGCATCCAGCCAACTATTTTATTGGATTGATTTCAGGAGCAAAACTGATGAAATCTCAAGTATTTCTTTCGATTTAATCTCTAGTGTAATAATTAAAGTTTCCAAGAGTATTAGTTCTGTATTTTGTGTTGGAGATTTTGGAAGAATGGTTTTCACTTTTGGCGGATCGGCGAAAAGGAAATGGAAGAAAAAACGCATCAAAGATGACAGAGGGAAATATCGATGACAATGGATATACTACTTTCGCACGGAGGAAAAACAGTTTTTCCTTTTGAATCTCACCGGTGGTGATGAGAAGAGAAAAAACTGAATTTTTTATTATTATTTTGTTGTTGTGGACGATGGCCAGAGAAGCTTTAAAAAACAACGGCAGTAAACAGCCTTTGAGAGAGAGAGAAAGAAAGACTAATTATATAAGATATTTGAAGTTTATTACTTACATTATCACCATAAAATTTCAAAACTTATTATTTTTAATATTTTCTATTAACTTTTTAACGGTAGTGACATATTCACATTCAATCTGAAACTTTAGTGGTATATTTGAGCCAATTTTGAAACATTAATAAAAGATTGGACAAAAAATAAAAACTATTGTGGCAGATTCGAGCCCTGACCTAAACATTAGTGGCAAATTTGATACTTTTACCAAAAATACTGATTTATATTTACAAATAAGAAAATGCATTTAGAAAAATTAAAATAAAATAGTTTAAAATGCTATTAATTGTGAAAAAATATTAGAGATATTTAAACTACTAGAAGATAGGCATCATACAGATTAAATTAAGATTTTAGAAGTTGCTATCAAGTTGTGTAAAAGAAATAAGGTGCTGAGTATAGTTTTTCAAAAATAAGGTAGATAATGTAAATTAGGCTAAACCACATGATATTATTGTAAGTTTCCTATTAGAAAATAGGACACAAGCATAGTATCAAAGTGTCATCTTATGTGCCGTTTATTTATCATCTAGTTAAAAGAAAATAGTTTAAAATGCTATTAATTGTGAAAAAATATTAGAGATATTTAAACTACTGGAAGATAGGCATCATACAAATTAAATTAAGGTTTCAAAAGTTGCTATCAAGTTGTGTAAAAGAAGTAGGGTGCTAAGTATAGTTTTTCAAAAATAAAGTAGATAATGTAAATTAGGCTAAACCACATGATATTATTGTAAGTTTCCTGTTAGAAAATAGGACACGAGCATAGTATCAAGTGTCATCTTATGTGCTGTTTATCAATCTTCTAGTTAAAATTAGGTGAACTTCATTTCCATTCCTATTTCAATAACAGATAACTGTACACATGTTTTACAATAATAAATTGATACTTATAGTCAAAATTTCTTGTTCATTGATTTTATAACATGTTTTTTATTGTTACAAGGATACCTGTGGTAAGATATTAGGACGCAAATTAATGTGAACTTATTTTGTATTGGGATAGTATACAAATCAATCAAAATAAGTAAACTGCATAATGTTAAACTCTCTGCATAGTCACATCAGCAAACTAGTTTTACTTTTGCTTGACTGGCAATTGTTTTAGGTTATAAAACTCCCATGATAATACATATTATTAGAGAAATATCATTGTGACAGATACAAGCTTTTATTATTGCATAGATGACTGTGTGACTGTGACAGTTACAAACTGCCACACGGTAAATATATAGTAATTATACTAATTGGTATTTTACCTAATGGTTATGAGCAAGGTTGTCAAACTCATGATTTTAATTGTAAGATTGCATGGTCCTATGATTTTGATTGAACAAAGTTTATTAATGCGTAATAAGATCACTGGCACCATAGGATCATGTAGGATATTAAAAATGGCAGGATCATTAGATCCCACCGATCCTAAGTGATGTTAATTTATGTTGGGTTTAGGGTTGTATTTGGCCCAAATTAAAAAATTTGGGTGATAGAAAGCGGGCTTTTCGTGAAGTGGACTGTCTTTATGGGACCCAAAATTGAAAAATTTACCACTTAACAGGAATTAATCCATTAGCTATTGTGCCTTTTTACTCGTGTAAATGCATATCCTCTTGGTCAGATGTGACTCGTATCCACAGTTTCCAGTAGTTGCTCTTCAATACGGCGCTCCAACAACAACCCTAATCTCCAGCGCTCCATCACTGTTTGTGTCTCGTTGCTCTATATCACTCCATTGCTGTTTTGTCAAGCTCGATTTCTCTCTTAAGTCCCAACATTTCATCTCACTCTGTCTCCCAACCCCGTTGCTTCATCACTCTCTCTTTTGGCATAAATTGTGGGCTCATTTTACAATCAAAAGTTGTCTTAAGTTGTAGCCGACTGATTAAGGTTAGAATTTGATAAATTTCTAATTTATTAGTTAAACCTAAATAGTTGAAATGTTGAACGGTTTGCTTGTTAATTCCATTTTAAAAAAAGCTTTATTTATTTCACGAAATATGCTCATGTTGATGATTTTGTTGGAAATCATGAAATATGCACATGCTCATGCTTATGTTGGATCAATTATTGTATTGTATTTAACTATTTATCATTGTTATAACACTTAAGCTTTATTTTGGGTTTCTAATATAATTTGTCTTTCCCATGAATTATATTAGTTAGACAAGAAATTTTAGGTTCTAGTGGAATCTTACGATCCATGATCCGATCTTACGATCTAGATTTTGTATGACAAAAAATGATCCAGTGTAAGATCTTGACTTTGACAACCTTGGTTTTGAGGGTAAATTGTCACTAGATTGCATAGGAAAAAAGTTTGAAATCCAACTTCTCCTTTATTCTCATTCATTATATTTAGATGTTAACCATAATGTGAAAGATACTCCTTTTGTCTAAAAAAAAAATGAACGACATTTTTTATAAGAGTGTCATAGAAATGACAAGCATTTATTTCTTTTAGAAGATTTAACATCCAATTTACCTTATTACCTTTATTAACCCCAATTACACAATCAAGGAATTTTTTTAAAAAAAACATTTTAATTTTAAAGGTAAAAATAGAAACAATAACATAAATAATGTATTTCTTAATTTCCGTAGTCAATTAAATGGTTCAATCAAATTATGAAGCATATAGTGTAAATTAAAAATATGCTGCATTTTTTGTGTCGGTGCTTAGTTATATCAGTTTATATATTTATTCATCCTAACCATTAGGTAAAGTGGCAAAATGACATGATGGAGCTCCGGAGTACGACTCTAGCTTACCATTTTCCTACAAAATATCATTTAATACTAATTCAAGTATTTTCTAGGTCCCAAAAAATTAATTACCTGCTTCTGAGTATAAAAAAGGAAAGTTCATATTTATTCTTCATCAAATTTCTTGTAAACGGGAATAACATATATGATATATGTACACGAGTACATATTATGACACTGTACGAGGAAGAAAATGGTGGTTTAAATGAATGTAAAGTACTAGGAATAGATTCTGGTAATTGAAACTGCCCTTCAAAAGTAGCAATTCTTCAAAACCCAACCGCACCCCAGAATCAGAACAAATTAAAAGCCTCGTCGGCGATCAGCAGATATCTCAAGGACGCGAGAGCAAGAATGGTATGTAGTAGCACTAGCATATATGGCTAGCTAGTACAAAATATTCCACACTGGTATATATGATCGATATTCGAAGAATAATCACTGTGTGTGTGTGTATATATTCACATGATCTGACTCAAACATATACTATCATGATGAATCAACAAAAACATGTAAGATCTAATTTAGCAACCATTAATTCATTCCTGATTTCCTGATTAAAAACCTGCAGACAAGGAAAAAAACAAAAAGAACGGCGCCTATAAGGTAGCTTGTGCTTGCAACTGTGTTTAACTTTTCATCTGATGGTGCGACCGATGCAGAGAGAGAACCAAAAGAACAAAAGCAACGCTCACTTTTGCACAGAACGGAAATTAGAGCAAGTTGGCCTTTGTCTGTTGTTAAACTAGGCCAATGTCAGAGTTGGTAAGTGGAAGCCAAAATAACTGAAATCTAAGAGAATCTAGATTTCGTACCATTTATTTTGCCCCCGCTAACTTTGTTTCCCAATTATATAAACACGGTAGATCTACAGTGAAAATATTTTGTGTCGAAACTGAACAATAACTACCTAAACCAAGAAAATGTCCACGGAAAAAGAAGGATTAAATGTGGCAAAAGGCCTCTCAATTATGATAATTTGCTTTATCGCCCTCAAGCTTTGCTGTCTACTATTTGACCTCCCACTTTATAGAGTTTAGATCTCTAAGTTATTATTCTTTATGACATGATATCTAAATTTTTATTTTTTTTAAGGTCGGTCTCGCAAACAATGAGTTGTTACGTAAATTTTTATTTATCTAGTCTATTACCTCACTTATGGTGCATGTTACGTAAACAAAATGATAATTTAAGGCTATTGATTAACACCATGTTATTGATTGAAAAAAAATCTAAATCATGTTAACATCATTCATAAATTAAATTTTACATTTAAAATTAATATTTATGTTCAAATATGTGTATAAATTTTATTATTTTACATATTTATGTATGATACTTTAATATAAAAGATATGACCAAGTTTTGGCTCAACCCGAGTCAACTCGCATAATTGACTGAGTTCCCCAACTTATTACCCAACCTTAACCAAACATCCTTAAACTTGATGACAACCTGAACCATATAAAAACCGGTTTGGGTCGGTTCAATTCAGTATGACTGAGTTCTATATTCTTCTATAAGTTAACAATTTTATCCAAAACAATTATAAATAAGTAAAAAAAACATGCAGTTATACTTCAAGTTTTAATTTTTACAAAAAATGTCTTAATTCAAATAAAATTTCATGTGCCTAAAACTCTTAGAAAGAATACAAATCAATTGAATAACAATAATATAAAATAAGGAAAACCTACAAAAAACAGAAACTATGGTTTAAACATTCTTTGGTTTCAAATAATGATCTCAAAACTAAAATAACATTGATATTAATAAGTAACCAAGAAAAGTCAACTGTAAAAACTCACATTCACCGTCATAAATTTACATATTATAAACAAAAACTAGCTTGTAGTAATTTGCGTAAGTAACTGAATAACTTAGCTATTTCCTCTCATTTTCTATCTATTTACTTCTTCACCTGTATGTATGTTATGTTTGTCAATTTCTATACTTAACGATGGAAACTAGATGTGTACAAAGCTAGAGTATCACATGATTTTCTACAAAAAAAAATGTCTTAATCCAAAATAGTTATAAACAAGTAAAAAATAAATTATGCAGTAAGAGAAAAAGAAATAAGTTTTAAGCACTGCTATCATGTTATTAGGAGTTAGAATTCAGGAATTGGGAGTAGAAACAGTTTAGGTTGGGTTTATGCAGGTTTTAAAATTGAAACCTGTCTCGCCTCGCATGAATAACTAAATTCGTCTTTTCATTACCCACCTCAATCCTAACTCACTTAAAAATTGCATTATTATCAATTTGCTTTAGGGCAACTGGTTTTGCTTGTTAATAGAGTTGGCTGAACACTCCTAACACATGAGTCACGATAAAATTGGATATTATGAAGTGTACCATGTAAAATACTATGATATTCTAACAAAATGTACATAAAAACTTAGTAATATGTGAAATATAACAAAATATCATGGTATACTACCGGTAAGTGAAATTTCATCTATTAGTTGAAAAGTCGAAAGATGTTCCAGTTATGCAGCTCACTTGCAAAATGGACCATGTGGCCTTGTAAACAGACCTAATACGATTCGTAGCACTTTTGACTCCACCATTCAAAAAATTATGAAAAATGCAGTTTTATAACTTCAAGATTTCATGAGGTGGATAATTTAACTCTTAATTTTAAAAAATAATCATATTACCAATATTTTGCCTTAAATATATACTTGTAATATGTTTCTACCTAATAGAAAAAATGAAGGGAGATAGTTGTGTGTGTATCTATGTGTACATATGCGTGCTGTGTTTTACGAGCACCCACAGTATGAATAGATATACGAATTGGGAATCAATTCAGAGCAAGTATTTTCTATGTGCAAAACCAAAGACATTTTATTTGAGACTAGCGGTTGTTCAAAGCGGTTGTAAGTGATAGTGAGTAAATTAGTACTCCCTCCGTCCCGTTAATTTGCTCCAATTGACTACGCACGTAGTTTTAGGCAGGGTTCTGTTTTTCGAACGTTTTCCAATTTTGCCCCTCCAACCCCACGTCTCTACCACAGCCTCCATCCTCATTTCCCCCCTGGCCGCGATTCTCGTCGACCGCACCGATTCGCCTGTCCCTGGTCGCCCCTCCCCGCCAACACTGAAGCTGCCTGTCGCTACTCGCCAACCCAAGTTGCCTCCCTCTGTCTCTCTGCCGAACCCCTTTCCAAATCACCCTTTGCCACCGCTTCTTGTCTTACCGTTGCCCCTAGTCTTATAATCGCTCCTCCCTCCTTTGCCACCGCTCCTCGTCTTGCCGCCGCTCATCACCTTGCCTCGCTTTGCTCCCATCTCGCACGATTCTCACTTCTCTCCCCAATCTCGCTCGCCGTGCCTTGCTTCTCTTCGACCTCCCCTCTGGCCTGAATTCGAGTCAATCCCTGTCATCCGGCCTTAATTTATGTTGATTCGTGTCACCATCGTCACCGATTAGCGTCACCTAGTCGTCGATTCGCCGGCCTCGTTTGCGTCGTCCTCTCAGCATCCATCGGTCGCACCTCAGTCTTTTGCGCATCCGTCGTCGATCACCTCCGTCGGTCGAGCTTTCATCGCCTTGTCGCCGATTCACAGTGGAACCACGTCGGAGGGAGAGAAAGAATGGAAATCGGTGAAGGCAAGAGAGAGAAAGAGAAGATTGGCAAGTGAAGGATATAATAGGAAATGAAATGTAAAAAATTACTTAAAAGGGAAAATGGTGCAATTATTTTGGGACTACTCAAAAAGAAAAATGGAGCAAAATATATGGGACGGAGGGAGTAATTTATAATTTTTTATTTTTAACATTTTAGTTTATGTAAAAAATACTTTTATATATGAATGATAAATCAAGACCTACAGTTTTTAAATATTTTTTTAATTTTTTTCTAATAAAAAATAATATAAATAAATTTAAATCAAATTAGTCCAAAAAATTAAATGGAACAAAAGAGTGGAACGAAGGAAACATATTTTAAGTCTTAAGTCTCTTTTTTAACTCTTATACTTAGATAATGATTATAAAAATTGTTACATTTTCTTCCTATGGCTAAAAATCAAGAAAATAAGTACCGTGTTAAGAAAAAAAAAACAACCATTTTATTTAGGATTATACTAAAGCCATAGTCCATCATCATGACAAACTGATTTGGGCTGTCTATCCACCATGAGTAAATTGACTGAGATCGATCCATCGTCTTAATGAAACCGTCAGTTTGGAGTTTTACTTTTTAGTTTTATTTACAGACCTACAGTGTCGATCTTCAATCAGCAAGAAGCGCGCTGCTCTCTTCAGGCTACCTGCGCTGAGCCACGCCAGCTTTGCCTCTCTGTCCCCACTACCCCATCAAAAAAATTTCCCACACAGTCTCGCCATCCAAGATCATGCCACCTTTCAAATCCGTCCGACGTGTCCCGCTCCTCTCCACCGCCCTTCTTTAAAACCCCACGCGGCCCCCAGCACCCGTCAAAACGTTAACATTTCTTCACTTTAATTCTCTCAAATAACATTCATTCCACTGTCCCCTGTTTCTCTGCCTAGAACAAAACCATTTGCTTCTTCTTGTTAGAATCACAGAAAATGGCCGATAGCTGCACCAGGAAGCTGATGGTACTAGTATGCAACGCCAAGAACTTGATGCCCAAAGACGGCCAAGGCACCGCCAGCGCCTACGCCATCGTTGATTTCGATGGCCAGCGACGGAGGACCAAAACAAAGTTCCGGGATCTCAACCCTGTCTGGGACGAGCAACTCGAGTTTCTGGTTCACGATAGCGAGTCCATGGCCACCGAGATTTTGGAGATCAATTTGTACAATTATAAAAAGACCGGTAAGAGAACTACTTTTCTGGGTAAACTCAAGTTGCCCGGAAGCACTTTTGTCAAATCTGGATCTGAGTCTCTGGTTTACTATCCGTTGGAGAAGCGGAGTGTGTTTTCACAAGTCAAAGGCGAGATAGGGCTTAAGATTTTTTATGTCGACGAAGATCCGCCAGCTCCGCCGGCTGATTCAACGGCGGAGAAAAAAGAGGAAGCCTCTCCGGAAACTACATCCGCAGAAGAGAAGCCTCCTGAAAATTCGGATTCAAATTCAAATTCAGAGAATGAGAAAAAGGAGGAAAAACCTGAAGAGAAGAAAGAAGAGGAAAAGCCGAATGAGGAAACTAAAGAAGACGACAAACCACAAGCGCCAGCCGAGAACAACACCGGTCCTTCTGCAGATCCCAAGAATCAAGACGCTCCCCAACCCCCGCCGCCGGCAACGGCACCGACAGAGGTCGAAAATCCGCCGCTGGCCCAGAACACGAAATCGAAGCAAGAAGGGAACGTGGGGGCTGGATTGAAACAATCCGACCTTAGTGTCAATGAAGTCGAGATCCGTTCCCCGTCCGGCGACCAAAACAGGAGCTCATTCGATCTGGTGGACCGGATGCCGTTTCTGTATGCCCGAGTCGTCAAAGCCAAGCGAGCAAGCAAGGAAACGAATTGTCCGGTTTATGCGAAGCTCGTGATTGGTACACACAGCATTAAAACCAAGAGCCAGAGCGAGAAAGACTGGGATCAGGTCTTTGCGTTCGATAAAGAGGGGCTGAATTCGAGTTCTTTAGAGGTTTCCGTTTGGAGCGAGGAGAAGAATGAAAAAGAAGAGCCAATGGAGAATTGCCTGGGTACGGTTTCGTTTGATTTGCAGGAAGTGCCCAAGAGAGTGCCTCCTGACAGCCCCTTGGCGCCACAATGGTACAGTCTCGAGTCCGAGAAGTCTCCGGGAAATGACGTGATGCTTGCAATTTGGTTGGGGACACAGACGGACGAGGCGTTTCAAGAGGCTTGGCAATCAGATTCCGGTGGGTTGATACCGGAGACGAGAGCGAAAGTCTACCTGTCTCCAAAGCTGTGGTATTTGCGGCTAACGGTTATCCAGACCCAGGATTTGCAGCTTGCGTCGGGCTCCGAACCTAAGGTTAAGAGTCCAGAGCTGTACGTTAAGGGTCAGCTTGGACCGCAGGTTTTTAAAACAAGTCGGACCTCAGTGGGGTCATTGTCGTCAAGCTCGACTAACCCGACTTGGAATGAGGACCTGGTTTTTGTTGCAGCGGAGCCGTTTGAGCCCTTCTTGGTGGTCACAGTAGAGGACGTTACAAGTGGGCAGTCGGTAGGCCAAGCAAAGATACATGTTTCAAGCATCGAACGGAGAACAGACGATCGCACCGAACCAAAATCCAGATGGTTCAATCTCGCTGACGACGAAAAGAAGCCGTACGCAGGAAGAATACACGTCAAGGTGTGCTTGGAGGGTGGCTATCACGTGGTTGATGAAGCCGCTCATGTAACAAGCGACGTACGAGCGGCGGCAAAGCAGCTAGTAAAAGCTCCGATCGGGTTACTTGAGGTGGGCATCAGGGGAGCCACTAATCTACTCCCGGTCAAAACAAAGGATGGCACACGTGGCACAACTGACGCTTACGTGGTGGCCAAATATGGACCCAAGTGGGTCCGCACCCGTACGATATTGGACCGGTTTAACCCGCGGTGGAATGAGCAGTACACTTGGGATATATACGATCCATGTACGGTACTCACCATAGGGGCATTCGACAATGGAAGGTACAAGCGCGATGAGGAGGGGAAGCCCGGAAGAGACATGCGCATCGGGAAAATACGTATACGGTTGTCTACGCTCGACACCAACAAGGTGTACCTGAACTCGTATTCTCTGACTGTTCTGTTTCCAGGCGGAGCCAAAAAAATGGGGGAAGTTGAGATAGCTGTTCGTTTTTCTTGCTCGTCGTGGCTTAGTCTGATCCAAGCTTACACGACACCGATGTTGCCGAGAATGCATTATGTTCGTCCTCTAGGCCCGGCTCGGCAAGATATATTACGGCACACGGCAATGCGGGTTGTGACGTCTCGGCTTGCCCGGTCGGAGCCGGCATTGGGTCAAGAAGTGGTGCAATTCATGTTGGATACGGACACACACGTGTGGAGCATGCGACGGAGCAAGGCCAACTGGTTTCGTGTCGTGGGGTGCCTGACTCGGGCTGCGGCTCTGGCAAGGTGGCTGAACGGAATCCGCACGTGGGCGCACCCACCAACGACCGTACTGGTGCACATGTTGCTGGTAGCCGTTACACTGTGTCCGCACCTGGTGCTTCCGACGTTATTTATGTACGCCTTTTTTATCCTAGTGCTGAGATTTCGGTACCGGCAGCGGGTCCCGCAGAGCATGGACCCAAGACTGTCCTACGTGGACGCGGTGGGGCCGGACGAGCTCGACGAGGAATTTGATGGGCTTCCCACGACGCGATCACAGGAATCAGTCCGAATCAGATACGACCGTCTACGGGCATTGGCGGGGCGGGCCCAGACGCTGCTGGGAGACGTGGCGGCTCAAGGGGAGCGTGTGGAGGCGTTGTTAAACTGGAGGGATCCGAGAGCGACGGGGATATTTGTGGGGTTTTGCTTGGTGGCTTCACTGGTCTTCTATGCGGTGCCGTTTAAGGCGGTTGTGCTGGGGGGAGGATTCTATTACTTACGCCACCCGAGGTTCCGGGATGACATGCCGTCTGTTCCGGCGAACTTTTTCCGGCGATTACCGTCGCTTTCTGACCAGATTCTGTAGATATAGGGTGCCGTGCCGCATATTTTGTGCACTTACTTACATGCTGAAAAAATCATGACATGAGATGTCACCTAATTAATTGGTTATGGCTGTTGAATGGTCATATTTTATGGTTTGAAATTCGATGGTATTTGACTTTTTTAAAAAGAAAAATTTATAGGCTTAAGGCTTTTGTTTTGAATTCGTTTTCTTAATGGTTTATTTTTCTGGTCGTTGCCCGACCTGGGTGCCGGGGCTGTGTGTATTAAGTAATCGTAAGCGAGAAAGTTTAAGTGACCGTTGTCTGTGGGACCGTTGATGCATAAATGCGGAGCTAATGCGAAGCGACCGTTGTGTTGTGCCGACTGTGCGGGCGATAATTTTCAACCTTTTTTTTAATTTAAAAAAGATAATTTTGAACTTTTAACATGATAGTGTGATACTATCACCGATTTAAGAATTCACTATAAACAAAAACAATGTAGCCACAAATTAGTTGTTTGCTCCTTGACAAATAAGTATTGGCAATGCACGATGTAATTCTGTGAATTTCTAAAAAATATTTCGTAAGTGATTATGTACATGCTCCGTACCAATCTAATTGTATATATATAGGACAATCTCTAAGAAATTTTTGGCCTTTTTCATAATTGTCACTATTCTTTATTCTCATATGTCCATTAATTACCATATATTTTTTTGGATGAACAGTTTGATGGTCAATTAAAATTGATAATTCAAAAGTATCCTTCAAACAAATTTGGAAGCTATTATTATTAAGAAAGACAACTAAAATCGGTGAATGATGGAAGTTAATGAATACAATTAATACCCCACCCCATTTTTCTTTTAAAATTGCAATAATGCTCCAGTATCCACTCTCTCTCTTTCGGCGAATAGAGGATTAACAAACCCAATTGATGCTTCCATCCAGAGCAGTTCCTCTGTAAAGCTCTGCATAGATGTCCATTTTCTTGGATTTTCCAGGAAAACCCCTGGCACTTCCTTGACAATAAGTCGATAATTGGCGGCAACTTTGATTCCTACAAAAAAATAAGCCTGGAAGCCTCATTAAACGCTCTATTCAACTTGGCCAATTTGCAAATCTGGGGAGGATCCAAATACGCAGTAATCGAAGCAACAGTCTTCTGGAAGATTCCCAAACTAGGCCTCGACTGCGATTGAGTAATCTCCGAGTAATCAGAGAAATATGCCAAGCGATTTGCAGCCATGAACGACAAAACAAGGAGGAGAAAGAAAAATGGAAAAACTAGAAACTTCTTCTCCGACGGTGGAACACAATCGGATGGATAAAGAAGCGAATAGATGGCGGATGCGAGCAAATGGGTACTGTATCAATTCGTTTTGGCTACAAGCGGATTAATCGTCCGGTCGCTTACCCCCTCATCACTCTCCGCCACCCCTCCTCTGACCACCACCGTCTCCGTCACAGCCTTCGTTTACCACGATTAGCTTCATCTCGGCCCGCATTTTATTTCCTTAACTGGATTGGATTTCGGGTCACTAACTGTACATAGCAGTTATGCTCGGCAAACTCTCGCAAAAGCGGCATCAATTTGGAGCAGGAGGTCTCGCGGGAAGATTGGGGTGGTAGGGAAGAGGGCATGAAATGTAAATAAGAAAAATATTGCCTTCCAAATTAGTTCGCACAGGGAAAGAGAAAAAAATTCAAAACCAATAGTATTCGATTTAGTTCCTCTCTTTCTTCTTTTTCTCGCTCCTCTATTGGCTGGATCTCTAAACTTGAGAGTTTGAATATTTTATTCACCTTGAATGAGTTTTGATTATTTTATTTTTCATTTTCCTCCTTTGATTCATGAGTTTCCCTGCTCTCTACATTTTCATCAAATTCAGTGACTTCTATTTTTTGTCTTCTGTACCAATTTTTTTTTTATAATTATATATCTTTTCTCATGTATACTTTTGATTACTGTGGATGTCTAATCCATTGCTTGTTCTTCTTCCTCTATTATATGTTTGTTGATGAAGCCATCCCCTAGAATATCCAAGTAGGTTTTATAGTGATATTTGAATATTGAATAATTAGCCATGTTTTAGTTTAGTTTTTTGTTTTTCAGTTTTGTTTTAGGGGTTTTAGCTTATTAAGGTAAAATGACCTTTGTATTGAGTTAGAATTTTGCTATGTAGTGGTATTTTCTTCTTTAGTCAGTGTGGTAGAGTTTTTTTTTTTCATTTTGAATATCCCGCTTTGCCCAATTCCTTTTCTCAAGTTAATATCCATGGATAATGTCTCGACATTTTACTTTCCTCTTTGGGTCAGTCTGGTCTAATCGAAGTCAACTGACTCACATGGAACTCTAGCCTAAAGACAACTACTTTCTTATTCACTTATTCTAGTGTGCTCTCTTGTGCAGATCTTTAAAACATTAGGCACTTTTGATGATAAGTTGTGGCCTAGATTTTCTTAATTATTTGGAGATAAAGCAAAATTTTCATCACATCCTTCAGTATTTTCTTTTAGGGTCTTTGTTATTATTAATCTATGAATTTTGGTTTCCTTTATTATAAACTCTCTATGTTGCACTTTCTTTACTCCATTTGACTTTTTGGAGTAGTTTGATTTGAATTTATTCATATTATTTTTTGTTAGAAAAAATTTTAAAAATATATATTTAAAAACTATAGGTCTTGATTTATCAATCATATATAAAAGTATTTCATTTATATATTAAAATGTTAAAAATAAAAAATTATAAATCAATTGCTAAAAAGTGAATGGTGTAAAGAATTTGGGACAAAAGAGTATTATTTTATTATATAAAATTTTATGCAGATATAATCTCTTGAAGAAAAAGTTTCCACGAATTACCTTGCATTGGAGTACCAGCACTTTCTGATTTAAGATTAGTCTTTGTGAACAATATTCTAACTTATGATCCTTACAAGGTAAATCTACATAAAGTATCTTATTTTTTATGATTGATTGTTGTTAATAGTATTTTTTTTTTTTTGTTGTGTTTCCTTCTCACTTAGCTTTGATTATTTGTGCAAAGAATATCAGCAGAGAATGCCCTCAATCACGGTTGCTTGTAGGGTTGGCTGATGTTGACATTTTGTGGTGATATAAATAAGTTATTTGTGAAAAAGTAGCAATTGTGATAGATAATTCATTAGTTGGCACAGGAAAAGGTGGTTTTGGCAAAGGGTAAAGGCCTTGAGTTTTCTTTGCAACATTCAGTTCCTTTAGTTTTATAATTCTACATTTTATCTTTCTGAGGTACTTATGCTGCTAAAGATTTGTTTGATTGAGAAGCCTTTTCTACTTGAGCAGGAAGTGTTTTCTTATCAACAGTTTTATTCTGATTTTATTTTTTGAAGCACTGTGGAAGTTTATCATTTTGAAGGGATGAGAAGAGTTGCGATGTGCTCAAATATTATCTGAAGCAATTTTGGACTGTGAGTTTTGTAAGTAGTGGTATGAACCGATGAAAGTCAATATTTATTTATTTATTTTGATTCTAAATTATCAAAAATATAATATTGTTGAGACTGCTATTCTTTGTTTGCTGAGAATTTTTTCACTGCATTTCTTATGTAATTATCATTTTGATCTATGTTGTAGTCAAGAAGGAACCTAAACAGCCAACCAGATGCATTGTATTTTTTCTCATAAATATCCATTTGATCAACCTTTTTTTATATATAAAAATATTTATTGTGATTTATGCTATTTTAGCTTGAATTATATGTTCTATTCTTGGGTGTTAACTTTTATTTTTCATGCAATATATGAAAAAATGTTTTATCATTTGTTCAGTCATGATCTTTAGACATGTTCTTTTTTTTATTTGATTTTTTATCATATTGTACACAGGGTCCAAACTTTGAACTTTCAAGTAATAGTTGCTTAGTGGCAATAAAAGATTAAGGTAGAGTGGCAAATGATGTTGAAACTAAGCAAATTGTCTTTGATGAGGAAGTTGGATCATGCAAGCATAAAATGATATATTTAATTCAAGCTTCCATGGCATATTGTTAAAATGATATAGGAACTTGCTATTTACCATGTTATTTACATATATTAGCACCGGTTTGTTTTAAACTTTTTGGCCATGTGGCAATACAAGGTATTTTCTATTTTAAACTTTTGTTGAATGACATGTGATGATAATTAATTGGTATTTTTTGGATTGTTCTTTTGATGATAATAATTTTCTTAATAATATTTTATAGAATTTAAATACTACATTTGTCCTAAATTCTTTACTCAATTTTAGTTTTTTGACTTAAATTTAAATTAAATTTACTTATATTATTATTTACTAATTTTTTCAAAAAATTATATTTAGAAATTATAATAGTTTTTAAATATAATTTTTTTAATTTTTTATTAAATGGTAATATAAATAAACTTAGGTCAAACTTAAGTAAAAAAAACTGAAATAAAGTAAAAAATTTGGGACAAAAAATGTATATAGTGTATTTTAATACTCAGTATATCTTTGAATCCCATGATAATGCCGGATATATAAACTAGTTCCTATATACTACTATGTACTTTTCTTTTCTTATAAGGATAAATACGTTTTACCACTATTATTTAACAATAAAAAATCTCTACTTAAAAGTTTAAGCCTATTGACAAGGAGGTGTGCTAGGAACAAGCGTTTCAACACTCGCCTGCCAGCAAATGCAAAAACAAACAAAACCACATCAAAGTTTTGTGGGAGTGAAAACTGGGTATAGGTTAATACCCTTCTTGCTGGCGAGACCACTTGTTTCTTTGCTCTCATGTATTTTGTTTCTCTATTTTATGTTTGAATTTATAAATACTACTACTCCTAATAATTAGCTTGAAAATTGGTGTCCTACTCTATTAATGTGCCATGTGTTTTGTTTTTCTAATCCTTTTTTAAATTCTTAATATACAAAATTTAAAAAGGATTTTTTTATTTTAGCTTTAAGGGTAAAAATGAAAAGAATAACATAAATTACACACTCTTTAAACTTAGTGTTTAAAGAAATGTAACATCCAAAATAGGACAAAGGTAGTAATATATTTCTAACAAAATTTTATATTTTTAAATAATTTCTATGTTTATAAATTTATTAATAAACATAAAAAATTTAGAAATGATTTAGAAATAAAAAATTTATTGGAGAAGACTTACTAATAATCGGACAAGAGAGTGATGAGCTAGTCGACTAATTAAATTTCTTTAATTTTTCTTGTTCTTCTCTAATATGTAGTATTTAGCTTTAATTAAATTTAACTACCCGTATTTCGCTTTGATTAAATTTCTTTAATGTTTCTTCTTCTTTGCTAGTATGTAGTATTTTGTTTCTAAATGGTGTATAAGTTATTACATAGTGATGGAGTTTTATTCTAATCAAAGGAATTAATTATGCTATATATTTTATTAAATTAAAATTATTTATAGAATAAATAAATACTATATATAGCCTGCAGAAAAATTTATACTTTGTAAATTTATAAACATGCAAAATTAATCAAAAATATAAAATTTATTAGAAATATATTATATATTGAGGGAAAAATGGATTGGACGTGGCGTGAGGTGAATATTTTAGTTGATTTGCACAATTTATAAATCTTATTTTGGCTCACTTGGATAATAGACAAATTGACGGATATGCGTCATATGACTATTCAGAGGGTTAAAGTGTAGATTTTCTAAAATAAATGGAGTAAGTATTGGCTAGGCCAAATATTGGGGTGTTTTTGCAAATTTTCCTATAATGAACAAAGCTTTCTTGGTTGCAAGTTGGAGTTTTCGTGGGAGAGATAGACTTTTTATTTTTTATTTCTTATCTCTCTTTTTATTTTTTATTTCTTTAGGGGCTGGTTTACGGAGTTAAACTCTCCGTTTCCGTTAACACTCGCTAACATCAATTTTCAAGTTTGAGTTAAGTTTGACACATGGCACAATAATAAGGCAGGGGACAGGAAGGGACAGGGAAAGAGGTGATAGATGAATTGGATCCATATAAAGGCCACAATATAATTCTGATAGTGTAGTTACAATCTGGCGTCCAAGATTTGGACATAATACATTATAATATTCTCCAATAAAAAGGGTATAACTATGCATGATGCATCCCAGCATGCACATATTAACATGTTATTATTAGGTGTTATCAATAGTTCAAATTTTGCTAGTTGTACAAATTGTCAAATTATCTTAGAACAAAAAGTGTTCTCTATAGTACAATTTGTTTCACCAAAATCACGATATCCAGCAAGAAACAAAGAGTTGCTTGCAAGTTGGAAGATTTATGCACCTATTCTATTAAGATACAAACACATGTATAGCTTTATATCGGAGATTCTCACCGATCCATCAAAGTTGTCCATCATATGTATACTAACTATGGGTGATCAATCGGCTAATTTGGTTATAATCAAAACCAAATAATTGATTTTTTTTTTTTTGCTTTCGGTGTCAAACATAAATAACCAAATAAATTGAAATTTGCATTAAAACTAAAAACTGAATCAACCGTTTAGTTTTTTGTTTTTTACCTTAATAACCAAAATTTTTGCACTTAGATTTCCATGCAATTCACCAAGGTAAAAGATTTCTAAACATCCACCCATCCAAATCCAAACTTTAACAGATATTCCAAAGTCTAAACCAATTTGCCATATTCGTTCCATAACCAAACATAATAATGCAACAATTTAAATCCAAGCATAACATAACAAAGAGCTCAAATATTCTCCCAACATAATACAACTAAATGCAGCAAACTAAATCCAACATCCATTTCAACTAAGGTCATCCCTATTCCATACTCCATCCAATATCCATCACTGTGGCTTTTAAAAAAACAACAAGCACTATAATATTAGATGTACACATAACATAACATAACAATATTAAATGAAAAGTCTAAATTAGACATCATACCTAATTTTTCTTCAAATATCCAAGACTGAAGGACCCAATGTCATTTTGTAAATATCTAAAATAAAGAAAAAAATAAAAACACAAAAAAAAATGTTAAACATCAAATATTCTAGGAAATCTAATTTTAAACTAATGCTATTTCAAGTACCTTCTTTAAGTTTTTCTATCTCCTCTAAGCCCTTATCAACACCATGGATCATTTGTCATTTGTCTCTTTAGTCAATGTTGACTGCAAATCAGAGTTTACACTATCTTAGGAGTCAATGAACTCCTAAATTCGTTAAGAACTTTTCCTTCAGTACTAAATGTTGTTTCAGAAACAACTGTAGAAACTGAAACAGCCAACACACCACAAGTCATTTTACTAAGAACAGACAAATGTTTGTTACTCAATTTCTACCACTATAAGATATCAAAGTCATTATCATCAAGTCCACACTGCTCATGCAAATCCCTAACCAAATCTGACAAGTTTTCATCATTCTTCATTAGTGACTTGAACTTTTTTTTTTATTTGAAATTAGTTATTTCCTGCATTAGAATTTCGATTCAGGAATGGTTTGTTTAGAGACAAATTCTTCATTTGCACTACTTAACTCACCCGACTTTGGTTTCAACTGTTATTCATACCAAGAAAACACATCATTTAAAAAATCTTTCACCTTTTGTATAACCAGAGCCCCCACATCATGCTTATGCTAATATATATCATTCAAAACAAACTCAACATACTTCAACTTGTGACGCTGGTCAAGAACAACAGCAATGTATATCAGAATCTTCATCTTCTAAACATTGTCCCAATATATTTCATATTTTTCCTTCATCTTTGAAGCCATAAAGGCAAACCCAAGGTCTTCACTTAGAAGCCACTCTTGTAGAAGACCACCAATCTCAGAAATCTCATGGAAAAAAATATTTGATGTAATATATAATTAACCAAAAATCCTATAAGTCAACTCATAAAAATTTTCCAGAAAAGTGACCAATCTTCTTACATTCTCCCAATCAACATCTATGATCATCCCAGTTGTCTCTTTTTTTGCAAGTTCAAAAAATGGATCCTCCCCAACATATGCCTCAAATATACTTTCAAATTTCTGGGTATCATTTAACGTCAAATAGGTGGAATTTAACTTGGTATTACCATCTAGGCATAATAAATATTTGTTGGCCCAAGTGCAACCAAGAGAGGGGTGAATTGGTTGAATTCAAAAAATCACCGAAAATGAGTTTTTAATCTCTTAAACCAAAATACAATTCAAGGAACTCAAATAAAATTATTCTAACCAGAAAATACTACCACAATGATCCTAAATTTTGCTTTGAAAATTTGCTTTGAGATATTTTTGAAAACAAACAACTTCAACCAATGAATGAAGACAAATCACCAAGCAATAATCAAGCAAGTAGGAGAAGAGAAGTTTGCACACAAGAATTTATAGAGGTTCGGTCTCTCTTCTTGAGAGCTTACTCCTCTCCTCAAGTTCACCACTTGAGAGTTTTCTTCTCCACTATAAATCACAAGTGTACACACTTCCTTGGTAGTTTTCTCTACCACAATCACTCACTAGTTTTCCTAAAGGCTAACTAGAAACCTCACCAACACCTTTTCTCTCACTAGTTTTCCTAGAGGCTAACTAGAAACCTCACCAACTCAATCTCATAAAATGGTGTTTACAAGGTTACAAAGTGGTAAAAACAATAGAAGCTCTCAAAGCTAGATAAACAAGTGATAGCTCAATTTCTTAGCATTTCTCAAACTTAAGCTCGTTGAAGATGAAATCTCTTTTCTAGTTACCAAGAGTTGTTTCTAAAGTGTTTCTCCATGTTTTTATACTCATTTGGGAGTCAAATACACGTTGAAAACCTGCTGGAGAAGCCTGGAAAAATTCCTGAAATTCTGGTGACTCTATTTTTTTGTGCAAGTTCCAGACTTTGTATTAAGTTTCGAGTTTAACGGGTTAAACTCGATTTCGTCCTCCAACGGTCAAAAAATGGCTAGAGATAGGTCATAAAAAGTTTTGCCATAGTGTCCAGGTGGCGTCCTCTGATTTGTCCACGTCACATTTCAAATCTTGACTCAAATCGCGTCAGTCGAAGGATTTTGAGGAAAACTTTCAGATTTGCGAATAACAGGTTAAGCTCGAAGTTTAACAGGTTACCTTATACTCAGAAAATAGACAGCACTTCCAGACTTCGAATTAAACTGTTTTAACACATTAAATTATAAACTTGGTAGCAGGTTAAAAACACTTGTCATTTGTAAAACAAACTTGATTCAAACATTAATATATTTTGATGACCTACCAAGTTCTCTTTAAAAACAAGTTTCATCATTAAACTTAAAACATATTTTTTGAAATAACATTTGAAATAATTGGAATTTAAGCACAACTTTAATAAAACTATTTTGACCCAATAAAATGAGATTAAGCACACTAAAACAATTCACTTGTCATCATTAAAATTAAATATTTGCTTGGAACAAATCCAACAATATTTACTCTCAATCTGATCATTTTTAATATAATTTTTGAACTTAGAATATCTTTGTAGAGATTGTCTCACAAACAAAACATCTCTAATATTTGACATAGAACCATGCATCTCTTTTAGTCCATCAATAATAACAGGTTAATGATATGTGTTATGTATCTCATATGCAAGTACTTGTAATTGACAATACTTGTACCCCAATTGTTGATTTTCTTTTTCAACCACTCAATTGCTTTATCATTTGAACTAATACAATCAACTGTGATGAAAAATATCTTGTCAATACCCTAATTAAGAAGACAATTTTCAATAGCTCTTTCTGTAGTCTCATTTTTATGACCAGTTATTGGACAAAAATTTAATATCTTCTTATGCAAATGCCTAACTCAAGTATAAACTGGAAGGTAGTTTCCCCATCTTTACAAAGTCAATGAGTTCCAAACATTGATTTTAACACTAAAGGCATTTATTAATAACTGGTTGGCCATCTATTTAATCGTCAAGTCATATGATCTATAAGATCTATAAGATATAGACATAAAACTTAAGTTTGAAATTTGAAGTATAACAAAGTCGAATTTCAACTAGTTGTACATATAACCTGACTAGATGAAATCATTGCTTTCTTTTTTTCTTTGTTTCTTTTATAAAATAGAAGAAAAATGTGTGTGACTTGGACTTTGGATTTTTTTTATTAAACTAAGAAAATAGATAAAATTTACAAGCTTAATTAGAATTATTTGTTATCTAAATTATTGATTTGTTCAAGTGAATGTTCCATGCACTAAAACAAGCTGTTAAACTCCAACAAAACCAGAGCAATTTCTTATCCAAAGCACTTGACAAATTCCAACAAAACCAGAAACCACATAAAGCCTTACCTTTATAGAGGAGAAACATGTAACAAGACAAGAAAGAGGAGACTTACAAATTGGAACTTATGAATGAAGAACAAGGGAAGAGACAAGCATTTAGTAATATAATAAAAAAAAAAAGACAAACACACAACACAACCCATAAGGAAGCAATAGGCAACAACAAATAACACCTTTATGGATGACAAACTTGCTGGAACAAAACAATAAGAGGCTACAATGATTTTGTCCAGTAGCTTAGTAGCTTGAACGAGTTAACAACGGTCGGTGACGGTGAGGAATCGGCTCAATCGAATGAAATCAAGAGCGAAATCATAGAAATCAGTGACATGGGCGAGTTGACAATGGTTGAGGATAGTGAGGGAAACAGAGATTCAACGAATTGAAGTAAAGGGAATGAGAGAAGAACAAACCCTAACTTAGTAGCTTAGATGGACTGAGAATAGAGGAGATCGAGTCTAACTGTCTAAGACTGAGAGTGAGGCCTAAACAAGAGAAACAGATACTTAAAAGGAATAGATCAAAATGATGTTGTTTTTGTCTTTAACAATTTTTCTTTTTCGGTCACCAAACTTTTGATGATTGGAACCGACAACTGAACCTAAATATTATATCAATTATCGGGTAAAACCAAAAACCAAATTTCTACTTTTATTCAGTTACAGAAACCCAAAAAAAAAAATTCAATTATCTGGTTATTTTGGTTAAAACCAAACTTCTACTCATCTCTGCATATACACACATGTCCGGTTCATGTTTTTTTATTGGTGTAAAATAAGTGAATACCGCATCTCTTCATCACTCACACGCATGCTAGTATACTACTTCCTTCCTTTGTCCCACAACATATATTTTTTCTTGTTTTTTTTTTAAGTTATGAATGTTGTATCTGTACCATGTAAGTGTATTAAGTGTAATTTTCAATGATTACCATCAATTATATCATAATTATAATGGACGATAAACATTTATGGGCTTTATATGATAGGAAATGAACATCTAGGGAAAAATTGATATATATTTTGGCGCCAAGAGAATATTAGTTTTGGTGGAGTTATTTGAAACGCCCCAAGAACAATTGAACTAGTGTTTTAACGTAAAAAGGGGGACTAGAAGAGACAAAGAAAAGAAAATAATGCACCGTGACTAACTGGGACGGCTTTGTGTGAGTCGGGCCTAAATTGGCCGCTTACGAATAGGAAGCCTTTTCGGCCCGGGCTTACGTTGACTAGCCCACAAGAATACGGAATAAATAGAGTCGCATCCCTTTTGAATGCATCTGGTTTAACATAGGATAAGTCGTGCGGCCCTAATTCACAGAGGAGAGCATGGCTCGGTTCGATTTGGTTTTATGAAGGGATTGGACCAATATAAAATGATTTCAGTTTTAAAATTTTTCTATCTAACCCAAAAATAAAGAATCGAATAAAACCAGAATCATGGTTTTGGATTTTTCAGTTCAAGTTTTCTGGTTTTTCGGTGTATACAATATACATATAATAACACCAAATTCAATAAAATTATATCCATAATTAATTTATGAAATATTTAACATAATATACAATTAAATTAATTTTTAAATTACATATACTTAAACATATTCAAAAGAGCTTAAAATGCTGTTATTACCAAAATAGATAAAAAAAAAAAAGTTGCTTGTGGAGTATCTTCAATCTCAATCAGTTTACTTCTCTCCAATAATTCTAATATTGGAACAATATCCAACATGAAAAGTTGAGCCTTAAAGGCTATTTTTTTCAGTATCAAAACTTAAAATATGTTGATGTCATAAATTTTTAGTTTCACATGGCTCATAAATAAAAAAAAATGAGAATTGTATCGTAGAGAAATCGAAAGTAAAATAACCCAGGAGTAGTCGGTCTATGAAGCTAAGTGATTCAAGTAAATATGGAAAAACTTTGTAAATGATCTCAAAACTTCCATCTTATTTTAATTTGAGACATCAATTTAAATGTTTAATATAAATACATAAGATAATAATCATAATTCTTCAAAGAAATACATATATATAAATGGATATATTAGTAATACTATAGTTTTTATTATATAATTATATATATATCTTGGGTTTGGTTTTACCTCGGGTTGGTTTCATATGGAATAAAAACCAACCAAAAAACTGTCAGTTCTCCTATATGTTGAGCAAGCCTGTAAACCATGGTCTATTTTTACCCAAAAAAATCCAACCTAATAGAAGTGGTTCGGATTGGTTTCGGGTTTACTCAACCAATGCTTGCCTCTACTCGTTCCCATCTTTTTACTTTTTTATGTTTCCTTTTAACTGTGAATGCATCATATGAATCAACCATACCATCACCATTTATATGAAAAAGAATAACTAATAGAACAAACATTGCACTAATTTGTACATATTTACTCATTTTAGGACCCCAACTGAAAATAGGCTTTTTTCTTCACCTTCTTTACTTGGGTACATTTGATTTGTATGGATGACCAACTACTACGCTTGATTATTCATTTCAATTTTCAGTCAAAGCTTGAATTGGGAAAAAAAATTACATATATTAGTAGTATATTTTCAACTCATCTGCATTGCCTCTTACCAAGATTCCTCGTTAGCAAACCTTTCAACCTCCTAGCCCCAGCTCCGGGCCTCAAAACACCAAACTTGCTCCCCTGCAAGCTTGAACAACCCCCTCTGCCTTCATCACTCGAACACCACCCTCCATAACTGAATTTTCCCCGTCGTCTCCTGAGGATTTCACGATCGATCTTGTTAAGGACGGGATCATTCTTCTTGAACTTGCGGCCAAAGGGACGGCTGCTGAGGATCATTCTCCTGAAGTCTTTGAGCCCTAGGTTTCTGGGGTGTTGCTTTGGAGGGGTGTCCCAGGTGATGTAGTGAAGGTCATGGTTGACAGTGGAGTTTCTGTAGTCCTTGGAGTTGCAGATAACTGTCTGGAAGTAACCCTCGGGGGAGGACACAAAATTGGTGTAGTACAAAAGGAGAGTCCTCGGCAAGTTGTCCCAACCTACTATGCAATACTCTGCAAATCTCCTTGATAATATTGTCCAAGCTGAACCTGATGGTGTACATATATTTGAAATTAACAAACTGTTGGAACTATTTTTTTTTCTCTGTAATTTTTGACGGGAAATTCAGAACAAAAAAATAATCTAAATTTTTTAAATAAAGACAGATACATGAATCTTATCAATTTTGACAGGAAAATTGAATAAAAAGATATTTAAAGTTTTGAAGCAAAGTTGAGAAACATGATCACCTTAAATTTGAGCTTAATTAAGGATTGATTCATGATAAGTGTCAAGAAAGAGGGCAAGCATTATGTAATTGAAATTTGGTATTCAGTGAACAAGTTTCTAGATTGATAAAAGATAATGAATTATTGAGCAACAACACTACATAGATGTTAGATACTATTGTTTAACTTGGTCGGTGTGAGAAGTGGTAATAGGTATAAGGCCAAAGTACACTAGAGGCCTCTGAACTTTCCCAAGTCACATGAGTTGGTCCTCAAAGTTTAACTCAGTCGGCAAAAGCCCTCCAACTTTGTAATTTGGTACGTATTAGTCCAACTTGTTGACATTACTCATTTTTTTAATGGCTTAAATATATGAAAAGCCCTCAAACATTTAAGTTGGCCATTAAACAACTCATCTGTTGTTTTAGGTGTCTGTCCGACTATCCCTGGCTAACAAGTAACAATTGATATAAATTGTTCCCATGCCAAGCAATATCTCGTTTTTCTTCCTTCCTTTTCTTTTTTCTCCTTTTTAATGTTCATTGCTTGTGATTCAAGTTCCCAACTTCCTTAATCGTAACATATGGCATACGAATTGTATTTGATTATGAATGATGAAATAAAATAATGAAACTTAAATTGACCTTTAACCTTCAATTGACCCATGGGTGAAGTGGAGATTTTAATTTAACAACAGATCAAAACGAAAAACATCTTAAATCCAACTAACTCTAAATGTACAGTTTAAATTTTCTTTAGCTTTAGCTATGAAATGAGTAGTGCTAGTGAGCGGTTAATTTGCTTTGTAGGTGAAGATTGTGACATGCAATTCACAATTGTGCAGGGCACAGCTAGCAAGCATTGCAATAACCGCTAAAGACTAGTGGTTGCAGGAAATTAACAGGCGGATTAGAAAAAGACTTCAAAGTTAAAAGCCGTAAAGGGCTCAACTTAATCATCTAGGAAAGTACCAGATGTGAACATTTAAGAAATTTCTTGAGGACAATTTATAATCAAGAATTGCTTTAAGCAGTTAAATTATTGAACAGACAATTTCAGTACCTGAAGTAATCATCTCTGGCAGGAAAAAGAAAGGAATTATAAGGGGAAAAAAAGAAGATTATAAACTTTCTTTTCATGGAATGTTTATTAAATTTGAAACTTCTTTTTTGTAGAAGTATTATAAAACTTAAAAGTTCGTTGATTGTATAGTAACAAAAATCTCGGAGAACAGAAACCTTTCAACCACTAATTATTCTAAGGACGCTACCCAAAGTTTACCCTTACACGGCAGGGGTCACTACATCTGGAGCAAAATTCTCATAATTGCAATTCCCAAATCCCAAACAAATTGAATGGAAAAAAAATTTGATCTTTTAAGTGCTTTAATTGTAAGAGGTTATACAAGAAAGCAAAAAGAACCCTATTAGAAGATATACATCAAAATCTAGAGCTCCAAATGATGCAAACAATTCCTGATATAATCCTAATACATAATGATAAAATTGAAATTTTTTTGGGTATATATGACAGGAAAAAGAAGATTTTTTTTTAAATGAACTAGCTTTTATAAACTCCTCAAACAGTTTAGATAAATCAAGATCCTAAAACTCCAAATCAAGCAAGCAATATGCGTGGACCCTCCCTCCTATAATTTATGAGTCAAATAAAAAATTATGATTTCTGACTCAGGAGTAGGAGGACCACCTCTTTTAGAAACCGAGTTATAAGAAAGCCTTAGTGACCATCCAGGGAAAGGTCCATTCAGTCGGCAGAGTGTATATGAAGACAAGGAAAAGAGAAGGCATAAAACAAAAGGTTTTGGAAATACGGAGGACCAATTGAGAAGAACCCAAAAAAGATTACCAATAAATCAATATTTATTTCCATATAACATTTAAGGTACAATGTTGAATGGCGCCTCTGTTTAAATAAATGAGTCGTCTGTCTCTTCCATATACCAGTATTTCACACGCTGGAGAATGGGGATAAGCTGGAGTCCTTTTCAACCAGAGTACGGAGGGACATTTTTATAATTAAAAACAAGTTAGGGGTAGACGTGTGGAATTAACACTAACCTGTGTAAAGCTTGAAAGCAGAAGGGAGGGTCCTCTGCTTGATCACCCACCAAATCTCTGACTTGTTCATGCTATAGAGCCCTGGGTCTATTATGATTGGCTTCCCTCTCTTGTTGCTGCCAAAACCCAAAAGTGAGACGTATAAAGCTCATCATATTTTGCTTCAATAAAAGAAAAAAGGGGAAAAAAATTGGAATTGCAGCCTTTGTAATCTCAAGAATGTCTCACAATTTCCAGGCCAAGCGACTTGTGTGTTGTATAAAGTTGAGATCTTTAGGCAAGTCGGAGAAGGCATGAATCAGATCTGAAAAAACCCAGAAAGAAATCGACAATTTTCATGAACTCCTACCAATTACAATCACAAACCCCGGTTCTTCCCTTTTCTTAATGCATGCACTATTTACCCAAAAAATAACAATCACAAACCCCTATAAAAATAATAACTTTAATGTGAAGAAATAAAAAAGAACATACACCACTCAGTACTCACCATACCATCTTGAGTTACTAGTGGATAATCAGAAGCACTAAGATTAATAAACCAGTCCCATCTGCAGCATCTCAAGAGCATAGCCATTGCATGAAGAGTGGTAGCGAGCATGGTGGGCCCTCTGTAAGTGACCAAATTAGGCCTCCCGACAATATAAACATTCCCAACCGCCGAAAAGATAGGCTGGCCGGAGACGAAGTGTTCGATCTCGCGGTGCTCGGGCGGCGGGGCGTCCGCGTCGAGATGGATCAAGTAGTGGTTACCGGGATGGTAGAGGGCGAGGAGGAGGCGCTTGAGCTTGGCGACGTCGCCTCTGGAGGCAGAGATTAAGTAGGCAAAAGTGGCAGGATAGGTTGTGTTGGTGGGAGTGAGGTGAATGTGCGGGTTGAAGCGTGTGACGGGGATGATTAGTTTGAAAGGGAGGGAGAGGAAGATTGAGGTCAACATGAAAGCGGCCACGAAAATGAAAATTTTCATGCCCATTTTCATGGAAGTGAAAAGAAGAGAAGAAAACTTGAAAAGATATATATGGAGGGAGAAGAGAGAGTTGTGTTGTTGTGCTGCTGGTGAGGTTGGGAAGGGCTTCAGAAGGTAGTTAAAAGTTAAAGCTCGGGTGTCATGGGAGGCAATAATAAGGGAGGGAGATGGAAGCGTGTGGTTGTGGATGTTGTTGTTGCTGGGTCATTTTTGGTGGATTCCTTACTTTCAAGTGAAGGCCATCTGGGTTACACGTTTAATACCAGTCGTGGGTACATTTACTATATTGCCCTCCTCGTGTCCGCCACTGGGACTGGGGTTCTCCTTCGGTCCTTAGTCAGATGCGACTCGAATCCCCCTTTCCTTTTTTCTTCTTTTTCTGATCAATTTTACAAAATGTATTAAAATTTTTACAAAATTTTGTATAAATTTTTTTTATATTTTAAGAAAAACAATTTAGTTTTTACATACAGCCCTATTTTTTAACTCATATACTATTCATAGTAATTAATCTGTAAATTGTTATCTTAAAGAATCGGACATATAAATGTAAAACTTATATTCACAACGAGTAAATGAAAATTTGTAGTTTTCAAAAATAATTTTAATTTTTTTATAAAATGATAAAAATAAATTAAATTAAACTTAAGTAAAAAATAAATAAGCCAAATTAAGGAGTACTGCTTCTTTACTGGTAGGGAAGAAGATGGACTTTGAATTCCGACCCCAGTGAGAAAGCAATTTTTTTTTTTTTTTTTTTGCCTCTGTTGGGTATTTCGCGCCGTTTAGGAATAATTTTTATGATTTGTGGTGAGATCAAAATGTTTAAGGTAAAAAATAAAAAATACGCTTACATAATTTTTTATAATTTTAAAATTAATCACTAACAATAATATTAAATGGAACACTAAAATCGGTGTACTACAAAATCTAGCCCCTTTACAATTACCAGACCATAAAAAAACACCGTATATACTATTACCTTTGAGCCCATAAGTTTTTGTTGGGCCAAGTGTTCTATAATATGATTTTTCTCAAGTTGGTCTTCTCCGCTGGAAAGTATCTAGCCCATAATCGCGTGGGTCAATAAGAGCAAACGGGAACATAAAGCTGGTCCATTCCGAGTTCTTTTACTATGACCCGTTAAAAAAGTCACCCTCCATAGGTCCCAGTTACCCGTGTCGACCGTTCATGGCATGGTTGGCTAGCTTAAAAAAAAAGAAAGAAAAGAAGCCCTCATCTATTCCCTTCTCCACGGGAGTGTTGAAACCTTGGCCAGGGGCGTAGCTAGAAATTCCACTTAGGGGAGGCGGGGGCGTGATGTGAAACGAGACATCAGTATGTATAAATTTACAATCACTAATAGAAAATACTAAATAATATTATATATAGGCATATAAAATTTGAAAGTATATAATAACTAAGTTTATTTCAAAAGTTTACAACTCAAAATTCATTAGACAGTTTACATATATAGACACATTGAATTCAAAAATTTATAATAATTAAGTTCAAATTATAGAGTAAAAATAGTTATTTGAATTTTCTATTAATTATAAAAAAATATTATACAAATTAAATTTATTTTATAGCACTTACCGGATAGTCCAAATTATGATCTAAAAAGTTATTATCAGACAAATACTTTGAGTTAATAAATTTCATGCAATGAAACTAAAATGAAACATTTTTTATAAATTTTGGACTAAAACAAAGTGTTTTTAATATGTTTAGAACCAAAACAGAATGTTTAATAGGATAGGGACCAAAAGGAAATAATAATTAAAGAGTAAGGACTATCACGTAATTTATTCAATAAGAAAATGACTGAGACCTTAAATGGATAAAATATACTAGAGCCTCTTATTAATTATAAAAATTACAGATAGGTACCTAACTTTAATTTTTCTACAATTATGTCAAATATCCAAGTACCCAATAAATTTTTTAAAATTTTAGGGGGGGCGGCTGCCCCCTCCCGCCCCTGAATAGATACGCCCCTGACCTTGGCTGCAGAAAATAGAGGTGTAAATGAACAGAGCATTCAATGAACCATTCAGTACAAGTTCGTTTATGTTCGTTTATTTAGTTATACGAACGAACACAAACAGATTTTTCTATTTGATTAGTTAAACGAACGAACACGAACAAGATCTCATTCATTCATTTACATTTACAAACCGTTCGATTATTGTTTGTTTATGTTCTTTTATTTATTTGTTTGTTTATGCCTATTTGTTTGCTTATTTACATATTAGTTGTACATTAATTATTATATATATTTTATATATCATATATTTTTATTAGTATCCACTTACTCCACACACAAGTGATTATGCCCCAATCTACTCCAAATTAATCTATTTTCTTTGTGTTCCCTGAACATAATTAGTCATTTCTTTCATAGCATGAACCTACTACAGCATCAAGTCGAGCCCTATAACCCTAACCCATAATCTCTCTGACTATTTCATATTGTTGTGTTAGTCATTATTAAATTCACTCAAATTCAAATTGGTGATAGTCATCAACTTTAATTTTTCATGTTCGTTTATTAATAAACGAATGAACACAAACTGAGAAGTTGTGTTCTTTTATTGTTCATGTTTGTGTTTGTATTTATTAAAAGTTAAACGAATGAATACGAACATGGTTTGTTCGTATTCGTTCGGTTCATTTACAGGCCTAGCAGATAAGGGTGAAAGTAGAGTTAGAATTTCGAGTTTGGGTCAAAACCTGACTCAAAATATGCATACCTTTCTCCTTTTTATGTAAACCAAAACTAACCTTAATAAATACAAAAACTGATTTGACCTGAACCCGATTTGATCAAATTCGGGTTGATATTCATCGGGTTCACCCAATTCTCATGACTCGTGTTATGGATCATAGGCGAGGAGACTCGGCAACAGATGACAACTATAGTGGGCGAAAATGAAGTGTGTCAAACAACGAGGAGGGCAGTGGAAGACAAGAATGATGGTGGACGACAAAAAGATGAGGAGACGAAAATGGCGTTAGACGATAAGAAGGTGAGGAATGGCGTTGGAAGATGAGAATGGGAGGAATGAAGTTGGACGATGAGGAAGCAAGGAATGGAAACAGTGACAGAGATGGTGGGGATGGTAAGAAGACGAGAGATGAAGAAAAAGAGGTGAGACTGAGAGAAAAGTCGAGAGAGAAAGAAGAAAGGCTAGACAAAGAAGATGAGAGGCGGCGTATGTGTTGCATTGAACCTAGGGTTGGAGAAAAAATTAAAGAAAAATGACTAATTACACTCTTCATCCCTCACCTATCCCTTGCCTGCCACTTAAGTCTCATATATTTATATTCTTACATTTTCAATATTGTCTATCTCAAACCTTCCACCTTATACAATTTTGGGTTTGTTAGGTTTGTCGAGAAAGTGTCGACCTTAACTCGACTTCAGTCACAAAATATCAAATTGGGTTAAAATGCACCTTTTTCTTCCTTAAACCATATCTAAACCCGCTTTTTAGTTCAGGTTTGAGTTAGAAATCGGGTTGCAAGTTATACTTTTTCCCGTAGTCGCAGATCCTACATACTGATGACTCTAGCCTGCTTCCCTATAATCCAATGACCTGGGGGCCCTTAATTCCCCCAAGGTTTGTAATGTTTATATTTTCAGTATTTAGAAAAATACTCATATCTTTGCTTTTTCCATTGTTTAATATATGAATAATTAGAGTTTGCCTCATAAGATTTAGGCAAAATTATACTTTACTCCCCCTGTTTCAAAATATATACTTTACCTCTGACATTTTAATAAAATTAGACAATAGATTCTAAAATCTTAATTTAAACTGTATTGTACTCATCTTCAAGTAATTTCAATATATATGGTATTTTTTTAACAGTTAATTGATACTGTAAAAAATATTATTTTTTATTTATAGAAAGAAAAAAATTGATAATTTAAAATATGTTATAACTGTAAAAAGTTATCATACAAATTGAAATTACTAGAAAATGACTACTGTAATATTTAAATTAATATTTTAGAAATTACTGTCATACTCTATTAAAAAAACGGATACAAAATGTATATTTCTAAAATAGGAAGGGTAAAGTGCAATTTCACCTAAATCACAGAAGTAAATTGTAATTAACCCTTTAATATAAACTTTTGAAATCACAGTTTAAATTACTAGGTATTTATTTTTATCACATTCAAATTGTCCAATAATTAGCTTAAAAAAAGTGTGTAATAATTTTCTAACAATTAATGGATAACTAAAATTATTAGTTTATCCTTTACAACAGATTTTTTTTTTCCTGTTGGTTACCAAGGTCGGGAAAAATAGATAAAAACACAAGTTTCCGAATGTGGAGCTAAAAGTGCATGTACTTATAATTGTTGTTAAACTTTCCTTTCTTTAAATGTAAAACAGCGATGTTTTTTTCTACCGGCTTCAAGTGTTGGAAACAATAGGTAAAAAAAAAAACAGGCTTCTAAACATTGAGCTAAAAGTGCATCTAGTATAAAACATGTGCAAGAGTCTATTTAGAAGATTTGGTAAAGGGCCTAATAAAGCGTAAGAACCTAACGTTGAGAGGGAAACAACAATAGGAACGATATCCTATATGCGAATGAGGCATAGGAGTACACAGGTTTTTGTTCTAAGTGTCATTTCCAATTATTTAAACATTACCAAACACCCACGAGATGCAGTTAAAATGAGCTATTCATTTATTAAGTAAAGATCTCATGTTAAAAAACTTTGTGAATGAACAAAGAAAATTTTAGAGATCTTCCTAATAGAAGGGTCTGACACGGCCACTACACTAGAAACATAAAATAGCAACTAAAATAGTGGCTATAGTCATTCAATCGCCCTTTCAGTTGCTATTTAGAATGACATTTAAATTAAGCAACTAAAGCTATGAATTGCCAGATTTCAGTCGTTGATCAGTTGCCCCCAAGTTGGTATTTTGGCAATTTAGTCACCTCTAGTGGCTATTTGGGTTTAGATTTTAGTGTTCATAATTTTTTAGAGGTTTAGGGTATCAGACTCTTTAAGATATTGTGTTCATTTAGCTCCAACTTGATGGATTTTAACTTGAAAAAGTCTTATTCTGAGCTCAAGCTACCTTGGAAAGGTCTGACTTGATTTTTTCATTAGATCCCTAATCTCATCACGTAAGTGAGTGAGTGGGTGTGTGTAGTTTGGCATTTCAAGGGTTTAGGGTTTAAGGGCTCGTAACCTTTAAGTTATTGGTTTTGTTTTCAAGTTTGAGCTCGGTAGAGCTCGTCTCAGTAAGTCTTAATTTGACCAAGTTCGAGCTCGACTATCTAAGAAAGGCCAAACTTGTTAACACCTTTAATCTCATTTACATGAGTTGTATGTGTATGCTGAGGGTTTAGGGTATTGAGTTGGTTTTAGGCTCCAGTTGGGCTTGCTAGAGCTCGACACCTAAGAAATGTTTAACTCATTTACATCCATAATCTAATCACATGAGTGTGTGTGTGTGTGTGTGTGTGTGTGTGTGTGTGTGTGTGTGTGTGTGTATGGTTAGGGTTTCTTTTTCTTTGTAAAGTCATATGATATTATAAAAAGGAAAGTGGGAGCGACAATTGAGAGTGGCTTACTATTGCTTTTGCGAATGATGAGAGCTGAAGTGTTGACGCAAAATAGAAGTTTATGAGGTTAAAAGGCCCGCGCATTGCGACGGACACATAATATCACAATATTAAAAATAATAATAATCAAGAAAAGTAATAAAAATAGTTTGGGAGCCTAAATAGAAAATGTAAAAACCTTATGTATTAAAAGTTTAACAATTAACTCAGAAAAAAGTTAAGGAACAAAAACTCTATTTCACTAAAAAAAAAAATAAATAAACCAGGATGACCAATGTTTTAGTTTAGTTTAGAAAACAACACACCATAAAGAAAAAAAAATCAAGAGATTAAACAAAAACACTAAAATTAAGTAGTTACTAAGTTTAGGGTCCAAAATATCAAGCTGATCAAAATCTTGGCCTAATATGAGAAACGGAAACAATACAGGGACTGGAAATGCGTTTCACAAAAAAAAAAAAAAACGTGAAACATAATGAAAGTGGAAGAATTTTAAGAAAGGTCATTAAAAAGCTACTTTATTTCGAGAAGTTAATCAAACTTCTAAACAAAGCAATCCCATAAAAAAAAAATCAGGCGAACCGGTCCAAAACCAAATGGGCAAAACCAGAAAGACACTGGTTTTCACTGTTCAAATAAACAGTAACCCGAAAACGGGTTTTAGTATATAATATAATGGCAACTAGCTCTCAATAACTAATAATATAGTAACATGGAATTCACAAAATTGATAAATTTTAAGTTAAAAAGACAGTGGAATAAATAAATAAATAGGAACCTAAATGAAAAAAAAATAGTTCATAGTTATTTAAAAAATATACAAAAAAAATATGAGCTGGATGACTGAAATCATAAAACTTCTGAGTAAATTCAAGCTCGTTTTTTGTTGTTAGCCCAATCTCTTCTTTATTTGATGAGTTTTATTCATCTTTCCTTCAGTATGTTATATGATATCCTGTTTTTCCATTTATTTTGCTAATCTTTTTTCTTAAATTTTCATTTTCTATGGTTTGATTTTTCAAGTCCAAAATCTGGAGTCCGTCTAGAAAGACCTTTGATATAACTGATCTATCAAGGGTGGTGGATAGATCAATCTAAGGTTGGAATATGGTGCTTAAACCCCTTCACTGATTACCGGCTTAGCTTGCTGACAATAACATTGAAGGATTGCAGTAAGGGACGTAGGAAGCTTTCCGGAGCGAAATAATAGATATTTTTTATTTAATTAATTTGGACTTAAATTCATTTTCTGAATTACTTTATAATTACATTAATTTTAATTTTCAATTTACTAAATTAATTCCTTTGAAAATTAGTGTACATATTTATATTTATTATATTTACAATGATATAATCTAATTAAAAACACACTACTAAAAAACACACTTTTTCCAACGACCATTTCCAACGGCTTAGCGTTGGAAATTTTAAAATTTCCAACGCTAAGCCGTTGGAAATTAGACGTTGGAAAACCCACCGTTGGAAGTCAATTTTCCAACGGTCAAAATAACGACCGTTGGAATTTCCAACTGAGCCGTTGGAAAATTTTCCAACGGCTCTGTTTTTTTTTTTCCATTTTTTCCAACGGCTTTCCAACTGCCAAGGCCGTTGGAAAATGGAAAAAGTTGGCCAAGGCCGTTTCCAACTGCCAAGGCCGTTGGAAAGTAGGTTTTTTATATTTTGTATATTCTCATTCCATTTCGAATGCGTTTCATTAAACGTCAAACGGCTTAGGCGGTTCAAAATTATTGTATCGTATGTAATCACATTCTGAACCGGTGCACGTGCATAAATGCAGTTGTAAATCTCAATAAAAACATACACAATTGAAAATACAGAATCATATCATAAATATAGTTATACATACACATAAAAGCATACACAATTGAAATTACAATATCATGACACAAATATAGTTACAATCCACATAAAAACATATATAATTGAAATTACATACTTCCATTACTCCTAAAAAGTGTTTGTTTGTTGATGAACACAGAAAGTAAAGTGATATACCTGATCTAGTCATCATCGGATCCCGAGGCATCAATATCATTGTCTGGGTGCGCGGGCGGAGGAATTCCAACTCGTTGACATATGTACTCCAGCTCCGCTCGTTGTCTCCTCTTCAGTCGCTCCAACTTCCGCTCATAATATGATGCTTGTTGTGCCGTATGCTCCGCAACCACTCGCTCAACTTGTTCAGTGAACTCCGGCGTCTGAGTGACATCAACATGTGCTGCAGGAATATTCCCTGGTCGTCGTCGTCCGAGCACAACATGTTGTTCTGATCCAAGCCCAAATACACGCCCTTTCTTCCTTCCACCTGCAGCTACACTCATTATCGCTGCCTCATCAATGTCATGTGCGACGCCTTCCTCTTCCATTTGCTGTGTTTGTTCTTCGATCTCAGCAGTTACCTTCGCCTTCATAAGGGTACAACTTCATTTATTAGTAAGTCGATATTTATTCGTATGTAAAAATGTAATTTAATATAACATGATTATTACCGCCACTTCTTCAGTACGCCTGTTGACGTATTCCCCGCTCTTTTTCTTATGAGTTTGCTGCATAACCTTGAACAAGCCAGGGTCCCTCTTCTCCGGATCTTTTTCACGCTACATTGGTTGTTAGTATGAATAAAGTTATTACGCATGTAACATAAGTTGAATTATGTGTATAAGAGGTTCATAACGTTTACCATTCGCTCTCGGTGTTCTGTAATTGAAACAGATCCTCCTGCATAAGTAGCACTGTATCCACCAGTAGAGTTAGACGACTGCGATGATGATGCTCGTATTGTCTTACCCCTCGACGATTTCTCCTGAAACTCCGGTGTAGCCCACCATTCCTCCATGGCTGCATACTGTGCGTCGGTCATAAATGATGCCCGTGCTCGCCGTTTCTCAGGATTTTTCTCCCGGCGAATGTCACCCAGCGTCCCTCTGTAATGATTAGCCGCCATCATGTGCCAAACGCGATAGACCTCATTATGGTGGGCTGGATCCCACTCACATAAACCCTAGACATTAAAATAAAATATAAGGAGTCTAGCTAGTTATCTACATGATTTGTAAAGCTGAAAATTCAATGTGTACTTTAAGTGCAAACCTCAAATACGCGCCACCACGCCTGAATATCTGCTGGGCTTTCGCTCGTCCAATCATGATGTCCCTTGAAGTGTGTCGTGAAGCATCTAGTCACCATCCATGTTGCTTTTGATGGAAGGAAGCTATATGGAATGCATGTTCGAAAACAATCAATTTTGTTTTCATTGGAAGATAAATGAACTGCATGTAACATAAACTATTCTTCTTTGAAATGATACATTACTTACGTGTTACCGTGAGGTGTGATCCGTAAGCGACCCTGATTCGGGGCTTCGGATACCGCTGACTGACCAATGGAATTCCCTCCATCGGATGAAGGTATAGGTGCGGGAGTCGATCGACTAGCACTACGGCGGACTGGAGGAATGCCAATATCATCAGGACATTCTGTGGGATGTGGAAGAACATCTTCTTCTATTATAGGCCGCGAAGCTGAATGTCGGGAATGTGATTGGCCTGCCCTTTCATGTCTGGCAAGTGGCTCTGCTAACGCCTCTTTGAACTGCTGAAATAGGCCTTTCCCTGGGCGACGTGTATACGTCGCATCTCCTTTAGGTGGCATCTGTAATTTGATTAAAAACCTTACAAAATTTTACAAATATTATTTATGGCCAATAGTATTGATCTTGCAAATGCACCCATCACAGTCAATTTAGACGTAGTCATATTATGATTATAAATTATTCCACGTTCACATTACATTTTATAAGTAATTGCACGTTAACATGAAAGTCAATGGACGTCATCGTCCTCAGATCCTGCCTCTGAATCGCTATTCTCAGTTTCCTCAGATTCAAATTCATCTTCTTCATCACTTGCTTCAATGGCGTCTTCTTCCTCAGATTCATCGTCATGTTCCAAAGTTTCTTCCCTGTTCGTCATGTCATCGTCTACAGCTTCCCCCACTCCTGTTTCAGCTAAATTCTCGATTGGGTCATCCATAATTATGGGTGGATTGTTCAGGCCACCTTCAAAATCTTCCTGAAATGCATCATCGATGTCATTAACATTATAATGAACGATGCGTCTAGGTTTGATTTTCAAAACGGCTAACCACCCTGTTTTTTCACGTGACTTTGTTGGGTAATGGGTGTAGTAAACTTGATCAGCTTGGGAGGCAAGAATGAACGGGTCAAACTTCCCATATCGGCGACCATCACGAACCTCAACTAAACCATATTGTTTATGGACCCGAGTGCCACGGTCTGGAGTAGGGTCAAACCATGCACACCTAAACAATACAACATGTTTCTGTGGCCATCCAGGATATTCAAGTTGAATGATTTCTTCTAACACCCCATAAAAATCACATTCAATCTCACTTGATCCTGAAGTCCTTATGCACACGCCACTGTTAAATGTTGCTTTGTCACGACCCCAGTCGCTAATGTGGAACTTGTACCCATTTATGAAATAAACAGGCCAAGTCTCGACACAACGTGATGGCCCGCACGCAACATCCCACAAAAAGCGGCCCGTGATATTGTTGCGCACATCATTCACCTAGTTACATATCATAAATTTTATGAATATTTCTTTCCCTTGAGAAGCAAAATATGACAGTAGCTGAAAGTGTAGGTAACTTACATAGTTTCTAAGCCATGTAGCAAAGTGGTTCTCAATGTAGACATCCAGGTCTGACATTGCTATATTTGGTGCATGCATACGCACTTCCTCAACAAACAAACTAGAAGATATACATAAAGGTCGTTTAGTGTGTACCTAGATTATGCAAATGTATAAAGGAAGAAAACCGTCTATTATTAGAGTAGAATATATAAAGCACTTATGTGTTATGTCACTTACTCGAGGTACGGCTTCACCTCCTTACAATTCAGTAAGACATATGCAGTAGCAACCCTCAATTCATTGTCATCAAGATATCGATATCTCGAGACACCATATGGACGACCCGGATATCTAAAGATAGACCACACCGATTCATCATATTGTCTTTGTTCCCCATCATCATTACGAGGTACTCTAGTAGCCATATGTGGAATATGAGATTCAAAGTAGTGAGAGCAAAATGTTGAGGTCTCCTCAATTAGATACACTTCACAAATTGAACCCTCTACATGAGCCTTATTTGATACCTTCATTTTTAGGTCATGCATACAACGTTCAAACTTGTACATCCACCTATACTGAACGGGTCCTCCAACCCTGGCTTCATAAGGAAGGTGAACCGGCAAATGTTCCATCGAATCGAAAAAAGCAGGTGGAAAAATTCTTTCCAACTTGCAGAGTATTACTGGAATATTTGCTTCTAACTCCACCATGTGATTCACATCTAACTCTGGAGAACATAAATCACGGAAGAATTGACTTAACTCAGTCAACGGTTTCCATATATTTTCAAGTACGCTTGAAGGGCAATTGGGAGGAGCCTCTGCATCATTACATGACAATCATGACTTTTCATACCAGACATATGACTTACATTACTGTCAACACACCTCCCAAGGTTCGATGCATACCCGTCTGGGAGTCTAAGTGTTTTAACCCAATTGAGCACATCAGTTCTCTGATGTGAATTTAGTGTGAATGTTGCTTTGGGTTTAAATGCTCGACCGTCGGCTTGAGGAATTAAATTTAGCTCTGATCGATTGCACAACATCTCAATGTCCTTACGAGCCTTCATGTTGTCCTTAGTTTTATTCCTCACATCCATCACTGTATTCCATATATTGTCAAACACATTCTTCTCTATATGCATCACATCCAAATTATGGCGGATTAAATTATTCTTCCAGTAAGGCAACTCCCAGAAAATACTTCTTTTTGACCAATTATGCGTTCTACCATAACCTGGTATGGTTAAAACCTCTCCATTCTGAACAACAGATGGAAAATTTGAGATACGTTGAAATATTGTTTCAGGCGGAAAACGCTAAGGAGGCAATGATTTTTCAATTTTTCCTTTCTTAAAGCCAACTCTGTTCCTTCTATATGGGTGATCCAACTCGAGAAATTGTCGATGACAATCAAAGAAGGAAGTTTTCTTCCCGTGCTCAAGCTGGAAGGCTTTACTTTGCTCCATGCAAATAGGACAAGATAATCTCCCATGAGTCATCCAATCTGACAACATCCCATAAGCGGGGAAGTCATTGATGGTCCACAAAACTGAAGCACGGAGCTGAAAATTCTGTTTAAGTGATACATCCCATGTTTGGACACCATCTTCCCACAACTGGTTCAATTCATGAATAAGAGGTTGTAAATAGACGTCAATGTTCTGACGTGGATTCCGAGGGCCCGGTATCAATGAAGTCAAAAACATATATGGTTTCTTCATACACATCCACGGTGGCAAATTATACGGTGTTACGATGACCGGCCAACATGAATATTGTTTACCAGAGTTTCCAAACGGAACGAAACCATCAGAACATACACCAAGGCGAACATTTCGGGGCTCTGCAGCAAACCACAGGTATGTGGAATCAAAATGTTTCCATGCTTCCCCATCTAAAGGATGTTTTAAAACATTTGGCTCGGATCGATGCTCACTGTGCCACCTCATGTACTCTGCAGTTGAAAGTGAAGCATATAGTCGCTGAAGACGAGGAGTTAGTGGTAAATGGTGCATGGTCTTTCTTGCTCTATCTTTACCCCGTCCACATTTTCTCTACTTAAACCGAGATTCACCACAAAACTTGCAGTGTGTAGCATCTTTATCATTATTCCAGAACAACATGCAGTCGTTAACACAAGCATCAATTTTTAGATGCATAAGACCAAGTTGTGAAACTAATTTCTTCGTTTCATACCAATTCGACGGCATCTTGCTGTCACTTGGCTGTGTCTCTTTCATCAAGGCCGCAATACCATCATAACACCCTCTTGGTATATGATATTCTGCTTTAAGATTTAACAAATGAACTGTAGCAGATAGCTTAGAATCCGTTTCACATCCATCCCAAAGAGGTGTAGTCGCCGAGTACAATAAATCAGAAAACCGTCTAAAACCTTCATTAGGTTGTTCATCGACTTCAGTAAAATTCTGATGGGAACTTGGTCCAACTGCATCAAATATCATTCGAACATATGGGTTTACATGTGAACTACACTCAGCATGCTCATACCAACCACAATTATCAAACGGCTGATCAGACGGGTCCTTAAACGGCTCCCCATGAGCTGTCCAGTTAGTGTAATAAGGCATGAATCCCCATTTATATAGATACACTCTAACATCATCACAATCCTTAAACCTCAAATTTTTACATCTCCTACATGGGCAACGTATTTTGTTCCCATCCATATGACCTGGATTACTACAAGCAAATGTTATGAACTGCTCAACCCCTGTCTCCCACTCCTCCTTGTACCCAACTCGCCCAGGTAAATAAAGACTACTATACATCCAACTACGTTCTTGTTCCATGGAGTCCTACCAATGGAAATTATATATTAATAGCCAACATATTATAATTAATGCCATGCATTAATATTTCACTGAATTAAAATTAATATTTTTACTACTACTCATCTATAGTTCGAAGAACTATCATCTAGGTACCTCTAACACAACTATAGTGGTTTACTTCTTTATGGCTCGGCCATACTTCTTATACTTGATTTACTCTACTATTCATGAGGCTAAGGCCTGGGAGGGTATGTCCACTTGTTATAGTCAATTACTTGCATTTCAAGGACAGGCTGATGAGGTTACATGCAACAACAGCAAGGCATAGACACTATTATACTTAAGTGTTTAGGGTGTGTGAGTTCAACAAGTGTGGCATTCTAATTCATGTCAACCGAGAAGCCCACATCTTTCAAATTTTACAAACATAGTTTTTCATGTGTCATGCTTATTATGCACATCAAATCCGAAAGCAAATTCAACACCAAATATTAATAACTCCAAAATATACATAGCATAAGATGGCATTCCATCCATAGTATAGATAATTATTATTATAATTATTACTACTCTTGTTGGGGTTATTATTATAATTATTATTATTATTATTATTATTCGTAGTCATATTATTATTGTCTTTGTTCTCTTCCAACCATACATAATTATTTAAATAATTATTATTATAATTATTATTATAGTATTTCTAAGTTTCATAATAATTATTTTTAATTAGCAATTATTATGATTATTGTTACTATTATTATTACTACTACCACTCTTAGTATAATAGTAATTATTTTAATAATAATAATAATATTATTATTATTATGATTAATATTATTATAATAATAATATTTATTATTATTATTATGTAAATATAATTATTATTATTATTATTCGTAGTCATATTATTATTGTCTTTGTTGTCATCGAACAATACATCATTATTTAAATAATTATTATTATAATTATTATTATAGTATTCTAAGTTTCATAATAATTATTTTAATTACGCCATTATTATGATTATTGTTACTATTATTATTACTACTACCACTCTTAGTATAATAGTAATTATTTTATGAATAATAATAATAATAATTATTATGATTATGATTAATATTATTATTATAATAATATTATTCTTATTATTATAAATATAATAATTATTATTATTATTCGTGGTCATATTATTATTGTCTTTGTTGTCATCGAACAATACATCATTATTTAAATAATTATTATTATAATTATTATTATAGTAATCTAAGTTTCATAATACTTATTTTAATTAATATTATGCATGATTATTTTTAGCTCGTACCTTTGTACAATAATTACTATTTTAATTATTAATTTTTACATAGTATTATTAATATTACCATTACTATTTTATTTTTATTAATTATATTATTATTATTATTATTATTATTATTATTATTATTATTGTACTACTACTCTTAGTATAATTATTATTATTTTTATTACTGTTATTACTATTATTATTATTCAAAATTACTATTATTATTATTATTATTTTTGTTATTAATATTCTTATTATTGACACATATTTTATTAAAGGTAAATTTTAATCAAACAAATTTAGTTAAGTATAACTACTTTCAACGTTTCTACTAATTCCAAAACTTAAAACCTTATAAACATATTCCCAGTTAAATATTATTAATTAAACTAAAACTGTAAAATTAACCCTAAAAACCCGAAAATAAAAAAAAAAATTACCAAAATGGGTAAAAATTAAAAATTCTAATGGGTGTTCTAGCAAATCTTCACATCCAACCATGAACCACTTCAAATCACATAAGAAATATTTAAAGCATTTTTCAGATAAATAATTTAAAAAATTATAAAAATACGTAATAAACGAAAATACCTCAAAATCCTTCATTCAAATGCGTTCTTTCTTCCTTCCAATCTGCTAGAACAAGTAAAAAATTACACCCATTAGAGTTATTAAACAAAAAACCATGAAAATCGAAACAAAAAAAAAATAACCCGAAGCGAACAAAACGAAAAATCTTCACACTTACCTACAGATCTACGAGTTAGACCACCAGATCCAAGAAATCAGCCTCTGAGCGACGTTAATCCAGCCCTGGGAGACTTGAGGAAGGTGCTGTGTGTGCGTGTGTGAGGAGAGAGAGAGCGAAGGAAGAGAGCACAGAGAGCGAAGACAGAAGCAAACGGGGAAGAAGAAGTCGCGAGCTGGGGGGGATTTAATTGCGCCTTTGCCGTTGGAAACAAATAATTTAAACGGTGCGTTTTGTTTGAACTTAATTTTTCCAACGGCTTAGGCCCGTTGGAAATAATTTCCAGCCCTTACAAATTTCCACGTAAAACGATGCGTTTTCAATTTTTATTTTCCAACAGCTTAGGCCGTTGGAAATAATTCAAAATTCTAACAATTTTCAAACCTAATTAAAATGATGCTTGTTCATACTTCATTTTCCCAACGGCTTAGGCCGTTGGAAAAAACTTAAAAATCAAAATTCCCCAAAATTTTCTAACTTACTGGAACCCATGATTTTTCAAACTTATTCTTCATTTTCCAACTGCCTAAGCCGTTGGGAAATAATTCATTTATCAAAACTTTGCAAGCTTTACCTAAACAGCAGCTTTCTTACCTTCATTTTCCAACGGCTTAGGCCGTTGGAGGAACAACTTTTAAATCAAAATTTTCAAACTTACTGAAAGCCATGGTTTCTGTTACTTCATTTTCCAACGGCTTAAGCCGTTGGAAAAAATTCAAGTTTTCAAAAATGTCAAACTTAGTCAAAACCCTGATTTCTATAACTTTATTTTCAACGGTTAGGCCGTTGGAAAAAACTTTAAAATCATTATACTTAATTCCAATGGCTAAAGCCGTTGAAAATACATCTTATTTTCAATTTCTTAATTTCTCAAACGGTCAAGCCGTTGGAAATTTTTTTTCTCTTTGTCCAACGGCTTAAGCCGTTGGTTATTCTCCAACAGTCAGACTGTTGGAAGTTAAGCCGTTGGAAAAGTTGGTTTTTTTAGTAGCGACACTAAAATAATAACTAAAATGTTTAGTCACTATTTTTTTTTGCGCCACATTACTAAGGAGGTGACTGAGCTTTGGGTTGCAAGCTCTGTCATTCCTCTCTAGCCACCATATTTTTTGTCGCTGAAGTTTTAGTCAACTCAATAATGTGGTCAGCTGCACCTAATTTAGTTGAGGCCCAATGTTATCTAATATTATATACTAAAGTAAGATTATTTTAATACCTGAAAACATATTTTCCTTAACTCTTTCTTATATATTTTTACTCTCACATTGTCACTTCTCAACTTTTACACCGATGTTCCAATTTTATCCTTTTATTAGCTATTTTTTCCTTCGTAAAATTACATTTTTTTTTTTTATTATATGATATTTAAAAGGAAATTCAATTATGTATTAATTCCAAAATTTATATATATTAATTGAATTTGAAAAATCAATTTTTAAATATGTAACTTTCATAAATAAATACTCTATTTATTTTATTAGTCATATGTTATGTAACCTATTTTGAAAAATTAATATCTTTCTTTTCAAATTTTTTGCTCTATATATATTAATACATCATAATCTTACAAAACCTATACAAATGTAAGTATCTCTCATCTTTTTATTTAGAAAAATCATATTTTTGAAGATTGAAATTATGCATGATTTTTTGTCATTAATGTCTTGGATTTAAGCTTATTCTTCAATTCTTCTTCTTCTTCTTCTTTCCATATATGTATGTATGCATGTATTTTCTATTTTGAAAATCTATTTTGATTGACACAATATTATTATATAGTGATATATTTCAATCATATGAAATTATTTTTTTGTATTTTTTTAAGATTTGAATTATGACATTTTATCTTTTGGATTGTAATTTTAACTAAATTCTATCTATATTGTTGGATCTTCTTTTAAAAAAATATTAGTTTTTCATCATTTTCATATTCAAGGATAAACTTGGAAGCTGTATCATAGAAGATGCAAAGACAAGATAGAGATATTAAGACGAGTTGATGGGATACAAAAAAAACAAGGGAAAAAAAATCTATGTTGTATAATATATGTTAATTTTTTATTTATATTTGATAATATGTTACTTTTTCAATTTTTTTCATTTTTTAAGTGTATCATTTTTATTATGTAAAACCCATAAATTATTATTATTTTAATTATACCATATATTTAGTAAGTTTAACCTTAGTTACATGAAAGCGCCTAACAGGGGGCACGAATTGTGCTACAGTTTGTGAACTCCCGCTTTGGAAATGGATTCGCCGAAAATTCGCAAATTCAGTGTACCTAATTCGCGAATTACAAATTCCTTCAGAAAGCACTTATATTGGGTTTTAAACCGTGGGCGATCTCGGTCATTAAAAATGCATGTGCAAGTGCAACTCCTTCCGCCCGCCACCCGACAACAACTTTCTACGAGCTGTAATTTTCATTAAATGCCTTAATTGCTTCTATTAAATGCATCATTTTGTTTCTTTCTTTGCCATTTCTTTTTCCAGAAGATACGCTAGCTACTTCTTTTGCTACGTAAAAAATAAAAAAAAATAAAAAATAAAAAAATATTTAATAATATAATACAAATGCGTACAGTACAAGGTTCTCAAGCCACTCATGCTTTACAAAATTTTAACATTTTAATAAATTCATGCTTTATTACTGTTATGCCTAACTTGGAGAAAAGTAGAAGAATTAGAAATTTTGATTATATACGTATATAAACACATGTAAACAACGATCTCAAGTTGCTCTCGCTCTTGACATTTTTTTAAGTTCAATAAATTTCCACTCTAGCTGTTGCTTTCACTCTTACTCTATGTAACTTAGAGT